>JAOTOL010001636.1:422500-485000 GCA_034440575.1 Imbricaverruca yamaguchii | reverse complement strand
CTGGTCAGCCGGATGTACCGTGACATGAGACTAGTGTCGATCGGAGGCGGCACGGACGAGGTGATGCTCTCCATTGTGTGCAAGTACATGGGAACGCTGCCAAAGCCTGGCAAGTAAGCTACCACGACGCCGCTCCAGCTGCTCCAGCCGTGCCTCAAGATGATGATATATGTTGCATGGGTGCAATTAGCGTAATGGCGTATTGACCGCAGTGTGTGGTACGGGAATGGTGAGTGTCGCGTAGGCCTCGTCGGAAGGTGATTTATGGCGCTAGGTGCTGAAGCAGTCGACATGGTCCTCACAGTTTGTTCGTTGACCCCTGACTGAGACAGGGTCTAACTGCATCAGGTCGATCATGTGACTCATGGTGGTGGCTGGTGCAGACGGCTGTCCAGCTATACCAGTTACCAGCGTGTTGTGTAGATGGCGGTGATCTAGGTGTGCCCCGAGCCACAGACTGCGGCCTGGTGACTGGAGTGGTAATACAGCCGTGAAGTGACACGAGCACTCAGAGCAGGGTAATGCTGAGCAGGGCGGTGGCGGACTGTATCGTGCTGTTCACTAGCGGTGTTGCGACAATACGGTGATACTCTCAGTATAAGCGCACAATTGCATGACTTGGTGAACGTTTGCCGTATGTCGTAGTCTCCAAGTGGTGCCGATTATTAATGATGGTGCGGATCTATGTCAACCATTTCGAGTGTCGCACATGCGCACACGTATACTTACACATGAAATTATTGTCATTGAGCGGTGTGTCGTGTTCACTATGCGTGGAAGAATCCCATATTAGTATCCATTGGCGCCAACTATATGGAAATACAAGGTCTTGTGGCATGTGTACTTCAGGTCACTGTGAGCATGGCCCACCAGAGTGGCCGGATCCGCCACCTCAGGTCAGCGGGTCATGGCCGGTCAAAGTATCCGGATCTGCCACCTCAGGTAAATGGGTCATAACCGGTCAAAGTAGCCGAATCCGCCACCTCAGGCCACTGGGTCATGCCGGCCAATCTTCAGCCTGTCCTCCATCAGAGTATGGAACACCAGAACGAGTAAGCGACTACACCAAATCGAGAGAGATGCCGCCATTCCTGCAGAAACAGGCCTGCATATTCATCAGAGTCCCGCCACGCACCTAAGCTGGCGCTTGAGAACCGTTCCACGATTACGCCGGCAGACTACCGTGAGTCGGCTTGCGGCCGGCACGTGATGTATGCACGCCTTGCGGCCGTTTGCCACCGACGAGCCCCGGAGACCAGCAATCAATCAGCTGGCCTGCGAGCGTCGGCGCCGGCGAGCGTCGATACGGCGCGGGTTCGGGCCGGGCCGTCACGACTCGGCGGCACATTAATCAGCGGCCGGCCACGCCGCCGGCTGCACGACGCCGGCGACACCGGCGTCACGCCCGATTTCGCCCGGCGCCGCCCCTCTTCTGCCGCTGTGAATTTCAATCTTCGACCGGGGGCGATTCATGCAAATCATCTGCGGGCGGGCGGCTGGGCGCGCCGCCGGCCGCGCCGAGCCTTTGTCGCCGCCGGCGGCAGGTGACGTCACGCCCGCCCGCGGCGTCCACGTCGGCTGACGGCTGACACGGCTGACGGCTGACGGCTGACAGCGGCGACGCCGGCAGTGTGACACCCAGATGGCTGTGGAGTGGTGCGGGACCGGCACCAGATGTCTCCGGTAGCCTTGGTGCAGCGCCGGTGTCAGAGTGGCCACGTGGTGCAGCAGTGCGACACCGGCCAATACGGTGATACTCTCAGTATAAGCGCACAATTGCATGACTTGGTGAACGTTTGCCGTATGTCGTAGTCTCCAAGTGGTGCCGATTATTAATGATGGTGCGGATCTATGTCAACCATTTCGAGTGTCGCACATGCGCACACGTATACTTACACATGAAATTATTGTCATTGAGCGGTGTGTCGTGTTCACTATGCGTGGAAGAATCCCATATTAGTATCCATTGGCGCCAACTATATGGAAATACAAGGTCTTGTGGCATGTGTACTTCAGGTCACTGTGAGCATGGCCCACCAGAGTGGCCGGATCCGCCACCTCAGGTCAGCGGGTCATGGCCGGTCAAAGTATCCGGATCTGCCACCTCAGGTAAATGGGTCATAACCGGTCAAAGTAGCCGAATCCGCCACCTCAGGCCACTGGGTCATGCCGGCCAATCTTCAGCCTGTCCTCCATCAGAGTATGGAACACCAGAACGAGTAAGCGACTACACCAAATCGAGAGAGATGCCGCCATTCCTGCAGAAACAGGCCTGCATATTCATCAGAGTCCCGCCACGCACCTAAGCTGGCGCTTGAGAACCGTTCCACGATTACGCCGGCAGACTACCGTGAGTCGGCTTGCGGCCGGCACGTGATGTATGCACGCCTTGCGGCCGTTTGCCACCGACGAGCCCCGGAGACCAGCAATCAATCAGCTGGCCTGCGAGCGTCGGCGCCGGCGAGCGTCGATACGGCGCGGGTTCGGGCCGGGCCGTCACGACTCGGCGGCACATTAATCAGCGGCCGGCCACGCCGCCGGCTGCACGACGCCGGCGACACCGGCGTCACGCCCGATTTCGCCCGGCGCCGCCCCTCTTCTGCCGCTGTGAATTTCAATCTTCGACCGGGGGCGATTCATGCAAATCATCTGCGGGCGGGCGGCTGGGCGCGCCGCCGGCCGCGCCGAGCCTTTGTCGCCGCCGGCGGCAGGTGACGTCACGCCCGCCCGCGGCGTCCACGTCGGCTGACGGCTGACACGGCTGACGGCTGACGGCTGACAGCGGCGACGCCGGCAGTGTGACACCCAGATGGCTGTGGAGTGGTGCGGGACCGGCACCAGATGTCTCCGGTAGCCTTGGTGCAGCGCCGGTGTCAGAGTCGCCACGTGGTGCAGCAGTGCGACACCGGCACCAGATGTTCCCGGAGTAGTGGGACACCGGCACCAGGTGTTCCCGGAGTAGTGGGACACCAGCACCAGATGTTCCCGGAGTAGTGGGACACCAGCACCAGGTGCTCCCGGAGTAGTGGGACACCAGCACCAGGTGTTCCCGGAGTAGTGGGACACCGGCACCAGGTGCTCCCGGAGTAGTGGGACACCGGCACCAGGTGCTCCCGGGAGTGGGACACGGCACCAGTGTTCCCGTAGTGGGCACCGGCACCAGGTGTTCCCGGAGTAGTGGGACACCGGCACCAGGTGCTCCCGGAGTAGTGGGACACCGGCACCAGGTGTTCCCGGAGTAGTGGGACACCGGCACCAGGTGTTCCCGGAGTAGTGGGACACCAGCACCAGATGTTCCCGGAGTAGTGGGACACCAGCACAAGATGTTCCCGCAGTCTCGACACGCAGCCACCGGCATCAGAGTGGCTATGTGGTGCCGCAGAGTGGCACCAGCACCAAATGTTCCCGGCAGTCGGGTGCAGTTCCGGTGTCATGATGGCCACATGGTGCAGAAGTGCGGCACCAGCACCAGGTGTAATAGATTTGTGGGTTTCCGTGGTCAGACTCATTCTGAAATTAACGCGGTGTTGTCGCTGTTGACCAGTAAGATGCCTTTTTGATGCTCATCAGAGTGACACCTGGCAATGGGCGCTAGATATCCGGCAAAGCGAATGAGTTATAAGGAAGGAATAAATAAATAAAATATAGCGTCTAGTAAATGGCCTGCTTCCAAAGTTGGATAGCTGTGAACTATTTGTTTTCGGTGATTTCAGTTTGCGTCATAACGTTTTTCACCCAGTGCAATAGACTATTCAAACATCGAAAGGAAACGGTCCGTAGCATGATAGGATACATCCTTTAAACAGGCCCGCAGGTATTTTAAAGCCCCGCATGTCTGTAGCTTTCCCAAGTGTTAACTTCACTTCTTTTTTGACATTTAGTTTCGAAATGGAAGTTGGTGCACCATTTAGGCTGGACAAGGATTTGGCACCTCGATTTGGAAGTTAGTTATGTCCGTGCACCCCGAGAAGGTTATCCCATAGCTGGTATGTAGTTCAATATTCCTTGAGCGTGGAGCTATGGACAGTGTTTTTGAAGTTCGATTACGTTTCAGTCTGTTCATACAAGAAGGAATCTAAAGTTCATTGTTCGATTAATCCTTGAGAAAACTCTGGCCAGGCCACCAAAGACAAAATTTGACTGCTGCCTTAAATTAACTAGAAATACACAAATGGAGGACCTGTTTTTTTTTCGTTTAAATGGAGCCTGCTGACTATATCGAGCTGGCTGACTAGACCAGAGGAGGGTGTGGAAATAAGAGGCGTCGATCGCTGATGCTAAGTAGCCATACGAATGCTGTGTTAAAAATTTAAGAGGTACCAACGCATATTGTACCTCGTTTGGCATCACTTTGTGTCGTTATTTGTTGGCAACGATAATTGTGAGCAATGCTTATAATCGTTAAAGGTATTCGTTTTTTTCCTTTGTGCCCGAGCACGGCAAAATGGGACAGTGTGTGGAGTTATCTGGGTAACGCATTTAGCCCCCGTGCCACTGTACAGAGGTGCTCCATGCTTGTAATTTTCCATTTCCCAACCCATGCAGCCATTTGCAATACACAGCAGTGAGAAAAAAAGAGGGCGTGGGGATCAGGGAGGTTGAAAAAAAAATGAGGCAAGGGCAGGGTGGAAGAAGCAATGGAGATTCAAGAAAGAGAGAGAAAGAGAGTGTGTGTGGGGGGGGGGATGGAGGGGCAGATATACGGGATGTCAAATTCAATGACAAGAAACTAGCTTGATGAAAATTGTGCCTTATCCCTTCTTGTCACCAAGGTTATCCTCCCCATAGGATGTTGCCACTGAGGCCAACGGGTCGCCTACTTTTTTCTGAAAGAGAAGTGAGTGTGTTGCAAGCAAAGCCCAGACATGTGTAAATTTACGTTAAGAGATTTTTACGTCATAGTGTATGTGGTGTTTTAGATGTTGAAGACCAGGCTGGGTGGGGGACATCTTCCGGATGTCTAAATAGTTTTAGCTTTACTTTGTTCCTCCGCAAGGTAACTTGTGGCTGGGGTGCTGGTGGGTGGTGGGGGGATTTGAGAGTGACGAGAAAGTTGAAATGGCCATGGTGCCGGCATTAACCTTCTTTTGCCGAAGAGCACCGAGAGGCATTTACCGTGCGAACAAGGTATAAACAGAACAAAAATACCAGGTACTTGTCCACACCGCGTATCATGCCGGCCACCGCGTTTTAGTTGTAAAGGTTAGTCCAAGCATGACATGCACGTTTGTCAGTGGGCTTGGTACGGTGTTTGGCAATTCGGCTCAGTGTGCTGTACATCTGGGTAGGCGTTTTACGCTATGCGTTGCAAGGTAAATCGGCTTATTTACGTCCGATCTCTTCTCTGTGGGGGGAGGGGTCGTTTTAAGCTACGGTAATGTTTTCCTTTTTGTTAAACCTCCTCACCCGTGGTTGTTCGTAAGGTGTGGCAAAGCGGGGTACATCCTGTTTTTAGAGAGAAAAAATCACGTCTCGTCCGTTTGTGGCGACTCGACCAAAGTCTATCGGAAACGATCCGCAAATGTTGTTATTAGTTTCGTACAACATTTTAGCCACTTCGCATTATAGAATGAGGAGTTATTTCGAGTTTTCGTTATACCCCACTTTCTTATGCACCACTTTCCTCTACATATTTGCAAACACATGCAGCCCATTTGCATTTGTGTACGATGAATTGAAATGATGAATGGATGGAACCGGGGCCTCCTGTAATACGCCAGCTGTGGGAAAGAGCGCTTCAGTCATGACAGTGCTCCCCCATCCCCAGTCAGTGACTATTCATCATTACTTTGGCATTATCTGGTGTCCTCAGATGGTGGCCCCGCAATTGCCAATAGCCCCCTCCCCAGTAAAAATTATTCATAAAGGACCCGGGATGGAACAAATGCGTGCAAATGACGGAATATATTTGGTTAGACTGACCTGTGATCTCTTACGTTGCATTATTGGGGATAAAAGCGTACGCCCTAATCATCTTTGGTAGATGATATCACGCGCGTCAACGCAACTAAGTGTATACCAGTGTGTACCATTTATATTTTTCATTTGGTTCCAGAGAGTTCCAGGGGAACGAAACCATGCTCCTTCAAGACAAATGCTTGTCCAACATTGCTATGTATCCGGTCTGCGCTGGATTGAATCTGCTTCATCTCTTGCTGAACCGCGCCGAAAATGGCGGGTAATGTTGGCTCCAGGTTGGCGGGCGCGTATCTATAAATAGTTGCAAATCTGCGCCATCAACAATCTCGGATGAACACAATGGGACGGCTTCTGCATTTTGGACCGGAGATTCGTCATTTTCCGACGTCGGTGGTTCGATAAGCTCGGCTGCGATGCATAATTCAGACACCGTCTGGCCTTCCGTAATGAATTCGGGTGGGTATGGCTATCTGGCCATATTGCTGGGAAGATGGACGTACCGGCAAGATGGCGGCCACTCGCTTTATCGTATTACAAGAGGTCCGCCCCGAGCCAGTGATGGAGTCTCCTGAATTTTGCATGATGCCTTACTCGTCGGGTGGTGGTGAATTTTGTATTTGCCGTTGTACACGTAGTTTTATTGTATTTATTGTTTAGTCAGTAAATTCCTTCGCAACGCGTCTATCATATTTAAGCCAGGTCGGATGCTCCATCAAGCTTCACCTGCTCACATCAACGTAGCTACGTATATGCCTGCTGACTCATAGTGTGTCGGATAGCATCATAGCTGTGGTGACAGATGTCCCCACTCGTGCGAAGTCCACCTTGCTAAAGTACTCATGCTTCCGTTTAGTGTAACTGATAAAATTGTCTGCCACCATGAACTATGCTGCTGGGCGCTACGTGACCAAGGTAGTCGATGCGCGCTAAAGCCCTAATAACTAACTAACTAGGAACTACGCTGCATGCGTTCAAAATGTTTAGCTTTTCAACATCATTCCCCGTGCAAGTATTTTAGCTTCCACAGGATGCGCTTTTAAATTCGCTCTCCTTACAATGAGTCGCAAGGTTGAATTTGCGCGTATTCAAGCTTCCGAGTCATTGTGAGGGCGCTAATTAAAAAGTGCATGCTGTTTTATAATCATGCCTTACATCTAACAGACACAGAACGATCTAAGCTTCATTTTAACTTTCGTATCACTATTGCGCTCTTTTTCACCGATGAAAGCATACCAGCAGTTTGAAACGAAGCTACGTTTAACTGAAAAGGAGCTTGTTTTGATGTGGTTCAACGATCGGAAAGAAATCGTATGCCAATTTCAGATTAATTCAGACCTTGGCTTCTCTCAGTTGTTTTTTTTTTCTGACAACCGTTGAAAGTAACAATAGTCGCATTTGCATCTAAATAGCTCATGGTCACCAGCCGATATCACCACACGGTGGCAGGCTGGCAAAACTCACTCACACACACAGCTTTATCGTAAAAGTTGCACCAAAATATGAGTCACGAATGGGTTTTCTGTTTCAAAGGAAATTTGCACTCATTGCATGAATCATATTCTTCAGATCAGCTCAAATCTCTTCATGAAGATCAATTCACAAAAGGTAGTCTTAACAAGCTAAATGTGTGCTTCGAAATGCCTGCAAAAATATAGCTATGCACCACATTACTGTATGGGTAACAAGCCAAATACACCGACCATTTTATCGCTACTTCACGACAGAAGAAGGGAGAGACAAAAGTTCTCAATTTGACGAGGCTCAGAATGTTCACGCTACTTTGTATTTGTGTCACGCTGCGGCTCTTCACTATCTAAAAGAGGATAGCATTGTGGACATTTTCAGAAAAACATTTTCAGTGTTCACTCAATGGCAATGTCTCTTATCCGACGCTGTCCCGGTATGAGCGTAGATATTGTGACACAATAGTGTATGAACCATTGAAGAAGGGGAGACCCAGGTTCTTTCACGACGCATTCAACTGTCAGGTCATATAGCGTCGCCAACCTCTCACGCTGATTAGTTCCGGATGGAGTAGGTTGCCTCGCTTGTTGTGGGATTCGAACCTGGGAACCATTGAGGTTGTGGTAAGTATACCAATGCTCGACTGCCCTACCAATTATGGACAATTTCAACGTTGATCTAGGGGCTACGGCATGACACTGCAGTTGATAGAATGGAAGGCTTCATATAATTGGCTTCGCCCCTCCTCACTTCAGACTGATTTCGACGCCGACAGGGAAAAGTATGATTTAAAAGCAACGTACTTTCCCTCGCGGCCAAACCATTGTCTTGTTGTTCTGATTCGACCGAAGGTAGAGACACCGAAGCGTTCCTCAGCAACGGTGGTGATGCTAAAACAGAGCAAAGACGAGCACCACGTCAGAGCGACGGAGCGACATGGCGACCTCAATCCACTTGGGGCGGACAAGCCCCGACCGACGTCGGGACAGCTGACGGATCAGGGCGAGCGGCCAATCAATCATCAACTGAAGTCATGGTTTTATTATCCGAATCGGTATCGGACTCTGTCGGACTAATCCCGCCAAAGACTCGGGGCAAACAGCTCTGATCCTGCATTTTATTTATCTATTGTTACGTCAATGATCCAGAATAATTCCCTATCACAGCAATAACCAGGCTGTCGCCGCGCCCCAATTCGACGGTCGCCTGTCGCACCGTGGCTTGGTCTATTCCGCGTGCTGGTGAAAGTCGACGCCAGCGTGAATCGCTCTGTGAGCGCCACAGCCCGCGGCGCTGGACATGAATAGAGAAGGAGCCCCCACGCCAAATCGAGAGGAAATCCGCAAAATCAACACAGATGACGACTGCGGTTGCCAGACTTTGTCTGACTGGGGGAGCTCGATGAGCTTGGGGGAGGAGGCATTAAAGCGACACCGAGCAGCTGGCTGGCCTTGACTGAGCCGGGAAGTGGCATTTTTTTTACGTGGTACTGAAATAGAAGTTTACTGATACTCTCCCAAACGCCTGATACATATATTTATTGTCGTTATTCGACAAGTCGCTTGTTGGTGATCGACTTAAGACTACTGCTACAAATGGGCGCTGATAACCACTGCAGTTGATGCGCCCTAAACCCATAATAACTGACTTCTGCTAGAACAAACTAACCTACAATTGTAGGTCAATAAACTTGCTGCTGCAGTGAAAGGGCAATGCAAGTGAAGTGCAGTGCTGCTGATGAAGTGAAGACACACGACAATAACATGAAAACACGGAAAAAAATGCTTAAACTTGCTTTTTGTGAGCTCGTATCATAAAATTTAACTTTGCAGATCGAACTTAGAACTTCGAACTTGGACTACATGTGTTCCCCGTAGATATTTGTATTATTTATCCATGGACATACAATTCAAACTTCTCCGATAGGAAGGTGCGCATATTCTGTTAGCCTTGACCTCTACTGTGAACGACAAGTATCGGAGCTTCTTGCTGTCAACTCATATGGGCTCGAAGGCGAATACTTAATCTTTGCCACACTAAACTCAAAAGGCAGAAATTTCTGTTCAACTTTTCAATGTCTGTTTTTTCTGAAAATCTGGCAAGTGCTCTAGATATATTGCAAGGCAAATGAGCAAATGTTAAGTAGACTTTTCCATTGGGTGTCAATGCTCCACACAAGTTTTAATTGTGCCAATGATTTATTTTTCAGTTTATGAATAAAATGTCGCCACTCAGCGATAGCCACCGCTCAGTAAAAGAGGTCCAGGATTGTTCAGTATCTCTGCAGTACATGCTGAACAAATACAACATAGTGTAGGCATTTTGTCACATCACTGCATGGGATTGGAATTTTCCTGGATGAAAAATCAGCGTGAGGGAAATCCGGCCGCTCGCTCGTGGCCGCGAAGACGACTGGTGAGCATCGTGAACTGCAGCGCCGAAATTGAGGTTTGCCACAGCCTGAGCCCACATCTTGTGCGTTGCCGTCACCTCGCGGCTCCCGTTACGCTACCGTCACGTGACGACGGTCGACACGATGTGGCGCTGGGTGCAGCCGGAGGGAGCGTGACGGCCAGGCCGGATGTGGCGTATAGATCGGTTAGTCGACCGACGTGGCTCCCGCGTCGAGATCACAAAGCGACAGAGGGAGCGGGGCCGGGCTGGGGAGGGGGAGGGCCGCACTGTGCCGATTTGCCACGGCTGTGAGCTGCCTGGTGTGGAGGGACCCTGTCTCCCGGCCAAGTCGGCGGTAGTGCCCGAGGCGACTCCCCTCAGGGGAATCGCCTGGCTGTCGTCCCTGCGGCTGCTGATCGCCCTGCGAGAGTGCGTCACTGGGGTCGGTCGAGAAGACATCGTTTTTTTTGGCGGCACGTGCAGCTGCGTAGGGCGTGGGGCGTCGACACTCTTTCACACATAATTGTTGCGAGGAAGCCGAAATTCCAAGCAGGTAGCAAATTTGAACCTGCGGCCTTGCGGTTACAAGATAAGCGTCACAGCTGTCAATTAGATCCAGGCTCCCGTACTGAGGTTAGTCATACATCCCCAGTCGTATGACCAGAGACGCGATATTTCTTCAGCCTAAGCACTGTCGTGAGACAAGGACATGGATCAAACAGTGCACCTTGTCGCAACTCCTTACTGCCGTGCAGGGTCGACACAACTCCTCACTCCGTCCTGCAGGGTCGCCTCAACTCCTCGCCCGTCCTTCATTGTCGCCTCAACTCCTCACCCCGTCCTTCATTGTCGCTACAACTCCTCGCCCCGTCCTTCATTGTCGCTACAACTCCTCACCCCGTCCTTCATTGTCGCTACAACTCCTCACCCCGTCCTTCATTGTCGCTACAACTCCTCGCCACAGTCCTTCATTGTCGCTACAACTCCTCACCCCGTCCTTCATTGTCGCTACAACTCCTCACCCCGTCCTTCATTGTCGCTACAACTCCTCACCCCGTCCTTCATTGTCGCTACAACTCCTCACCCCGTCCTTCATTGTCGCTACAACTTCTCGCCCCGTCCAAAGCTGCCCTTCATCATTGTAATGCCAGTAATTAAGACCGATGCTGAAGGCCACGTCAGTTTTACGTGAAAAGGAGAATTGTTGGAGCTTTGTTTGAATTGGAGTGGCTTTGATCGATCACAACGCTCGTTGCTGGCTAATAGCATTGCAGCCAGTTGACCTAGGACGACAGGATCCTTTCCAAAAGGTAGCTCAACTCGGCAAAGTTGCTCTGTGCAGCTGACAGAATCCTTTCCACTGGAAAGCTTCCTGATACCTTTGCCAACTTTTATCAAACCTCAGTTCATTCGGTTTATGCGATAAAAAGTGGCAGAACGAGGAAAAAAATTCCAGTTGTAGCTCAGCAACGCAGAACAATCAACATAAAATCAACATACATCGTAAGATAGTTGCCAAATCGCGTTCATCCACACTCCGTGATCTACACAAGCCTAGCGTTCTACAAATGTAAACGTGCCCGTAGCAGGAACATCTTCAAACACCTTTCAGGACTGTTAGAACACAAAATATCGACCAGCTACTGTCCTGAAGCCAGCACTCACAGCTGGAGGACTGTTCCTACTACATTTCGTGGAGCAATGGTGAGCTCCCGGTCCCATGGATGCTTCACCACCGAGCGGAAGAGCTTCGGACGTTTTCATATGGCAACTTCGTTGTTAATACGGAATGATTGTGACAACCCTATGAGAAGTACTGCAATTGAACTTCACGAACATTTGTCACATATTAATTGTACTGTTTCGCACCATGTTATAAACATTGTTTGGTTCCATCCACATCATTGCAGACTATGGCGCAACCATTGTTTATTCTTGGTAAGTGAATCAACTGAACTAAGTCCGTATACGTCGGACTTCGTGGGCCGAAAAAAAAACTTAATGACTTGTTTGCGCGGGTTGTAGATTCCTCCTGTGCTGTTAT
This sequence comes from Imbricaverruca yamaguchii, assembly GCA_034440575.1. NCBI lineage: Eukaryota > Metazoa > Arthropoda > Thecostraca > Neoverrucidae > Imbricaverruca > Imbricaverruca yamaguchii. The sequence continues at coordinate 473,179 of JAOTOL010001636.1, read as the reverse complement.
TGAGTAACGCATTCATCTCCAGAACAGGCTGTGCTGGAAATCTGTTACAGACTGCTTATGGGATAGACTTGCGTTCAGAAGCGAAGGAAAAAAACGAGTTATGTATGCTGCCCGCGGCGAGTAACTGCAGGTTTGTTAGCTCCATGCAGCTACTTTTTATCAGCAGCAATCGAACGCCGGCGAACATAGTCTGCAATGATGTGGATGGAACCAAACGATGAATCGTTTAGCCAGTCTTGCAGGAAGTCTCGTCAGTAGTACGGCCAGACGTACAGGCGACATGGCATATCGGGTCTCATGTTTATCGTTTGCATGGACTGCAAGCGCAGCTGTCACAAGTTCGACTGTCACGATAACTTGCGGCTCTGATCCTGCTTAGTTAATCCAGTTGTCTTTTTCGGTCATTTCCAGCCACCTTCACCAGTCATGCTGCCTTGAACTATGCTAGATCACTACGCCTAGCCGCTAATGGATCTAATGCTTCCTGCCCATGTTGTTTTGACTGAAAACGACATGGGTTCTGACACCATGTTTTTCTGACACCATGTTGTCAGATTTATATTTGTCTGTGGGTCCAGATGTTTCGATGCTTCTTGTTAAGGACACTTCTAGATGCATTTTATGTTCAGGACATTCTATGGTTTTTAAGCAAAAACACAGACTTTAATGTGTCGGAATATTGGACGGGAAGTCTATGTGTCAGTGTCAAACTCCAGCACTACCTTTTCTTATGACATCAAGCAGCCAAGGTGTTTCTGATGTAATGGCTTATAATTTCATCAAGCAGACAACGTAGTGCTGATGTAATGGCTTATGATCACATCAATCAGCCAAGGTGGTGCTGATGTTGTGGTTTATAATCGCATCCAGCGGCCAACGTATTCCTAATGCAATGGATTATAATAACATCAAGTAGCCAGGGTGTTGCTGATATAATAGCTTATAATCACATCAAATGGTTAAGGTGTTGCTGATGAAATTGCTTTGTTTTTGTTTTGTTTTTGTACAGCCTAAATTCATCCATACTTTGCATCACCAGCAAATAGTGAATGTCTGAAATGAGAGTTCGAGGAAATTGCTTCGATCCTATCACTTTGACAGGGGGTTAGCTGGCCCCAGTGCTTTCCCTTGCCCTTTCTAGTGTGTGTGTGGATGAACTTTGCCAGCCTGCCACCGTGTGGTGATGTCGGCTGCCTTTTCCAGGCCATCGCCAGGTTATGTAGTAGTTGCGTATTGTTTACAGATTCCCAATAACGTCATGGTTGTTGCCGTTTGTGGGCGGTCTTGTTTGAAGCTTCCCTACGTCAATAAGAACATGCTTACATACTGTTTACATGCTGTAGTTATGAAGTGTTTTCAACGGTTGAGTAAGCTTCCAAGCGGCGGAGTGAGTGAATGATCCAGACCTAATTGTAGAAATAATGGCTGTCGGATGCGGCTTTCACGCCGCATGTGCACGATCTTCGGGACGAAAAGATGCACTCCGGTAACCGTCGACGACATTAGCAGATATCATTCATGTGGGTGTCCGCTATAAAGCCCTGCCATTCTCTTCGTTGATGCATTGTCCCAACCGCGGATATTTGTCTGTCAAAAAATGAGCGATCGCCCGAACCGCCCTGCATTTGGCCGGCGCTTGTGTGCAAATCAGGCTGATCGTTCCGTATGAATTTATTCGAGCCATGAATTTATTTGCCGACGGCCGGCGCCGTGTGTCGACGGTCCGACGCCAGCCAGTGTTGCGTTCCCCACCTTCCCGCCCTGCCACGGCCGGCTACCCCAACGCCCCTGCTGCTTCTATTTTCCCTGCTGAAATCAAATCAAAGAAAGCTTTTAGCCGTATTATCGCGTCGGGGCGGCGAGCGGGCGGCGCGACTGCAGGCGGAGCTCCCCCGCGCCAGCCGGTTCTAAATACGGCGCGGCACACTCGAAAGCTCGGCGCCAAATCATTCGATTTTCATCCGGCGCTGAATTAGGAGCGCGCCGGGGATTTAGCGCGCGCGAGCCGGCCGGATCCGCCCACTCGCGTCGGCAGCGACTGAGCATCGTCGCTGTCGACGCGGGCCGCACCTGTCGCGGCAGCCGGCGCGATCGCACGCGCCGCCGCAGCTGCGCCCGAGCTGTGGCGGGCGTCACCAGAGCTGTCGTGGGGATCACCCGAGCCGTCGTGGGGATCACCCGAGCTGTTGTGGGGTTATCCGAGCTGTTGTGGGGATCACCCGAGCTGTTGTGTGGAAGCCAGAGCCGTCGTGGTGATCACCAGAACTATCGTGGGGCTACACGAGCTGTCATAGGGATTTCCGAGATGTCGTGAGGTTACCCGAGCTGTCGTGGGCATCATCCGAGCTGTCGTGGGATCACCCGAGCTGTCGTGGGGTTACCCGAGCTGTCATGGGGATTTCCGAGATGTCGTGAGGTTATCCGAGCTGTCGTGAGGTTACCCGAGCTGTCGTGGGCATCATCCGAGCTGTGGTGGGGATCCCCCGAGCTGTCGTGGGGTTACCCGAGCTCTCGTGGGGATACCAGGGCTGTGGTAGGGATCACCAGAGCCATCGTGGGGTTACCCGAGCTGTCGTGTGGATACCTGAGCTATCGTGGGGATACACGAGCTGTCGTGGGGATGTCAGAGCCGTTGTGGTGATCACCCGAGATGTCTTGGGGATCCCCGAGCTGTAGTGAGGATCCCCGAGCTGTCGTGATGTTGTCTGTGACCGAAGGCAGCAGAGACTCATTCAGAGTGTTCGGCTATCGCGAGGCCCCCGCCCCGTCTCGGGTGTTCGCGGTGTTGCTGGCCCGCCCTCCGGCGATGGAGTTCGCTCTCCAGCAGGTGTTTCCGTTCTGCCACGGCGATCCACGTCGTTGCAGAACAAACAGATCGCAAGCAGGTGAAGTACGATATTGACAAGGAAACAGATCATTCTTCCAATATTCAATGAATTCACTGAAACTACCCAAACTTCAGGTCTGTTGTAAACTGATGTGACAAAAGCGAAAAGTGAAAGGTGTCGGGTCGACGTCAAAGCGCATGATCACGGCCCTGGGAACTGAAGAGAAAACGAGATGACTGATGGATCTCAATCGAAAAGTTGGCGTGCATTTGGTGCTCCCTCAGCATAGTCTGTTTAACGAATATACAGCCAAATTTCGCAATTTAAATATCCCAAAAGTGCCTTGTTGGTGACAGTGATCGCGATTGTAGTTCGTCGAATCAGGTTGAAGCGGGGTAGACGTGCGAAGCACGCTATGTTGACATTCTACATTATTAATCATTGTGATGTAATATTGTCGGCTTCACCACACCAATTATTGCATCATCTCTACCATCATCTACCGCCGGCAGTGATTGTACAAACTCATAAGGGGCCCGCACGATGTAATCCCTAAACAAAGCCGTCGCTGGTCGTCGCTGTGTGAACAGACCCAGCATATGGCGGCCCCGCTCGTCCACCCCCCGCTCCCGACGGACCAGCCTCCATCACGACCGTAACGCACTAACGGCTTTATTCATTTTTTGCCGTATCATTTTCGGTCAGGCGGCTTGTTTAAAGGGCCGGCGGCGGCGGCGCCGGCGGCGCTATCTCCTGGGGCCGGGCAAATCGCGGGCTTCATTATCAAATTGGCGGTGGGCGGTGCGCGGCCGCCCCCGGGCACCGAACGAGCCCGCTGGGAGGGGGACGCCCGGCCAAGATTGAATTATGCCGCCGTTACCTCGGGCGCATTATCGGGCCTAACGCTGTTTACTGGTGGCCTGGTGTCCCAGGTGTGGCGCGCTGGGCGTGCTGGCCCCGTGACGCGGTAATAGCCTGCTGTTTGTTGGCGTTAGCCCAGCCCGGGCGAACCCCACCGCGGCCAGCAAACGTGTTGTCAGCGGCCGTGGTAGTTGGGCGGGTGACGGCAGCGTTGGGAGACCATTCGGCTGGCAACGGTCGGCTCCGTGCTGGGCAGAGGCGGATCCAGAGGGGAGCTGAGCGGACAGCACTGGCGTCCAAAAACTGCATTGTGGGTATCTGGTGTGGTAGGTCACCGCCAAGCCCAATCGGTCGGAGGCGAATCCAGGGAGGAGTTAACGGAGCCATCCAAGAACAACACCTGTTGCTTTGTCCTAGGGGATATTAGTCTCAGGTCTTCCACCGTGCCCACAATGCAGCTGTCAGACTGTGTGTAGTTATCAGAGCGTTAACACTCCACATTTTTACATCGGCACTATTGGGTGCAGAAACCCATCCAGAAGAAACGGGTGAGATTTGTGGTCATGGGAGCTGTATGGTCTTCATAACTTTCACATTGTCCGTCCAGAGTTGAATAGAAACCACAACAAAGGATACATCTACCTTGCAGTTCGACGCGTGGTTCTTGCGTCCATATGGAATGATTTTTATAGTCCTGCAGGGATAATTTTTTGCTTGAGTAATTCTAGTTGCAACCTCGCACACCAATGAGAAAAGATTCAATGGAGACTGCGCGGACTGCACTGACTTAATCTTAGACCATGAAAGAATGTCTTTCAACGAAGGCACTCACAGAATTGGAAGGAACTTTCTAGCTCACTGACTACCTGAAAGTGAAAAAGGCGTGAAATTGGCTGAAGCCATCATCAGAGAACCATTGAAAGTATTGGCCACTTACATCGACCGTATTAACACCCTTTCATGTTGACTTCGAACTGTCGATGAGGCCCAAGGGGCATTTTAAATTGGCTTCACTCTCATCATTTGCAACCGCTTGTGCAAGTTCGGCCGTAACTGAAGGCAGTTGTCAAACGACAGCGCTTTGCTCGAAGACATCGCAGTGCGAACACATTGTTCTATCTTTGACATCTTTGAAGTATGATTATCGCACTGATTCAGACGAGCCAATTACTTGAAGCGACTTTTGAGCAAGTGTTACCAGAATATATTGAGTATCTGAATTGACTGCAAGCAGAGAAGCAATCTCAATCTTACTGGGTGCATCATTTGTGTACGTATGTAGTCATGGAGGAGTTTTTATGTACATCACTTCGGTAATGTGCGAGCTGGTTTGTCCACGAGCTGATTAAACACTATCCATAGCTGCGCAAACACTATTTAACATTCACACTTCTGTTCATTGAACGCTAACACATAGGTGTAGATTTTTGTAAGTTATTGGGAGGGCAACATATATGAAGGTAATGGGTGCGCCCAAATGGATTTGAGCACACCACATAGTAGGTATCGTACCATGCACCAACACACCATGGTATATATGATGACTGCAATGCCACCTGGAGTGACGAATACATATGACACCCATGTCAAATGGTTGTCATTGCATTCCTCTATTTCATGGTTCTTTCCGTAATAGCACTACAAGGAACTGCTACGATTCCAACGCCCACAGTACAGTATATATCCCATATGCAATCGCCTTCTGCACCTTGTTGATATACACTCACTAGTGTCATCTGACGATGCCTTGACTGGATCATGTGCTTCGTGTTGCGACTTTGCGAAGTTCTGAGAAATATCATGGGTGATTTTTATATATCAAATACTCCCATCCCTTTCCGCTTTGAGGCCAGCTGGTTCTGGCCAGCTACTGACCAGACACCCGTTGGCGCAGCGACCTTCTGCTTGTTCCACAAAGCTACCCACTGTTCGAAAATTAGAAAATGGATAACGGTGCTTTTACGTGCGATTAACATGGTACATGAGAAGTACCCAGTCAAATAGGTGGTCTCGTATTAATTGCATGGGTACATTACAAAAAGCCCTCACTAACACAGTTGCTGTGACCGAACTGGAGAATAATGCCCACTCGGTATATTACATGATCCATATATTGCACGCTGGCGGTGATGCAAACAAACAAAAAAGTATTTTCGGCAGCATCTGCTCAAAAAGTACATTTTTCCTTGACGAGCTCTTGAATCTCCGATTAGATACAACTTCCTACTGCTATGCTATAGCATTAATATGCTATGCTATAAGTGATGTTTCGACAGTTTGTAATGTTGACACTGCAGATGCTTCACCAGTCTGACGTGATGCTTCGACAGTCTGTAATGTTGACATTTCAGATGCTATACCAACAGTCTGTAATGTCAACAGTCGTCAACAGTCAACAGTCTGTAATGTCGACACTGCAGATACCACTCCAGTCTGACCCCATCTATGTACTTCTCATAAGCTCAACTGAACGAAATGCACTCAGTCAAAGTGTATGCTGGACTTTCTTGACCGGTTTTCCATGATATCTATTGACAGTTTTGCATTCTGACGGTTTTTTTTTGTATGAAGCACGTGCCAAGTGCTGTTGGCCCTCGCTCGCCGTTATCCCCACTCGTCATGGCTGTCTGTTATTGTCGGTCCGGCCATAGGCAAAACCGCCGCACCACGTCTCTAATTTCGCCCATTCATGTTCACCGAACCTCCTGCAGAGCCGGCACCGGCCATTTTCCAGAGTATCATTCCGGCCGGAACTGGTTTATCACCAATCCATATCAATTCTCATTTCCCGCGCGGCGGTGGGGCCCATTCTTGCCGCCGCGGAGTTCTTCCTCCGGTGCGCGGCGCCGCTAAAAACGCTTCCTATGTTTGGCTGCATTTGCGACGGGGCGTCGCTCGCGGCGGCCAAGGGGAACCGCCGCCGCACGTTTGGAGAGAGCTGGAACGACGCGCGAGGAGGCGAGATGGAGGGAGCCAGAGAGGATCCGATATCGGAGAATGCGGCGATCCTGCCGACATAAAGGGCCGTTGAGAAGGCAGCCAACCGACGCCAGACCGAGGAGGAAGTGTATTCAAAGTTTCAAGAGCGCCCTCAGCCGCAGTCTAGGAGCGGGACGGCGGTGGAATGGGGAGGGTGCGTGAGACGAACTCGTCTCGGGAGAGCGTCGGTGGGGAAGGATTGATACTGGCTGTCGAATCGAGACGAACGGCTCGCTCTGAAGATCATCGCTGGGCGAGGGTCTGTGCGGCTCACTATAGCGTATAGCTATAGAGTTGATAGCTGTTTGATCCTGCTTGAACAATACTCCACTGTTTCCGGTTGTCATAGATACCGCAGCCGACTGGCATTGCCGTCACGTGTGCTGCTTGGAACGAGTTGGTTTGAAGCATTGTGCACGTAGTGGTTCAGACGATGCTTCCCCTGACAACCTTGGCCCCGCTCCGTGCTGGATCTGTTTCATCTCACTGGGTTTACATTTAGTGATGATTTAGCATTGTCTTGTCAATTTGGGCCTCGCCTCTCCCTCCATCACCTTACATAGTCTGTTTGCTACATTTGTCGCTTTGAGCGTCGCAACCCAAGATAAATAAGTGCTGCAGATTTCACTTGCTAATAATATGCATTGGCTGGGCAAACTGCATTTTACTTCGTTATTTGCATTTGAATGCGCCCCTTACCAAAAGTGGGAAGATGCTTTGAATGTTTTCTTTGATCTGGTTTGGCATGCGTATGTTTACGGATGTCCGACGTGCATGTCGTCCTTGTCAGTGTGTTCTGAGATGGCTGACAAGGTGACCGAGCAGCTCCGGATACTTCAGTCGCCGGTCGGAACGGTTGCTGGCAGGGTCGTCGAGCAGTCGCCGCCGCCGGTCTCCGGCCCCTGCGCCGCCCGGCCGCCAATAAGGCCGCCGTTTGGCCTGAGCACACTCATCGGGCCCGCGCGGCGGCACGCTCCACAGCACGTCACCACTGCGCGTCACGTCATCGGGCCATGTGACGTCACACCGGGCTCGAGTGGCGACAGCCGACTGGCGGCGGTCGCCACTCCAGGCCGCTTTATTGTTTTTGTTTCATGGTCAGTGCGCTCGCCGGCGCGATTTCCACAGAATGAAGGCTGACTGCTGGTCGGCGCTATGGAAACGCCAGCGCAACTGAGAGCAGAAACGGTGAGAGGGTGGGGAGTCGGACAGAGGGGAAGAACCTAGAGGACAGGGGTGAGCTGATGGGAAGGGGCAAGATAGGTGAGCGAGAGAGAGAGAGAGAGAGAGAGAGAGAGAGAGAGAGAGAGAGAGAGAGAGAGAGAGAGAGAGAGAGAGAGAGAGAGAGAGAGAGAGAGAGAGAGGGAGCGCGAGGAAAGGGTGGGAAATTAGATGGTTAGATAGGTAAACATAAAGAAGACTACTACTAATAATGATGTTATTAGAATAGGAAGCAGTGCAATTAGCAGTATTCCTATGTGAATAGCAATAACTGATGGGAATGATACACTCACTCGGTAAGTCCAGTTGAACTGAGCCGTGGACGTTTGTCCTTGCTGGGCCCGAATATCCTAGCGGGTCGTCTGGGGTAGTGCGGACCGTTGGTTGTGACCTGCTCTGCTGCATCAGTGGTCAACCCAGCGGGTTGTGTAGTAGTCACGTGTGCCACTGTTTGTGACCTGCTCTGTTACACCAGTGGCCAGCCCAGCGGGTTGTGTAGTAGTAACTTGTGCCACTGTTTGTGACCTGCTCTGTTACGTCAGTAACCAGCCCAGCGGGTTGTGTAGCGGTAACGTGTGCCACTGTTTGTGACCTGCTCTGTTACGTCAGTAACCAGCCCAGCAGGTTGTGTAGCGGTAACGTATGCCACTGTTTGTGACCTGCTCTGTTACATCAGTAACCAGCCCAGCAGGTTGTGTAGCGGTAACTTGTGCCACTGTTTGTGACCTGCTCTGTTACGTCAGTAACCAGCCCAGCGGGTTGTGTAGCGGTAACTTGTGCCACTGTTTGTGACCTGCTCTGTTACGTCAGTAACCAGTCCAGCGGGTTATGTAGCGGTGACGTGTGCCACTGTTTGTGGCCTGCTCTGTTGCGCCAGTAACCAGCCCAGCGGGTTGTGTAGCGGTAACGTGTGCCGCTGTTTGTGGCCTGCTCTGCTACGTCAGTAACCAGCCCAGCGGGGTGTGTAGCGGTAACGTGTGCCGCTGTTTGTGGCCTGCTCTGCTACGTCAGTAACCAGCCCAGCGGGGTGTGTAGCGGTAACGTGTGCCACTGTTTGTGGCGGCTCTGTTACGTCAGTAACCAGCCCAGCGGGTTGTGTAGCGGTAACGTGTGCCGCTGTTTGTGGCCTGCTCTGTTACGTCAGTAACCAGCCCAGCAGGTTGTGTTGCGGTAAGAACTTTTGCCACTGTTTGTGACCTGCTCTGTTACGTCAGTAACCAGTCCAGCGGGTTATGTAGCGGTGACGTGTGCCACTGTTTGTGGCCTGCTCTGTTACGTCAGTAACCAGCCCAGCGGGGTGTGTAGCGGTAACGTGTGCCGCTGTTTGTGGCCTGCTCTGTTACGCCAGTAACCAGCCCAGCGGGTTGTGTAGCGGTAACGTGTGCCACTGTTTGTGGCCTGCTCTGTTACGTCAGTAACCAGCCCAGCGGGGTGTGTAGCGGTAACGTGTGCCGCTGTTTGTGACCTGCTCTGTTACGTCAGTAACCAGCCCAGCGGGTGTGTAGCGTGACGTGTGCCGCTGTTTGTGGCCTGCTCTGCTACGTCAGTAACCAGCCCAGCGGGGTGTGTAGCGGTAACGTGTGCCGCTGTTTGTGGCCGGCTCCGTCACGCCAGTGCGGCGCGCCCGGTTTGTGCGGGGTCAATAGATGTCTGGCGGCTAAGCTGGGCTGCGAAGACAGCTGGGCACACACTGCGTGCCCTGCCAGCGACAGACAACCCTCGCTACAAGTGGGCTCTCCACTCCACCTGTTTCGGCGGGCGGCAGCCCTGTGTGCCCAGAGAGGGGCCGCGGTGGAGCAGGCGTCAGCGTGGACTCCAGTGGTGAGAGAGAGCACTTCCACACAGGTGGCTCTGACAGCTGGATGTCTCTGTCTGTGCCGTTGACAGGTCCACGTGCCAGTGTGCATCACGGCGGTGAGGGGCGATACATGCACGCAACTACATGTTCAATTGCTGTGCTACGCTTGATGTAAAATTATGTTGTCCTCTTCCGGGGTCCATGCGTGAGCTAGCTATGAACGGTGACTGGTCATCTTGGGGTGGAAACCGCCTCAGGCAATTGCTCAAAACCAAATGATCTTGCATCCAATGAAGCCACAACGGCCTGGGTTACAGCGACTGGTGCCCAAAACTAAAACCAAAAGTGCATCCAGTGAAGGAGTTGTGAAGAAAAACCTATCGAGAGAGGGACGAAGAGAGGTGTGGGAGAGCCACGTCTCGTGATATAGCGGAGTGATGTTCAGATAGTGGCGTCTGGTCCGGTGTCAGATAGTGGCGTCTGGTCCGGTGTCAGATAGTGGCGTCTGGTCCGGTGTCGGACTGTGACGTCTAGTCTGGTGTCATATCGTTATGTCCGGCTCATTGTCGGAGAGTTGTGTCTGAGGATGCGACGTCCGATCCGGTGTCAGAGAGCGAAGCCTGATCCGACAAGATAACAAAGTCTGGTCGGATGTCCCAGAAAGACGTCTGGCCTGGTGCCGGATATTGACGTCCGGCTCTGTGTGAAGTAGTTACGTCTCGTGCCGCCACATGGTGACGTTCAGTCCTGTCAGCTACTGACGTCATCGTCAGCTGGCCGTCCGGAAGATCAAGCACAGTAGCACGTGCGCCTCCACCTGGCCACCGGACGTTGTGAGGATCCTCACGCTGTGGGTCAGCGGCGGACAGCATTGGCAGCGTAGCATCTCGCAGCTGTCTCTGACTTGACCGCCAGCACTGATGCCAGCGAATGGAAATATTGAGTACACGTCATCTTCAGAATGGCGTCCGACACCGACGCGTTAATGCAGTTTTGTCTGAACGTCCGAGTGCAATATTTGCTCTGGAGGCTGCGTTCCTTTGAACCGGCTGTCGCAGGCACCTACTTAGCTCGGCTGTGGGAACCGTCCAGACGACATGCGCTGGTGCTGTCGACCTACATCGGCACCGTTGATATCCCGCGTCCGACCACCTGCTCTTTACAATTGCAGTCTGCCGCTAGCTATTCTGTTGTTGCCGCTGCTATGCCCGTTGCCATTGCTATGTCCTACTTCGATATGATATCGCCCGTCGCCACTGCTATTCTCTTGCCAATTGTGATTGCTGGCTGACATGTTGCCAACTGCCATTGTTGGGCTAGAGTGACGTGCCATTTTAACTTAAGTCGTAGTGAATTTAAGCCATGTTGTTGGTTTTTACGACACGTATACCGTTGAGTTATGTAGCGTCGCCAATTTCTCACGCCGATTGGTCGCGGACGAAGAGTAACGACAGGTGAGACTCGAACCCACACTCTTTCGGCTGTGAGACGGGCAACTTTTCCCTAGAGTGCTCGTCCCCGAATTTAAGACATGGGCCACGATATATGATCCATTTTTCATGTAGCCCTGCAGCGGTCATATTGCGTGCAAACATCGTATCAGGGTCACGTCAGGTCAGGTGGTGTCGTCCCCTGCGACATGTCCGACATTTGACAGCAATGGCCTCTGTCAGATCACTGTCAGCTGCCACCAGTCAGTAGTTCGCGCTGGTTGGCGCTGCCCAGTGCTGGCCCGCTGGCTGTGGCCGCTCGTTCCGTCTGGCCAGGTGGTTCTTGCTGGCTGTGTAGCTCCACCGGATATTTGACGTTGCGCCGCTGTGGCGTGAATTACGTCCTGGAAGCTGTCAATGTTTATCGACCCGTCCTACGACAGCCGTTAAATTAAGTGCACCCGCAAGACTGGGTGGAGCGGTTACAGCTTAACTCGTGCATGGGCTGTCTAAATTGCCGACATAAGTACGATGCCGACAGAAGTCCGACTAAAGGTTCCGACGGCACATCAGGAAACTTTTGTCCGTTGGATCTTCATACATAATTAAGGAGTTGCAGTAAAGCCAAATATGAGCTGTTGATTGTCACGTGACGTTTGTCTTGTTAGTTAGTTAGTTATTTGGGCCTTAGGGCGCATCGACCGCACTGACCATGTAACGCCCATAACAATACTAGTTATTCGCAAGTCGACCCATCACATATTCTAGCAAATCTACAGGATGATAAAATAATGGTAAAGGTAAGAGCATATGTCACGTCATACCAACATCGTTTATCCTGTTCCAGTAGGTACACATATTACGGAGAATGATATTTCGGTGAAATGGTTTTTTTAAGTTGCCCTATTGGACAATGCTCGAGTCGTCACCTAAAACTTCACTGAGTGACATAGGTTGCATGTGTTCAAAGTTACGCCTACGTTTCTCATCATAACCAGAGCAGGATGTTTGTCTTGTTCATGCCATGCATGCCGGACATTCAATATTCCGTTTATTTACTTGTTAGTAAATGCAGTCTACATTCCCCAGAATAAAGTGCAATGTGATTCATTATTTATGTTGATTAACGCGGATGTCAGATTCCACGAATACTTCTTTTAGATTCCACGCAAAGTCAAGTCAGATGTCATGGGCTTAAAGACGATACGACATACGACTTGCGTCGGACCCCATCGATATTTCGATCGCTACATTCTGTCTATGTGGGGCTCTATCAACTTTGATCACGTGGCCACAGGTAGCAGGTGTTTCAGAACTGCTGCACGGATATGGATGTAAACGTAGTGGCACCATTGGCTGACGCATCATACAGACTCATCCGCAACACAGATTCGTCGATGTCGCCCTGAACTGCTGTTCCGGTGACTGCTTCCTCTGAATTGTGGTTCCAGTCGTGACAGAGCCGAAGTGGCTTTCCCCAGTAGCCTTGCCAAAACAATGGAGTTGAGGCTTCAGTGCAGGAGCTACTTCTCCCGCAGTTTCATATTATCCAGGACTGTGGAGGCAGTGGTGACGGATGGGGGAGGAGATAGCGGAGTAGCTGACCTATCGGCCAGGATTTGCGAGGAAAGGCATATCATTTTCTCCCATATCGGAAGATCAACTCCGAGGCTTGTTTTCGTATGCAGCATGAGATGTCCAGAAACATCCTTCTGCATACATACATCTGCTTTGCATATCTTAGACAAATATCAGGATAAGATCGTCGGCCCTTGACCGATGACGGGTCAAGGGGGAGAATGCTCCAGCATGTTCTAATGTGCCGTCATTCGGAGTAGTTGCAACATTTCAACACTAAACTCGGGCCATGTTCAGAGACTCACATAAGTAGGTCCGAGCCCCCCCCCCCTCTTAGCAACCAAAAGTAAATTAGATCAAACAGGACATTTTGAGATTTTCCGCACGCAAAATCAGACCGCACGCATCACATTCGTTATGGTTGGTTCTCCCACTCTAAAGAAAAATTTGACTGTTCTTTCTTCACGACGAACAACTCCGCGCTCTCGAGATTTTGAGGTCACGGTTACTAACCTCAGATCTGGTTAATTTCAGCGGTTTTTTTTGCGCATTGAGTGAAGGAATTGAACCTGGGATAAATTGTTCACGCCGAAAATGGTGAACATAAATAATCGTTTGGACAGCGACATTTTCTCCGATGAAAACAACAGTGGAAGTCCCTGGAGGGTCGCTTTCGGCTGAACCTTCTTTGAGCTGGGGAGGATCGGTGAATCTAGTGATGAATAACTGAAAGGGCATTAATTTCTCTCAGGAGGAACCTGCCTGCTGAAGATGACGCCTATTCCTCCGAGAGGGACGCCATTGGTTGACAAATCCGCTAAGAGGGCGGGGGAGGTAGTGCATTGCAGCCTCCGGAGGGGTGCCTTTTCCTGCTCCGAGGGGCGTCACCTTTCTACAAGAGGCGGAGAGAGGGACATATACCCAAGAGTCTATTTCGAGTTCCTGGCGGGGTAGCCCAGTCAAGGTGGATGGCGTCACCCTGATCGCTCTTATAGACTTTGACACTGGGACGATTCTACAGCGTGCATAATAGAGCCAAAGGTTTAGAGCCTTGCTCTAAATTGTAGACACTATGATGTCGCCAATAAACACGTTGGACTTCTTAATCAGGTTTTCTTGAGACACACGGACACTGATAGACATCGTGTGCTCCCAACTCTACACTAAACTCAGCACTAACTCTACACTAAAAAAGGATGATGCCACACAATTCATAGAAAACTAGGCCAGTCTAGAAGTTGACCTTTTCTGCTCGTCTCGCGTGCGACCTTCACTTTCCGCTGAAAAGCATGTCATTCGAAAGAAATAATTTTGTTGTCACTCGCCGTTGGCGGTGGTGCTTTCAGTAGGTTTATTCGGCCTGCACCTCTTGCGTGGCCCAAGCTATCATGGTCATTTCAGCTGTCATGTCTTCATGTAGAATGTGTTCTTCACATAGGTGCCAAAACAATTGAGAAATGTTTCAATATAGCATGCCCTGTGGCACACGCGTTGGTCAATTTTCTCTTCTTTCAGCCCCAGACGACGTTATTTAGACTCTAGACATTCATCATATCCCACGCCAAACAAAGACCGCAACTTGATCTACGAAATCGATCCTTCATAACCAAGCGCCTCCACAAACGCACAAGTCGACCAGTTTAAGCATGAAGCGTAGGCATTGAATATTCTTGATGTTTTTATTTCCCATAATGGTGCAGGTTAAGATGACAGTGCCGGTCACTGAGGTTACATACTTTCAATTGAGCGACCTGGTAAGATTATCTGTGATCTCTAGATCAACGAACTCACGATAAAAAACACGGAGTTTTCGACGCCGTTTGCACCAGCGGGATCGGTCGGCTGATCGTATACAGGAGCGCAAAACATCTCCCGTCCCAAACTGACCCGTGTGACATAGTCTGCATCAATATCAAGTTCGCAACGGGATTAATCGTCTGCATGCGGCTTCGATTGAACGGAAAATATGCGCTGCGAAATGTCTCCCTACCTTGAAACCGACAAAGACGAATACCAGCTATCCCAACACCAGTGCGAAGTTATCTGCAATTGCAGTCGGAAACATTCGGACTGCACTCTCCCCTCCACTCCCATCCAGACCAACACCATACTTCATGATAAGGGCACTCTAAGCGAGAGAAGGGGTGCTAAAGGCCAGGGGCGCACCAACATTCTGGCTGCCTTTCCCCTTGGCTAAGCCCTGGTTCTGCTACTGGATGGAGCAAGAGTGGGGGAGGCTAATCACGAAAATCTGGAAACGCACTTTACGCTAACTACATCATAGGACGTGAAGGGCGGAAGAACAGTGGAGGAGGCAGAAAGGGCAACGGCACCCAGCTGTGAATGAGTTTAACATTGACCCCTATGAGTGTTGCATGGGAAGAATTAACTTCAAAACAGGGGTGGATGTAGGGAGAGGGGATGTAGGGGGAGGGCACTGGGTGGCATGCATCCCCTATGAAAAGGTGGCGTACATCTGGCCGACAAAGGCACCCATTGAGGAAGGTCCGAGTGCACCACCACCTATGCTCCACGGATGTTCCACACAAAAAGGCCCTTTTAGAGAAAAAGGAACGCCTTACTTGGAGACGAAAAGGTACTCCTTCATTATGTCCGAGCGTATCCCACCTCGCTAAACAAATTGTCCACCAAAGGGGTCCCTCCGAAGAAATGTGCACCCCCTCCCCCCATGACAATTCCGGGATTCGCCCCTGATTCAAAATAGCTCTTGCCGTCACCCGCACTTTACCCAGCCTTGAGACAGTTCACATACCACTGTACACGAGAATGGATGTTTTATAGTGTTATTCACGATTCGATTGCTCATAGTGCGATTCGCTCCATGTCGACACACACACACACACACACACACACACACACACACACACACACACACACACACACACACACACACACACACACACACACACACACACACACACACACACACACACACACACACACACACACACACACACACACACACACACACGCACAGTGTTCTTTTTAAATTATATGCTTACTGAAAAACATCAAGGAATTACAACTCCCTTCCAATGGGGTTTTACCTTTTTACCACAACCCCGGTACATTGGAGTGACACCACTCTCTCCTCTGGAGTGGCTGACCCGGTGACCGTCCGTCCACTCGGAGAGCGCTGATCACCTCTGGGAGTCCCAAGTGGGCTCACAAAGTGGCCGAAGTCCATAGACTTCAAAATTGGGAGGGGAGGAGTGAGTTTGGTACGGCAACTACGCTTGCATTCGAATTCAACTTGTCATCCGAATCCAACACTACGATCTTCTGTTTGTTCTGGTGTGAAGTGGGCCGTGCTGTCAGTCGGATCGTCGCGTGGCTACGAGCGTGGCGATGGCATCAGGGAGGTCACGGTGCGCCCAGAATACACATCGACCGCGCCGGCTGTCACGACATGACCTCATCGCGGCTCCGTCAACTGCGCCCCCTGACGGTCTAATGACCGGTAATGGAGTGTCTCGCCTCTGTCGCCGCCCGGTTACGACCAATAAACCGGCATCGGATGGCTGTTGCATGATGACGACGGTGTGCCCCGGCCATCGAACTTTATTGCGGCCACTGGTCGTTGGCAGAGCCGTCACCTCTGCCGGACATGATTTACCGATCTGGCAGCCGCCGGCGTGCCAAGTTGGCAGCACGCTGCGGCCGTCGGGCGCGCGCCTCCACTGCCGCGTGCACTTCCGTCCAGGAAATGAGTTGCACTATTTATTTATGGGGAGGCGAAAAGCCGATGAAGGGTGACACGCGCGCCTGAAATTCACGGTGGTTTGTTGACCAGAGTCGGCTTGGAATAATAATCGATGCGCCTGGGTTTGTTTTGCTCTCGCCAGCTCTCACCACAAACAGGGGCGCTCAGTTTGATTCGCGATTATCTAATTTAGATGGGAAATGATTTTGGCTGCTGAAGCCGACCGATTACAAGTCGCAGTCAGTTCCGATGACAAGGCTCCCTTATGCTCGTCTTGAGCTGTGAAGTCTGAGCTCATGACTTCAGGACCAGAACGTTGGACTGAAACTGCAATATAAGGGAGACCGGGGCTATATGATACACTGGAAAGTTGATACAACAGCACTTTCTCAAAAAGTATAAAGGCGGTTTCCATGGCTACCACACATGGTGCTGGTGCCGCCCTCTTATCGCGACAAGAACAAGCTCAAGTCCTTCCGACCCGCGGCTCCGGAATGGTGACGGTGCGGCACATTTTTTGGGCGAAAGCAAAAGTTCAGTCTATGTGCTTCCCGCTTAATTTCCAGTTGTACGCCTACCTACTTGCTAACTTTTTCGGTGCTTGTTATCATTATCATGCTCTCTCAGTTTTGCAACGGTGAAATGCTTTTATCGTTCGCCGCTACACTCTACTTGCAATGTTGCATAAGATGTTGCATCCCACACCAGAGAACCTACGGGATAAATTGATGCAGCCTGTATCAACTTAATCATCCTGAATCAATATTAGTCTGTTTCAACGCTTTGCTGGACTGGTAATGGAAGAAAATAACCACAGAATTTCGTATTTACATTCATGTGTTTGCTAAAGCTGTTTCAAAATAATCTTATTATATAATTCTTTCCTTTTTTAATTGCCTGAATTCCAGTTGAGTGGTCTTTATCAACTAGGGTTCTATTGCTAAACAGAGCTTGTTGCGTGAACCCCTGCTCCACCATCCAATCAATAATCTCCAGCTCAACGGCATAATTTGGACCGACAGTTTAACGTGCCATCAATGTGGCCATACGGCCACCCGGTAGCTAGTCCCCGGAATTATCGTGCCAGTTGCCAGCTGACTCTCTCAGCCGGGGGCTAAATGCGAGCGCGCGAAGCGACCTGAGTTTTGCTTGCCGGGACAGGGGAGACAAGTGCAGGCCGGAATTCTAGCCAACTGAGCTACCGGGGCGGCGGTCTCAATGTTTCTGGGGGAATTAATCAACTGACGGAAAAGACTGAACGAACGAAAAGGTACAGCTACGGAATTAACGTTTACGCATTCCAGAAATGGCACGAACAATGAGACATGGTCAGCCAAGACCCAAAGCAGCATTTTTATTGTAACTGTGAATCATGGACCTAGGTAGTAAGCGTAACGCAAGATCACCTATATATAATCTAT
Source organism: Imbricaverruca yamaguchii (assembly GCA_034440575.1). NCBI lineage: Eukaryota > Metazoa > Arthropoda > Thecostraca > Neoverrucidae > Imbricaverruca > Imbricaverruca yamaguchii. The sequence goes on along the minus strand of JAOTOL010001636.1, from coordinate 455,339 downwards.
TTTATTTAACCTACATTCTATCAACTTACCCCATTGTCAGTAACAATTCTATCTCCTCGCTATCGTTCCAAAGTGATGAGTTATTTTGAGTTTCGCCAAAATTGTTTCAACTGGACTCGGTCTCCCCTACCTGGTTTGATTCAATGCAATATCCAACATAATTATAGTGAACTTGTATGGATGGCCATCGTTTCTGCTCACGATTATGCAGCTTACTAAGACATGCAACGGAATAAGCGTGGTCGATAGCTAGGCGAATGAATACCACCGCAACGAAAAGACTACTGATAACGCGCGATGAGGGACGCCGATCCGCTTCGAAACACAGTTATTGTTTCGTTCACGTTTACCAAAGTTTGTACTTTTACGGAAGAAATTGAGAAAAAAAAACTTCCTCACTGAGATTTATTTACAATATTATCGGAAGTTGTAATACGGCAAGCTTCCGCGATTATACAGGCGAGTGGATGGGTCGATGAAACAGTAATTAATCTTAAGTAACTACACATTAATTTTCTGAATGTCAGCTGTCGCTAGTGGCATATTCTATAGTCCAGAAAAAAAACATTCACTCCACGATTAGTTTGTATTCTATTTTTATTGGAGGTGAACTGCTGTTCCTCGACATATTCCACTGTCCTGAAAACCATTCACCCCAAATATCGGTTCTTGTTTTAGTTTTCATGAAGGTGAGCTGCTCTTGCCCGGCATATCCTACCACCATAAAAACGGTACACACCAGGATTAGTTGTTTATTCACACTTCAGCACAGTTTGCTGTTTTAACCAATTATTTTTGTCCTCACTGGTCATTCGATTCGAACTCCTGATGCTAAAAGACTGGCACCTTTTTAATGACGCATTTTGCTTTAGAACACACATTAACATTAATTTGAAATGAATATTACTCCCACACTATCTGGGCGTGGTATGGGATTAATCTGGGCGTGGGCGATTAATCCACACTATCTGGGCGTGGTATATGGGATTATACTGGATGGAGATATCCATCCAAGGATAAAAGTGGTTCACGTGGGGTCGACGTTTGCCCCTTCAAGAGTGTTATTGGAGGAAGCAGGAAATTCATTGAAGATCTGTTCTTTTAAGGGCGATATCTGGCAAATACAAGGGGGCATAGGGGGAATTTGCCAGCCTCCCATGAAAATGCTCGCCACTATGACGAGAAAAGGCGCCATTTCAGGACGCCCCGCCCCTTAAGATTTTCCGCGAGGGTGAACAGGTAAAAAACTGGCGTGCAGCGCCACGAAACATCAACTACTTCTTCTGCCATCATTTTTTTTTAAGTCTGACGTGAACATTTCAACAAGTCTTATTATCAAACAAGCCCATTGATCTAGCTCAGATCGAAGAGGACCACCTCCAAAGATGTTTGAGATTCAATAACTCATACAAATCAAAAGACGTTTTAGTGAAACTCGCTGTGCCAGTGCAATGGGACCGATCCTACAAAATGTGCATCTCGGTTTGTTTTGCTAAGGTCAGGTTAGTGACCTGAGGCCACGGCAAATTGTAGCCCGTTTGGGGCTGATTTTCATATTTTTATAGTATGTATGTTCTTCTAACCTCATCTTTACAGTAGTGTGCATGCCGAAGCATTAGGAGGAGTTCCTTGTCCAAATTGCTTGACTTCCACCGCAGGACGTGAAATCAGGTCAAGATAAAGTGCGCAGTGTGGGCTAAGCTTATGTAGTCATTCATGTTTTAGTTCATTTCATTTTCATTAATTTCAAATTCATTCATTCATTCATTTTCCTCATTCATTTCAAGTTTGTACGGCTTAAAGAGTGTCAAAATTGCATTGCACGACCTAAGCTACTCTGATACGTTACGGGATATAATGTCTTAGTATCCGAATAAAATGGGTTTGGGAATCATTCTTTTCGAACCGTAACTTTGATTTGCATTTTGGAGAAGAAGTAAGAACATTTTCGGAGCCTATTCATCACGGGCTTTCCGATAATACCAGGCTTGTGATCGCGTAACGCTTAGTTTGGAAGTTAGAGAGTCTTTAACGACCCTCCTCCCCTAGATCATCATCCTCACATCCCCGAGAGGTCTTCACACCCCCGAGGGGTGTGAGGATCTGACCGCAGAGTTCCGGGACAAAATGACCCACGCCGGGAATAAGCCATCGTGTTCTCAAGGTGCTTCGTGATAATGTCTCCAGTTGAGCGCTGTTGAAAAGTTCGCGCGATACATCGTACGCTTTGACTGATGGAGGTCGGTCAGTTTTACGTTCGCCAAACCGAGCTCCCCTCTGGCCAGTTTCTTCCTTAGGTTCCTTCGTAGTAGCATGACTTCCATTAGTGAGTTGTCGTCATTTTCAGTGGCGTTCACAGTTGTGGGATGTGGATGTGATGTCATGTATTCTTCTATATCGCTTTAGTTCTTTAATTATGTTACGATGTGCATCAAGAATTGATAAAAATTGGAGATCGGGTTTCGCATTGATGTCTGGGTCGACTACGATGTGCCTACGACTTAATCTGAAGAACAGCCTATGCATAGGTGAACCGAAAGAGCTACCTTTGTTCCTGGGTGCGGTCTGTTATGATGTCCGTCTTCAAACCCCTCTACAACGATTATCATGTATTTATGTAGTGCTTGCTTTCTTGGACATTCAATTTCTCCAAATTTAATGACTTCCTAGCTTGTCATGCCTCGGATTTGTTCATGGAAGTCAATCAAACTAAGTTCAGTGAAGTTCAGCCCATTAATAACGATTTTACAACCACGCACAGTAAGTGCTGTTAAATAACAAAGGTGATGGCGGCTAGTGATTCGTGTTAGAGCGCAATATACATGGCCAGAATACCACGCAACTTGTAATCAGTCCACGTAGTCTCTTTCACTCACTTACCACATAGCAAATATATTATTCACTGCTTCCACCATACCAACTACTTCGTCCGGTCTCGTCCAGTGGAAGTGAACATACACACACACACACACACACACACACACACACACACACACACACACACACACACACACACACACACACACACACACACACACACACACACACACACACACACACACACATATATATATGCATATAAATTGCATATAAATTTTAAAAAATACATTTATATATGTATGCTACGAAATGATGACAGCACGACTAAAAATGTCAAGCAATCATCCCAAGGCTCGGCTTGGCTGTCCTCTACCGGCAACGACATACCATACCACTCGCCAAAAGACAAAACCACTGCTGATTGATAAAAGTGTCCATTCATCTATGGTATCCGTAAAGTATTGATACGTATATCCAATTTGGTACTATGCATTAGCCTAGTATGGTGCGTTGAATAACACTCATCAATGTCAGTGTTATATCAGTATGAAAGGGCTGTTACTTCTTCAGAGGTGTCCTACGGTAGATAATGGGCTTTATATACAAATTAATAACAAGGAGATATCAATGTACAAGGGGGACGTTAGTTCTGCAGATGTGTCTTGCCGTAGATAATGGGCCATATATATATATATATATATATATATATATATATATATATATATATATATATATATATATATATAGTACATATATACAAAGGCTCAGCTATGAGATGTTATTGTCAACATCCAAGCTATGCATGAGAAATCAGCGTGCATTTTGGCACAGCTATCACCCATTCGAGACAGGTTCACCACACAATAAAATTGTCGCCCCATCCGTTGTGACAGAAAATGTGGTGTTGAAATTATAGAACCGGCACTGAATCGGTGCTGATGCCACTCGCTTGAAATAGATCCCCTGCAACACTCCGGAAATCAGCTCCTAGCATTAATATAAAAGTGAAATACCCTGAGGCCATCGATAATGTGCACTGGATTCGATCCCCCCTCCAACACACCTTCCTGGCAATACCCCTGAATCAGCGTCTGCTCTGCTACCCTTCCCCTGCTCCAAAACACTTCCCTGGTAACATCCTTGAATCAGCATCTTAACCGCTCCCAAACAAACTTGGTGGCACCCCTGTTACCTCATCTTTCCAGACGCAAAGTGCTGCAAACAACCTTGGATGGGCACATTCACCACACTCTCCAGACAGATCCCTGGTGGTGCCCATGCATTGGTGTCCTCAATTGGCACCTGCATTGCCCTTCTTCCCTCCCCTTCCCCGAGAAATTCCCGGCGACGTCACTGGATAGACATCTTTTCATCGGTACACCCGGCTCGCGCAGGTCATAATCAGCACCTCTACCTGGGGAAGGGGACGATTGTGCAAGCTGTACCACTGATTTTGACGGTTCGTTGTTTGCTTTTGAGACGGCGTGTGCGGGGGGGGGGGGAGGAAGTGCGCTCGAGCGTCCTGCAGGACCGCCTTTTGTACCCAGAGTGGCGCCTTTTCTTCTCAGAGGCACACCACCAGATGAAAAATGTGTTGAACAGGGGTGAGTGTGCACTCAAGCATCCTGGGAAGGTGCTTTTTCAGTCGGATGGGTACCACATCTTCATGGAGGCGGAGCGGAAAGGCATACGACCTCAGTTTCCCCCTGAGCGCCGCCACTGCCTCCTCACGACAGGTACACTCGGGCCTTCCCCGAGGGATTTCTTTTCCCTCAGAAGGGCGCCCCTGACTGGAAAAAAAATGTGAGGGGTGCACTCGAACCTTCCAAGATGGGCGCCTTCTCCAGGCCGAAGTGACGCCACCTTCTCATGGGGGAGGGGCCTAAGTCCCCAGGGCCCCCCTCACAGCTATCTCAGGCATGACTGTCCGGCAGACAAGACAGTCCGGCACAACAGGGATCTCAGGCATGACTGTCCGACTGACAGACAGTCCGGCACAACAGGTATCTCAGGCATGACTGTCCGACTGACAGACAGTCCGGCATAACAGGTATCTCAGGCATGACTGTCTGGCTGACAGACAGTCCTGCACATATCAGGGATCTCAGGCATGACTGTCCGACTGACAGACAGTCCGGCATAACAGGCATATGAGGCATGACTGTCCGACTGCCCCACAGACGGACAACTCTGGCATCATCGGCGGGCCGGCCCCCCAGTCCAAACCAACTGGACGGTGATAAAAACGACTTCATTGGGTAATGAAGTGTAGGTTCAATTCCAAAAGCGCTGCTGAATTTCAGCAGTGACTGTAATTACCATACAATCACGAGTTCTTCAACACCAATAAATTATACTACAGCACCCATCATAGGCGTAGGGACAGAACGGGACAGTGGTCCATCGCCCCCCCCCCACACCACACACCATCACCACATACCTTCCTTGGATCTCTACCATTGACGCAACGGCGTTGACGGGAATAATTGGCCTAAACAATGATAATATCCCAACCCACTGACCTCTCTATAACCACGGCTGTCTGCTTCACGAAATGAAACTGATCGTTCTACACACGGTACACAACATCTGGTATGGCCGTGACTATCGGTTCAGAAGCCACCGATGATGCGCTTCAAGGGGGTTGAAATTCATTCTGCTGGCTGATGCGGGCTTAGGATCGCTCCGGCGCACTGCTCCGTCGGCCGTGTGTCGGGACGGCGGCGGCCGGTGCTGATGCCGCCGACACTGCGTCCGCATCGGCCGCGCGCGGTGCGCCGTCCACCGCGCCGCGTCGCCGCCGACGCGACAGTCCGTCGGCTCCGATTCGTCGCCGTCGACGGGACGGCCGGGCCGCGCGCTGGCCTCGGCGGCCGCCTAATGCATGGGAAGTCGGCGTAATCGAATTTCCGAGGCTTTTAGCGTGGAAAGGTTACCGGGAAGGGTGCGCTGGAAGGGCGCCGGCGGAGGTCGGCTTGGCTTCCGCCAGCGGCGGTGCCGTCGGCTCGACTCAGCACGGAGCTGCCATATGTGGCTTGATACGGGGATAGTATACGCTGTTATTTGTTTTGTTTGTTGCGTTAGCATGGGTACTTTGGCCTCCTCCGGGGATGTCGTGCCATGAAAAGAAAAGAAGAGTCCAACTATTACGTTGCAAATGTCAGTTGATGAGTCATGGAGCAAGCTGTTTTTTGGGGGAAGATGAAAAGTAATTTCAGGAGAAAGAATGTGTTCATCTCACAGCATTGTGGGGCATAAAAGGGGATTTTGTGTGCTCTGAAGTAGTCGATAGGTGTTTTATTTTCGAGGGCTATGGCATTGCTGACAATGAAGGATATGTGTAACTGTAAGAGAAAATAAAGAGGCGATGAGGGGAGGCATGATGGGGACGAAAGTGAAGAAATGTATGTATATATATATATATATATATATATATATATATATATATATATATATATATATATATATATATATATATATATATATCACAATGTGTGAGGTAAGTTGGCTTACGCGTAGCCGCAATAGGACCCTTTTTATGTTGATTATATAAAAAGAGGAAATCCAGGGATCTACGATGTGCTTGATATTTCGTAATTGTGTATGGTTTATGTTCGGAATACATTTTTGGTTGTCGCATTGTTGCTTTGATGGTGTCAAAATGTGATGACATTTATGTGATGTGTGGCAGTTGTAATGCATATTTTGGAAGTTGATTTCCTTCCTCGTTTTTTTATGCCGTAGTGACTGGGCAACCACAGGAAACATACCTTCACGTCCACCACATAAAGTGTTTCGAAGGATTCATAAATTGAAATATGGTAATGAAGCGAAAATGAAAGTGACGAAAGAGATTGTAAAACAGACTTGGAGTCCGAACAAATGACGACGCTGCGGATGGGATAACCGAGACAACTATTGCGAATATGGCGAAGAGTAATAAGGATGGCATGCAATTCAGCGATGAAAATTGAGCTTCCTATTGGTAATCGATGTCGTTTTTCGTGTGTTCCCAAACCAATGACGCTTCCTGTAGGGTTGTCGTCTCTAGAATAGTAGGTAGAAACAAATAGAACATGGCGATGACGAGAATAAAACTGGTGAAATTTGTGTTTGGTATTCTGATCAATGCTGTGATTTTGGAGTGGTGATGAGATATAGCAAATGTGTTGTTCGGCCATCTGCCAAGGCGGTGTAGTTGATGGAAAACGAGAAGTAACGGATGGAATAGTGAAATGAAGTTGTGCAGAAAATGTTTCACCCAAAAAGCTTTCAGAGAAGTGTTTGTTGCGTTCAACGGAGAGCTAATGGAAGAATTTCTGCGTTGGCTCTTCAGGAAATGATGGTTGAAGTAGTCATTGCACCGAATGCGATACAGATAACTTTGTTCAGAATGTTGCCGAAAAAATAACGCCTGCAATCACAAATAATACCAAGAAATTTAATGGAACAAATTAAACAAATTCCAGGGTAGAATATTCAACACCTTTGACTGATAATCAAGTCACGATATCTGTATCACCAGTTCTAGCAAGACTCGCAAAGCTATCCAAGGATGATATCCACGGAGTTCATGTAACCTGGACAAAATCGACCTCACTCAAACGATTTCAATATGCAGAACTCAAATGGCTGCCTACCATCTTACGCAGCGGGTTGTTTTGCTTCCGGTTTCTTTTGGAATAATGCATAATTGTCGAGTTCATAATAAACTGCAAAATAACCGAACTTAGACTGAATCTGGGCATTCTTAATTTTGATCCGCTTTGGTTTCGATAACGATTGTAGTAAGAGTTTACAACGATGAGACATGGTGCGGCAGCATAGTGGCGGGTTGAAGATCCGTAGGAAATCTGAGATGCATCTCACCACGCTCCAACCAGTGTAGCAAGCGCAGCCTGGACTTTAACTCTGACTTCAACTCACACGGTGCTCGGCTGCAGAAAGGTTCGTTCACTCCTTTCCATCATTTGACTATTCTAACTAATCCTTCTCAGCTCCGATAAATGGGCAATTTCTGAAGTCCATATCTATATCGCTTCCGTCGTTGCATCGCAGTCCCGGGCCGTATTATGACTGTGACTTGGTAGTTGGTCTAGCTGGTAATGCGGTGACCACACAGTGGCAGATGAGCACCAAACAGCTGAAAGTGCACACAGCGTACACCTCGTGTATTATCGCATCCGGATGAAGTCTGACCCATGGCAGTGACCTCGTGAGTTATGTGGAGGCCATTGGGTGTCACTCGAGGTCGCACTGTCACGCAACGTACGGGTTGGGTGGAAGCAGCAACGGCCGATGTTGTCGGGACGTGACTCGAGCGTCGCTCTCGATGGCGAGTTGAGAGCGATCGCAATGCGAGTCGCTTCCTGGCCACAGCCGAAGACGTCCCAGGCAACTCCGACATCGAAGAGAACTCCGGGCCAGGCGAGGCAGACATCCTGCCTGTGTCGCTATCCCCAGACGGCTCCACGTTCACCAGTGATCATCTCTGGCGGAGGTACACGCGCCGACACCCACCCACACACACACACGCACAAAAACATGCAACCATCCCACACGCACGCGCACGCACTCGCATCTCAGTTGACCAAAACACTCGCACGCACAGCAGTTCATCGGCGATCGAGCGAGCGGATTCACAGAACCGGCGGAGAGAGTGTCGGCATCATATGGACGGCCGTCGGTTTGTTGGTCCGGGGACAGGAACACAGGCGCGCGCGTCGCACACCCACCGCACGCACACGCGCGCAACACGCAACACGAAACGATAATGCCGGGTCGGCGGCCGAGAGCCGAGCGGTCAACGTCGTCGCCGGCCGTAATATCAACAGTTCGGTAATTCCGCGATGAAGCACACGGGGCTGGTGCAGAGGAGTCCCTGTGAATGTACTCGGGAAGGGTGTGCGGTTGCTGTTCGGCGTGGTTCACCCAGAGGCGAACGCACTCAAAAGAGCCGGAGCCGAGAGAAGCAGTCGATTTTGAATCGTCCAAATCAAGGTGTCGCCCTTCGTTGATCAAGGAGTCTCGGAACCAGCCGCCTTGCGGTGGTCGGTCCAATCAAAGCACATGGCACGTCACAGAATCCGTGGCCGCAGTCGAGTCGGCCACGGCGTGCCGCTGCGTCGCAAACTTAACAACGTGTGACGGCCACGGTGGCGCCGTGACGCGTCACGCGGTCGTGTCGAGCCGCGCCGCCGATCGCCGCCACATCCCAGTCGTATCAAACCGCCCCGAGCGTCCGGACGAGCCCCAACAATAATCCGACACACACCAGAGCCTCTACATCATAGCATTGAGCCGGCCGGTGTCCGACGAGACCGCCGCGGGCCGTTACTGCGAGGAACTTTGGTGCTGAGCCGACCTCCCGTATCACCGTCTCACTTGTACTTGAAGTGGCGCACCAGGAAAGCCATCAAACCAAAGGGAACACGCCAGGTTTTTGAACGGATCGGCTCATCGATCGTCTGACGGTGGTGCCAATTACTCGCCGCAAAATGATTACAAAATAACTTGCGCCGTGCCGCCAACCACATTCGAGTGGTGGTTCCTAGCCGGGAATGGGTCGCCTGCGCCGTACGACGAGGTGCAGAGCCGCCAAACAGCCTCCCTCGCTGGCTGTCGAGGGGGCGGAAAATAACACAACGTATCACAACTGGCCAGTGGGTTCGCGCCGCCGGCCGCCGCGCCCCGCCGGGGTCGCGACCTCGCGCCGCGGCTGACGTCACGAGGTCACCAGGCCGGCCGCCGAGCCCGGGTGACGGCCCCCGGCGGCGACACAAGGTGACGGCCAGTCGGGTCAGTCGCTGTGGCTGGAGATGTCGCTCTGGTGCTCGGGGCACTCCACCAGCATGTCCTCCGGAGTGGTGTAGCGCACCTCGGGGTCGGGGTAGGCCGGGTGGCCGGGCCGCGGCACCGCACCATCCAGGCAGAAGCCGTGCATCTGCGAAGGCAGGCAGCACACTTACAACACAGAACATAAAGACATAAAGACATAAAAGATTAGTGCAACTATGAGCCACAAGGGCCCTTCTTGGTTGCACTCTGCACACTGAACCAGTTGCCCACCAAATCTGTCAATCAGCCCTCCCTGTAATACTGAAAAGCAAGCCCTCTATTCTTATAATGATTGTCTATGCTGCTTTTAAAGATGTTCAGTGTGCTGCTACTGACAATGTTTTCTGGCAGCTGGTTCCAGTGTTCCACTAGAGCTTCCACAGCCGCACCTAGAGACATGTCCAGCTCACGCACCTCTGCGGATGCAGCTGGTCAATACCTGCATATGTCACGACCTACCGGCGTGACCCAGCGCCGGATAGGGTTTCCAGCCACGCATTATTGGCTGGCGAGGGGGGAGGGGGCGACCCTCCCTGACTATCTTCGAGATCTTCGGACCGACACGAACGATTGAAACGGCAATGCCGTGCAGCCTGATGACATATAAAGACTTTCCTCAGCTAAAAATAGTCACAAGGCAAGGTCAAACATCGAGACGGGATAGTTCTTGATCATCATGAAATTAAATGCAACAGGACAGATACTCTCCTCTCTCCCTTCCCCTTCCCGCTCTCCCTCTCTCTCTCACTCTCTCTCTCTCTCTCTCTCTCTCTCTCTCTCTCTCTCTCTCTCTCTCTCTCTCTCTCTCTCTCTCTCTCTCTCTCTCTCTCTCTCTCCCTCTCGTGTATGTCAGGCGCCTGGCTTCTAATACTTGGAAGTAATCAATAATTACTATTAGGAGTAGTGGTAGTAGTATTACTATTGTCATCATCTTCATGACTTTACTTATTGCCATTATGATGATGAGTATGAGCATGAGTGTGATAATTATTACTCTTGTACTATTATCGCTATCTTACATAATAATACTCTGGTAAAAACATGAGCAACACCGCGCTAGTGGTAATAGGCCAACTGCCGGCTGCCAGCTCTACCCCCACTCGTCCGACACGAGTGCCGCCGTCGGCGTCGGCTGGCGCGGTGGCGACACGACACGCGCCGAGAGCCGACAGGACGCGCCGAGACGGCCGCGTATGCACGACTGGCCAGACCGACTGTGACGCAGCGTCACGGCCGTCGCGGCGACGAGCGCGCTAATCAGTTTAGCGGGCGGCCGGCTTACGCGGCCCGCCGCACCACCGCCCCCCATTACCATACGATGCCGGGTAATGACCGCGGCACCGTGTCGCACCGGATAGCCGGAGGTGGCGCGACGCGCCGTGAATATGCAGACCGGGTGTCGGCGGGCGCTGTTTGGCTCGGAGAGGTCACAGGTGTCTGAAGTTGCAGACGCGTGGGCACGTGCTAAAGGCGCTTGATCCGCGCCTGGGAACACTGTGTGGATGCAATGACATCGATTCAGCTGCAGGTGATCACGGCTTGATGGAGAAATTGGTCGTGCGTTTGTTTGTCAATTCGCGTCACCTCGTTGAAAGAGAAACTGAATGGTCATTTGGGCCTTGGGGCACATCGACCGCTCTGGTCATACAGCACTCAATGGAGATACTGAACAACGAATGTGGCTTGGAGCACAAAACACCACTTCATACCACATAGACAACGGGGATGGAACATGTTTGGAATTTGCTTGGTGGTCCTGTCGATATATGCCGTGTCTGAACACAAGATTTAATTGTGTTTTAGGGTCTCTCAACCCTTACAATATTCTAAACACAAAGCGTGATTGTATCGTAACGCTTGATCTTCGAGTGGTAATCATGCAATGTGCTTCGAACTTCGATTCTACGCGATCACCTGCCTTGGAAGAATGGTGCCATACTTCGGCATGAGCAGCTAAGCGCAACATTAAAGGCCCCCAGGGATCCTCACCTTGTGGGCTGGACGGCGTGAGTCGTCGCCTGGTTAAGGTTCCACAGGGGGTCCTGGACGGGCTAAAGGTTCCATGGGGATTCACCCATCTGTAGACCGGCGTGAGTAGTGGTCGGGTTTTGATGGCGAAGCCCGATACCGAACAAAGCGCGAGCGCACACGGGCTGCTGGCTTCGCCGCCGGCTCTCAAAGGACCCGACCGGTACAAGCGGCAGACAAAGCCACCATTAGTGGGCGGAACATGACCAGTCTGCCCACCGCCGGCCGCCGATGGCCATCGCCGCGCCGATCGGGCCGCATTTCCACCTTGCACGTGTTGCCTGTGCTCCCCCGCGCGGGGCGGCTCCGATGCCGGCGCGCCGCGCGGTGCGTCACCGCCTCACTGCTGGCCGCGCGAGCGGGAGCGGGCCGCGCCGCGTGCCGCATTGTGGCCAGCCGGCGTCCAGCGTCCACCGGCGGCCGGCAAATGACCGGCGCCGCCGACACTGGCCGGCACGCTTCCGGCCGGCCGGCCGGCGCCTCACTGCTCCCTAACGACCCCACTTGTCACAGAGCGCGAGACTGGCGTCGGCCGGCCGCCGAGCGTCGAGAGCAGACCCCCGCCGGCGCCCCTGCGCGCCGGGCCGGGCCACTTAGCCGGCGGCGGCCGCCCCGGGCGCCACCGCCCCGGCCCGACTGACCCCTGTCCGGCTGACGGGCCGCGCGCCGCCCCACGCTCTGTCAACTCCAATTTGGTCATTTAATTTCGCGTCGGACGCTGCGTTATTGTTGCATGGCTGACATGGGGCCGGCCACCCGTAATGGCCAGCGTGCGCCGGTGCATTAGGCCAGGAAACACTGAGACGGTTTATGGCGCATCAATCTTGGCAGTCTGTACGGCGTGATTCGCGAGTTTTCCGGCCGGCTGGGTGACCCTCGGCCGCTCTCTCTCTCTCTCTCTCTCTCTCTCTCTCTCTCTCTCTCTCTCTCTCTCTCTCTCTCTCTCTCTCTCTCTCTCTTGTGTGTCGCTCCCCTCCCCTGCATGACAGCGCGTGTCGTGGTCTCCGGCGGGGCCTCTGGTGACGTAAGGACATCGGACATGGCGTGACAGAGCCTCCGACCGATGGGCCCCAGGCCGACTCTGCAACTGTGCTGTCGACAATACACTCACATTTTTGTGCGACATGGACCATGAAGTGTATAGATAAGGTATATGTCATGGATCCCATAGGAACGCGCGCAACCATCTTGTTCAGCGATGAGATGTCTAAGAAATGCAATGAGTTTAAATTGTGTTCCCGTCGCGTGCGGTCAGGGCATGAAAACAGCGCTTCAAAGGCAGTTTCAGAGCAGTCCCAGGCAAACCGCTCCTTCAAAAGCAGTCGTTATTACTTGGTGTGAATGTGAAATACTAGCTTGGAGCTTGCAAGCCCTTACAACCGGAGTATATTCAAGCATTCTATGGTTGCATCGACGGATGCGCCTTCTATGAAGGATGGTATTCGCTGAGTATTGATCCGACTTAATTGCTGGTATCAAGCATGTGCTGGATTAAAACATTTTTTATTTCAATTACTGATCAAATTCCGCCTGACACATATCAGTACCCAGAAGATGAGTAGCTCAGAAAACCTGGTGGACCGCCGCTGGCAATCATCTTCCCACAAAACGTGCAAACTTCATCTGGACATTTGCATTCATTTAGCACGCGTAAGAATGGCCACAATGTTTGAAATAAGAACTGCAACTAGCTACTAACAGTTGTGAATTCGTGACGTATCTGCATGACAGGGAACACTTGTTTTAATTCAAGTAAGGATGATGTCAATGCAAAGTGCCAGACAGGGTGACGTGGCAATGTGTTTTCACTTAGGCGTGTTTTCAACCTTGCTCATACGACCTATCAAAGTACCGCTGACACCTTGTGCTGGACTTTATAATACTCCCGAAAATCAGAACCCCAGGTTGTCAAAGCTGGAAGACCAAAAGACCAAACTACACCAAAAAACAGTGGTTTATCATAATGTGTCTGGTATCAGGGAACACTTATTTTGCAATTTCTAAGTTTTATTAATGCCGGCTCAAGGGATGGGCTTTTGAGTATTTCTGAGCATTCTCGCTCCTGCTCGAACTTGCGATCTACATACACTAGGATAAAATGCCGAACACCGTTTTAGTGCTCTAGTCATGGAGAGCCCGGAACGTACCTTATATTTGCATGTTTACTAATAATGAGGCACCAGAGGTTGTATTCAGTCTATATATGAACCCTGACATAAATCTATGGATATGATTAGGAAAAGAGCGTGTTCTTTCGACATTGTTTTCCAATAATTAGCACAGAGGAAAGCATTTATATCGATCATAGTGAAAAGGGACAAGCCAGGATAGGCCACGTCAGGTCAGAGTCAGTCATCTTTACTTTGCAGAATTACGTAGAATACATACGTATATATATATATATATATGTGGGTGTATCGGGTCCTTCCAAAAGAACCATTCAAGCAAAATATTTGCATTTGATTGACATCCCAAAATTATAAGGTCTGGTCAGGTCGTGCCATATGGTCATGTGAATAAAGTCAATTTTGGATATCTCACGAACATCACTTTTGAATTATAAAATTGGATTCCAAGAAGAACTGATATGCAGGAATATCTTTGCAAACTGCCCAGATTCTGACCTAGTGACCTGACCCCAGGCTACGCTGGGACGATTCACGAATTGATAAACGGATCTATTCAGCCTTCGCCTATGTGTGCACTCCTTGGGACGATTTTTAATGGCGAAATAAGTTAAAGTCAGTTCAGCTTGCAGAGGCCAGGTCATCTCAGGCTATTAGTTTATCATCCAATCTCATGTTGCACGACTTAGGTAGCGCGGAAACCGAATTGAGAATCACTTGGCGAGAACAGGAAACAATCTGCATAAGGTGGCATTGTGAAGAGTATGCATGATAAGTTACCTGACCTTATTTGATTGACCTTTAACCCATATATTAGCCCAGAATGCTTATTCCATGCTCTGTGTCATTCTTGACGTGGAAAATTGCCCCGAAATGCAATTTTCCCGACTGAATATGGTGAAAATATTAGCCAATTGACCCGGTCAGGAAACTTGACCTGATGAACATTTCCAGACAGGAGCTTGTTTATCTTGATGAAAAAACAGAATGCTTTGAATTTGGTGCTTATATGTTGTAAGTACTCTGATTGGCGGCACCTTGGAAACTTCGGAACATAACTCCCTTTGACCAGTTCTCGGTCATTGACCTTTGGTCATCTGGACCTTAAATTTTTACAAAGTATGTAAAACCGATGTATAATAAGCCACTGACAATGTGGTGCATTTGTGTCTACTCAATCGGCCGCTATCGCGAAAAACCCGAAGGCAGGGTGGTCTCGAGAGCATTCCACCCCACCCACGATCCAGCGAGGGTAAAACTAATTTCTACCATGCAACACTATAGCCGCAATTGTAGACTTCACGAAGTTTGGGGACGTGTTTCTCGTCCCAGCCGTGGCGATGTGGCCATGATGCCAGGCCTGCTCGTAATGAAGGTTACACGCTGTAACCACTCACCAAATGCGAATTCAGCAAAACCATCTGTCCGGTCTCGTACCAGACATGGAACAACGCACACATGTTGTTAAGAGCCCGCCTGCGTCTTCCTGGGCGTTTGGAATTAGGCGTCTCTCAAAGTGAAAAGTTTTTCAAGGCAATTTTTTTAGAAACGATGCATTACGGCCCTCGTCTCTGCTGCTTCTACTCCACTACCTCATCCATTTAGCCATCCATCTACCCAGGGATCTCTCTCTCTCCTTTCTCTCTCTTTCTCTCACTTTCTCTCCCATCTCCATCGCCCTCTCTCCCTCTTCATTATTTATCTCTCTCTTCATCTTTCTCTGTCTCTGTCTCTATATCTTCTTGTTTTCTCGCCCTCATTCTCCCTTCCAAGATTGAAAGAAGGATAAAGACAGCAGCAAGATGCCTCCATCTACACCACGTCGCCAGCGGTGATACCAAACATGGCGGCCGACCTATCACCGGTCGTTGGGGCCGCTAAAATTGGCCGTCAAAGGGTACCAAGTCAGCCGACAAATGGCGCCGCCAGTAAAAACGTCAGGTGCATATAGTGAATTGCCGGAATCCATTACTTGGCGGCCCAAGGCGGCTCGGCTGGAATTCGAGCGTGGCACGCGCCGTCGGCCATTACACTGGCCGCTCACGGAGATGAATCTGGCGACAGAGCGCACCAATCCGTCAACCGACCCACGAAGGTTTGTCTTAGGGTAGGGACCCTAACCCGACACACATCCATGGAGGTTATCTTAGGGAAGGGAGCCTAACCCGACACACATCCATGGAGGTCATCTTAGGGAAGGGAGCCTAACCCGACACAGACACATGGATGTCATCTTAGGGCAGGGAGCCAACCCAATATAGGTCCATGGAGGTACCATCTTAGCACGCGCCCTGGAGGGCCTCTGAAACTTCGCGCACTGGAGGGGGGGGGGACGGATTCCGCCCCCTAAGATCTTGGCTCCTACTAAGGCTAGAGCAGCGAATTCGCAGGGTGGATGGGCACGATAGTTAACACTATTGTGTGAAAAAAAATTGTGACCTTAGGTCAATATCTTCAATGTCAAATGAGGTCAAAATAGCACAATTTTCTGGTTTTGCGTGGCTTTGCTTGTCATTGTTATGAATCGCTGTGATTGTCTTTAGATGCTCCAGAATTGCCATTAATGTTGTTTTGGACATTACTAATGATGCAACACATATGCCAGATCCGACATTTGACCTCAGGTCACCTATATAGGAGCACTTTATCAGGTCATTACATGCTCTAGTTACCGGAACAGGGCTGCTCACCTGACTGCTCCGTTGGGCGGCTGTCACAATCGGATTCGCAAAGAAAGGAGTGAAATACATGAATAAAGTATAGAAACGCTTAAGCACACAGTGACAAACAGCAAATTTCCGGATGTGTATGGAATAACATGCAAAGTGACATCAATCGCATGACAGTCATTTCCATTTATGACAACATTCCAGTTGACCAAGTTTGGTTCCATTAGCCTATCATGATGACCTCGGCGACCTAACATGACTTGACATGACATGACTTTTAAATCATATAGCATAACAATATGCATCAAACAATTCGCTTAGTGTTGTCGAGGACACTTCCCTTTTGTCAATATACGGGAAGCGCGTCAGCGCCGATTTCTGTGATCTGGCGCTGCGATTAAAAAATCTTTAACTTAAAAACCAAACCATAACTTAAAAACTTTTCGGCCGATTTTCATTTGTCTTGCTTTAACCAATGCGCCGGTCATTTCTAAGAAGGTACGGGAAAAATGGCGTATATCGGCTGGTACAACATGGAGTTGTGTACGAAAAATCGGAGGGGTGGGCGGATTTCGCCCCCCCCCCCAGGGCGCGTCTTAGTAAAAATGTCCTGACAATAGGGTAGGGAGCCGACCAGACACAGACTTTCCAAAAAAGGTTTTGTTTTTCAACAACGGCACAAAAAGAACCAAACCAACCCCTGGATGTCAACTTAGGGTAGGGAGCCTAACCCGACACAGATCCATGGAGGTCATCTTAGGGCAGGGCGACCCGACAAACACCTGGAGGTCATCTTAGGAAGCCGACCCGACACAGTCCATGGAGGTCATCTTAGGCAGGGAGCCGACCCGACACAGACACCTATTTTAGGGGAGGGAGCCCACGACACAGATCCATGGAGGTCAAAATTGGGGGAACAAAATCCATGGAGGTCAATTCTAAGGTAGGGAACGAACTCGACTCGGATCCATTGAGGTTATCTTAGGGTAGGGAATCAACCCGACACAGATCCATATTGGTGTATCTCAGAGTAGGAAGCAAACCCGATACAGGTCCATGCAGGACATTTTATGGTAGGGAGCCGACCAGACACAGATCCATGGAGGTTTATCCGGGGTTAGAGGGCCGAACTGACACCAACCCACAGATATTCATCCGAGGGTATCCAGCGCCGTTTTAGCAGCGATCCGTGGACTTGTACCGGAGGTAGCATGCGGCGCCCCAGTCTGTATGCGCGTCCGTGGATCTGAGGGTGACATTCGCTGTGCTGACATGGAGCCTAGAAAATGGGTCCGCCGACGATGGGCGACACCTGAACTATCTGTCAATCAGCTACAAACAGTTATATTTGCCTCGTATCGACCACAGATACAACAGCTTCTCCCAGTCTGGACTGCAGATACAACAGCGTCACCCGGTCTGTCGACTACAAACGCAAAAGCGTATCTCAGTCTGGGCTGCATATACAGCAATGTCTCCCATTCTGGATTGCAGATACAAGTGTCTCCCAGTCTGAACTGCAGATAAAACAACATCCCCCAATTTGGACTGCAGATACAACATCGTCTCCTAGTTTTGACTTCAGATACAACATCGTCTCCCAGTTTTGACTGCAGATACGACAGCGTCTCCCAGTTTGGACTGCAGATACGACAGCGTCTCCCAGTCTGGACTGCCGATACAACAACGTCCGCCAGTTTGGGTTGCAGATACGGCAGCGTCTTCCAGTCTGAACTGCAGATACAACAGCGTCTCCCAGTTTGGACTCGAGATACAATAGCGTCTCCCCGTCTGTCGACTACAAGCACATCTTCTCCCAGTCTGGGCTGCAGAACAACATCGCCTCCCGGTCTGGACTGCAGATAAAACTTCCAGTCAGTCGACTACAGACGCGACGCACTTGAGCCGTGGCATTTATGTCGCACCGTGTGACGTTTATTGTGGCGGAGATCGAGCACCAAAGGTGCCCAGCTCTGTCGGTGGCACACCAAACAAACGGCGTCGTGGCCGAGCGCCGCCAAAGCTGCAGAGGACGTCGCCTCAAATAGATTCGTTCCTGTTCTTACGGGTAAATGGGCGAGTGACGTCCCCAGTGGATTTCGCTGAAGTACGGAAACTTGGTGGGAACCGACAAGAGAAGCTGGCAACTTAGCCATCGCGCGGGTACATGACATGAGCTTTCCTGAAACAATGGGGACAGACATTGGCGAATCTGAAGGTAAAACGAAATGGGGGCACACCCCTTTAAATATGGAACGCCAAAACATGTGGAGACCACAACAATTTTGGTACAATTTTATTGATTTGGAAACTTGGTCCAACCCTTCCCCGTCACCCGCCGGTTAGTCAAATTTATCGGCCAACCAGCTGATAGTGGCACCTCTCCCCACAACTCTCAACCATCCCCTGCTGCGCAGCTCTCAGATGCAGTGTTGCCCATAAGATGTGGCATGAGGAGGTGTTGGCAGCACTTCACAACGATCACGTGCCACACCACTTGCTGTGCAAGGTAAACACCGTGGAGGCTCTTGATGTCTCGAATCTGCGCGTGCTCTTGTCGCTGGGGCAGCAAGTCAAGTTGCGGCAGAAGATCGAGGCCGTCGACCCCGCGTTGCGATCGTTCTTCCGCAGTCCCGGTCGTTGAGGACGTCCAAGTCGCCCGGTCAGGGCAGCTCGTCCAGTGCTCAGTTGAGGGCGAGTGGTCGTACGCCGATCCTCGAGCAATTCGGTTCACCGCGACGGACTGCGAGTCTATCGCCGACGATTTTGCCGCCACTGTCTTGAAAATGTGACCTTAAAGAGTGAATTGAGATGAGACTGGTCGAGAAATTGTGTATTTCGATAATTTTTGTAATACACTGTGTGAACTGAAAATATCATTTTTGAGATCCTTACATAGTCCATTCAGTGGGGGTTCAAACTTCAAATTGGCCATATCTGACTTTGATTGGGAGATATATCGTGCTCAAATCTGATTGATCGAGAAATTGGGTAATTACCCAATTGATTCTTTTTAGATCCTTATAATCGATTTGATGGGGTAGGTAACTTAATAAAGGTAACCCAAACTGGTCATATCTGGCTTTGTTTGGGAGATATATCGTGCTCAAATCTGATTGGTCGAGAAATTGGGTAATTACCAAACTGAAATTTTATTTTTGAGATCCTTATAGTCGATTTAATGGAGGTGGGTAACTTCTTATTGAACATATTTGGCTTTCTTTGGGAGATATAGCAATTTTATTACATCTAATTATGCTAATTAGTTTAATTAGGTGGTGCTAATGAATTTTGAATCAATCAATTATTTTTCTATATTTTTGTGCGAGGTATGATCAAATGACAGTGAAATACATGGAATCCGCCGTGCACGAGCGCAATTGCAAAAGCTGACCCCATACCCCCGACCTCTAATAGTAGATAAGAATACCGTGATTTCGCATTACGCAGCAATAGCTTACCCATGGGCAGCGGGGTGCATCTATATCTCCCGACTACCCTTCATCCAACGACGTCGGCGTTCATGTCCACCCTCTTCCTCTTCTCCCCTTGTTTCAGCCACGCAGCTGCCCTCGAGGATTGCCACTGCCAGCAACCACCGGAAAGCCTTCCCCCAGCCGTCGGCCCGATTGCGGCAATGACCCGAACGCCAGAGCCACCGGAAGTGACGCTGTTCCCGATCGGAAGCGAGCAGTTCCGGTGCACCCCAGACGACGAGCCGATCCTGTCCAGCCGCCAATCGCCGCCGGCGCGCTCTGACAAACTGCCAACTCAACTTGTAGTCAGTTTGTGGACGCTCGCGGCCTGAGCGCGGCGCGGTCGGGGCTTGAATGCGCTCCGGACATGGTGTTATTATTATCATTTAATGCGGTTCCCTACTTGGGGATGTCTTTCAGCAGTGCGCACAAATATAGACATACACACGCTACGTACAAACGGAAGTTCTGGGTTTTGTACATCCTCGCGGGGCATTCTTGTCCAGTTGCTTGCTTTTAGGCTCACTAAAGTGTCGCACACCTGACGGGACTATTCCGATTTATCGCCAGAGGGATCAGAATTAAGGACGCCTCCAATGGGTCGAAACATGCTCCCGGGTCCAAGCATCTCCTAATCCTCGCAATGCGGCACAATTTCCTATCCCTCGCAGTGCGGGGAGGCGGGGTGGGGGTAGGGTGTCCATGTGATCCCAGTTACTTTTGTTATGGGCTACAGAGAAGTTCAGCGAACGGTATGACATAGCTCCGTCCTGAAACTCCCAGTTACTTCAAACTTTTTTATGTACCTTTTTTAGTTTTAATAGACCTTTCAGCTCACGTCAAATAAGTTCATATCGCAGGTGCAGTCAGACATCCGGTCGTAGCCGAAGTGTGTGGTTGTGAAACAAATGTGACTTTGTGCTTCAATATTGATGATATACAAACTGAAGGTCCTGACATCCTCACGAAAGGTGATGAACTTTTGAGACAGACGATTTTCGAAGCAGATTGTAATCATGACAGGAACATTAACGCGCCATCACAAAACAAAATATTTGTCCGTCTCTTGAGAAATAAAGCATACATGAAGTTAAAACGTTTTTGGAAAACCTCCAAATAAAGAAAAAATAATGATATTCATGGTATCTTCTAAAGAAACTGCGGAACGTAGCAGGATGACAAGCGTCACCAGCAGGTGACAATCAACAATTCTGGGAGAGAAGAGATCGCCTTTCGAAACTTCATTGAAATCAAAGTCACAGGTTAATTCAATTCGTGGTCATTCGGTAGCTACTTCAGATAGGAGAAGGTAGCGTTCTGGCTACGGACTCATGTCAATCCACTGTCACGGCGTACCGCCAGAATGAGAGAAGCACCGCCTGTCTCTTATTCTGGGAGGAAGGGAGAGCATGGCGGGAGATCAAACCCCATACCTCTTGTTTTTGAGACGCTCAGCTGAACTTCATTGAGCCACCGACTACAAGGTTATTAATATAATATCCTGAACAGCAGAAGGACAGGGATCTAACATAGCCAGCAACGTCGACGCTGGATCGAAATGTGTCGCATTCGATGCTCGTAGCTTCAAATTTATGACACATAGTGACAATCCTTTGCGCCTGATTATAAGAACCCTACATTTGCGCGAAACATGAAATGAACTAAATGAGGAGTGATGTCGGATATTTGTCAGTGGAGCAGCTGTCACGAAATCTGGATGCAATTTATCATCAACTTGATGGACGTTGCATAAACGAGAACGACTTAGAAATGGTGCTTCCCTCCTCACTGTAAACCGGACGTGGAGCTTCAAGGGCATTATGGACTGAGTCGAGCAATGGTGAAGTTGCTTAAGTCAGCACGTATTTGGAAATGCCGATGCTAATAAGGATCCATGCGCCGTCTCTCTCAACTAGCACGAATAATCAGACCCATCCTAAGTCAGGACATCTTCAACAGGGCACAGTTTTCCAACACTCCAGCACAATAATTTTAAGTCTAGTCCCAGCACGACTGAAATATTGCATCTTACCAAATATCGACTGAGCAAAGACAAAACCTGCTTTAGTGCAGCTTCAATAGTAGGGCACCGTGGAAAATGTCCGGGAACTTGTGCTTTAACATCATACGCCTAGTGCATACGAGCATGAATGAGCATGAACATCAGCAACGAGCTGGTGGGATCGACCATCGACCATACAGAGCTTAACAGATGCATAGACGTCTCCATTCATCAGTACTATTCATAGTTTATGTGTGCTGTAGGACATGAAGATGCTAGGTTGTTTGCAGATGCTTGCTCTTTGGAAAAACAAACATATAACCAATGGGGCATTCACATTACTGTTTGCATTCCATTAGCCGTCCAGAGAATACGACAATCATATGGCAATGACAATAAATTAACACGTCGGTGAGAACACAAATGAATGGGCTATTGACCAGGAATGAAAATGTTCCGCAGCGAGCAGAACATGACACTTGTGCACAGGTACCTGCACTCTCATTGTAATATATGAGTGTACGGCGTGGAGGAAAATAATTCGAGAGGCACGGTTAGTCCAGTAGTGTCGCTATTAAGAGGATTATAATCTTATATATATGTATATCCTATAATCACAGAATAAGGACGGAAATTGCAGCGGTATTCTCTAAGAATTGCATATCTTATGAAAGGTTCTGGCTTGGTTTTTCCCCTCCGCGTCATGTTATATGTGGACCAAAAGAGAAATATAAGTGCATATATATATCCATGACGAAACATGTAACAATGTAAAAAATACCACCGGTAAGGTCATGAGGTCAAACGCAGGCTTAAGCTGGACAAGTGTGTTGGTGCATCACTTTGTTACTTTTTCGTCGTCGGCACCAGAATATATGCAATGGCTCACCATGTCATACAACACTACTCCTAGTTTTAAGTTAGTTTCAGGTTCGGTCACTTAGATATGAAGTGATTATGGTTCCAAGATTATATTCATACATTTTGGATTTATCATATTCCACAACTAAAAAAAATGTCCCCACCTTCTCGAAGCAGAGGAAGGGGATGGTTTTGCTTTGATGACACTAAATGCGTTTTACTGGGCACAATCGGGACCGAAAATTGTCACCTTGAACAGTTTATCACGCGTTTCCAGGTACTTGAGCATAATCATGTCGGTGGCCTTGACCTTTGAACTTATCGATGTGTTAGGCTGAGTCTTTAGTTTGCATTCATGGATACTAAAACATGAAATTGCATTTCCTTCACGATTTCGAGCCGAAAACTACGGCAAAGATTGGATAACGGACTGCATCTTGACACTGACCTGGAAGTTCAGCCAAAGACGTGGATAAAAGTGTCGAATGTCCCAAGTACTTTCGAAGTTCAAGAACCTTACCGCATCTCTCGATCTAATTGACGAGTTAGTTGGAGGAGGGAGACAATTTGATCCGGCCCGCAATGTGAGGGATTGAACATTCTGTGGTACTGTGAGGGTGAAGCATGTTCTTTGCATACCATATCCTATACCATGCCCTATGAATAGCATGCTTTTATTCGCTCAAGTATACACGTACGGCATTAGTTGAATAATATCCGCTAGATGTCGATAGGGTTGTGCGCCCAATTGTATGGTGTACCGCAAGACATGAGTGTAACAATGCACTCAGCAGATGGCACTGCCAGTGCCATATGTGGTCGTGCTACGCAGACGACATCCCTTCGTATCGGCGGCGCATATTGAAGAATGAAAATGAATAAAATACCATCACCAAGAGAAGTTCTAGTGCCGAGAAAAATGCACGGATGGTCTCGGGATACCTGGAGCCAGCTCGGACGTCGTCAGCTCGATTCGAGCCCACGCTTAGTGCCTGAAGTGTGGAAGATGGGAATAGCCGACCAGGTGTAACCAAGTGTAGCTTGGGACTACGTAGGCGGTCAGTGGCTTCAATGATCACCGCAAAAAGGAACGATGGTCGGTGATGTCCTGGCTCACTCTACTCTAGGCCTAGTTTATGTTGGAAGAATGTGACTATGCTTTGGATCTTCACATTATATCCTTCTAGTTATATTGAATGCAAAGCCTTTCATTCCTTCTTTAGATCTTCTCAGTCGGCCACGCTGTAGTTATTGCGTTTTTTACACTCATCTGATCTGATCACACTCATCGTCTGATCAGCCGGACCGCTTGACGTTAAGTCGCTTGCATCTCCTGTTAATTAAGGTGCTTCTTGTTTCCTGCCATAGGCGTAGGAACAGGGGGCAGGGGGCCATGGCCCTCCCACTTTTCAATGTGTGTGGGGGTGGGACAGCAATGGTAGCTGGACCTCCAACTTTTGAGACATTTAAATGTCCTAAAAAGCATCATGCACATATCTGAATATGTGGAGAAAAAACCTGCAATCCATGACCAAGCAAAAGCTGCACATATCACATCATAGTACTTCCACTTGCACCACTCGGGACATTCCCCAATCCAACAGCCCACCGGCGAAGCAGTGTGGGCGGCGCCATTAGTCGTGATCATGCCTAAAGTGCGTCGAGAACCGCCCTACAAACAAACAAACATCGCTGCGCTTCATTTTTTCAGTCGTGCACGCTTGGACATGACCTTACAATAAAGCAACTAATTCGAGAGCTGATGTAATGCAATATATTTATGGATATTCCAGCCTTATATCATGTCATAAACAGCATATAAAGCAGATCGTGTGCCAGCTAGTAACCAAACACATCCATACTAGAATTTCACTGTTTTTTTTTTACTGTTAATATCTTTAACATTGATGTCATTAATATTGCCCACAGTAGAAAATCGTGATACCGAAAAATCGCGTCAGGACCCCAGAAAATCACGCTGGGCGCCAAAAAGGCACCGGGCCGTCAAAATCACAATGGTCCCAAAAGGTCGGGTAGTGGCCCCTTATAATCGCACTTTGGCCAACGGAAAGTCTGATCGGTGCCACTGGAAATCACGCTGGGAGCACAAAAATAGTCGTGCTGTGGTCCTTCTCATTCTGTGGAAAATCGTTCAAAAATCATAATTCAAGTCAGCAATCACTCCAAAAGAAGAAAAAAACGTGTTGGGCCCCAAAGACGTGTCGAGGCCACTAAAACTCGCGATGGGCATCACAACTAATGACGCCAGGACCTAAAAATCGCACTTAGATCCAAAAACGTAGCACCACTGACATTGTAAATCACACTGGGGGCCCAAAAAGTCGTGTTGAAGCCCCAAAAGTCGCAGCTAGCTTGCCAAAAATCAATTCCTACCCGGAATGTTAATCAGCGGTCACAAAAATGCGCCAAAGACCCCAAAACCGCGTCGGGCCCGGGAAAAGAATCGCTTTGGAAGACCGAAGAAATCCACCGGAACCCGAGAAATCGTAACGGGGCCAAAATACCGCCTTAAAAAATAGAAGCCGACCAGAAAAATCACAAAGGGATTCTATCGAGACGACGCGAGCACCGTAAAATTCAGAACAGGCCTCGAAAGAAATGTATCCTAAGTGCCTTTCTACTCAGAAGGGTGCCATTGGGTGAAAAAGACAAATACATCATCCTAAAGAGGTTTACCCCAAGAGACAAAAATGGCGCCGGGGTCCCCAAAGTGGTTCTGAGGCCCCATAAATTCGCATCGGGGCCCAGAATTTTCAGCAATCGCGATTGGGACCCAAAAATCCTGTCGGTAATCTCACAAATTCTGGTCGGGCCATCACAAATTTCCCTCGGGACACCCAAAAATTGGTGTCGATGGCCTCAAATAAGCACAGCTTGGCCAAAAAAAAGCATCGGGAACCGACAAGAATCAAGCCAGAGCCCTCCGAAATAGAGAGGTTTCTACAACTAAATGTTCGAGCAAGGAAAATCGCTACTTAGCCCAAACGTACCACCAGATGCCTTAGCAAATAGTATACGGCACATAAAAACGGACAAGAACTCGAAAAACCGCGGGGTGACATAAAAATGTCACCGGGGGTCAGAAAAATCAGGCCGTAGTTCGGACTTTACATAATTCAGGAGTAATCCAAAAATTTCGTCGAGCACAGAAAACTACCGTCGGATCCACCCGGAACCACGCGCCTGAGCCCGAAAAGTAGCGACTGGACCCCGAGAAATTATGTCGGATCCCACAAGATCGTGCTGGGGTTCCACACATTTGAGCGAGGAGCCCCAGATATACACAGCGGGACCCTAAGAGCACAATTGGATAATGAAAATGTCCCGGGCCCTCCAAAGCGTACCGAGTCTGGCAAAAAGCGGCAGGGCCCTAAAACATGCGTTGTAGCTCCAAATAACCACATCGGCAGTTAAAAAACACACAAGGGGTCCCTCAGTGGACATCGAGGCTTTCAGACCGCATGGTGGCCTCAAAAACAGGCTGGGCCCTCAAAAATTGATATGGTCCTAGAAAAGGAACAAAAAGACCGGACACTAAATAAACACTTCGGGTTTGCGAAATTTCGCCGATACCTATAAAAAATGTCATCAGTGCACAAAAAAATACAACTCTTAAAAAAGAGCTTTCGCCACAAAAATGTGCCGGGCCCCTAGAAAAATTGGCTTGAGCCATAAATCACATCCACAGAGCAAGAAAAACCGAAATGTAAAAAAAAATGAACACTTGATTAGAGTCAGACGTGCCCAGGGGGTCTCCGCCCCCCCCCCCACACCATTTGCCGTGAAAGTTGTGTGCTCACTATTAAAATTATCGGGTTCTCTATCCAAAAGTGCTCAACCGTGGTACTTTGCGAAATTCCTGGGTGCGCCACTGCTGTTGACCCTAGCCCTTCCACTTTTTGAGACGTTCCTACGCCTATGCTTCCTTCTGCTTTCCATTCATAAAAACTGCACTGATTAGGCTCAACTTCGCTTTGTTCCTATCGACTGTTAATTACCCATAATGGTGACAGGAACCATCCATCAAAGCCAAGCATATAAATCTTGGACGAAGTTTCGTGCTTTCCAGTAAGTGCGTCCGTACCTCATGCAAGCTTTAGCGCCTGGGGTTTTATAACTTGGAATTGGTCTCTTAAGGAAGAGCCAGGATCTCACAGCTCCATCGCCAATGGATGTAGTTAAGCTTACTGCGCGAACACTACCAGACGCAGCTGATTTAACGGATGTTTTACTTCACTAACACATAAAACACAGTGAATGTGTTGCAGGTACCACAAAGTATATCCAATTTCAAGATGTCGACGCTCCAAATGCACAGGTCTAAATTCCGACCCTCGGTCTATATGGCTAATAAAACTGAAGGAAAGCTGGTGTCCTGTGACGAGCAACCTGAAACATTCATGACCAATCACCTAAGTGACGAACAGGAGCGGTTATTCTGCTTGCAGACACCTCCAAAATGCATGCTGCTGGTGTTATTGTCGGCCACCACGTGCAGCAATAACTACACGAGTCACTACCGGGGTCAAGAGCCGGCGAAGCGGCTGACTTTGTACTGCCGCGACGATCCAAACATTTCAGTGTGTCAGCCAATGCATTCGCCTCGAATATTAACAAAGCACCTACTTCGCCGTGGGATTGAACATGGTGTGTATGAAGTGAAATATGTGATGCCAAAGAAGAGACAACGAAAAAATATTGAACGCTGGGGATACAAATAATTCCTTGGATGACAACTTGCCTGTTGCTATGGATCTGTGATGTTGGTTGTGTTTAGATTTTGTTCAAAGCAACATAAAAACTGTCAGTCGTACAGAAGCTTGGGATCTCATTGCTTGGCGCGCGTTTTTGAGCCGGCGAAGAAAATATTTGGGGTTCCACGGCGAATTTTGGGGTTCTGGCGCGATTTTTCGAGCCCAGGCGCGAGGTTCCGGGCACCAACGTGAGTTTTCTGGGGCCAATGCAACTGTCGGACTTCTTCTGATTTTTTTTTTTGGGGGGAGCCCGTGTCTCTTATCCTATTCCAGGGGTGACTTTCTGCCCCCGGCACCATTTGTGTATGGCCCGTGCTATTTACGAACCCAGGCGCGTGTTTTATTCGTGCTCCTCTGCAATTTGCCAAGCTCGGTGATATATATATATATATATATATATATATATATATATATATATATATATATATATATATATATATATATATATATATATTGACACTTGTTTTCCTTTGGGGACACCAGCTTCATGGGGTTTCAGTTTCCGACGGAGATATCGGTGCCCTTTGCGATTTTTCGAGACCCCGGACCGCTTTTCCAGACCCAGGCGCAAGTTTTCTGGGCGGGTTGTCGGATCTACGGAGCGAGTTTTCTGGGCGGGTTGTCGGATCCACGGAGCGAGTTTTCTGGGCGGGTTGTCGGATCTACGGAGCGAGTTTTCTGGGCGGGTTGTCGGATCCACGGAGTGAGTTTTCTGGGCGGGTTGTCGGATCTACGGAGCAAGTTTTCTGGGCCGATGTGATTTTTGCAGGAACTCTCCTGAATTTTGCGAAGCCCGAAGGTCGCTTTTCCGGACCTCGGCGTGATTTTTTAGGCTCCCGATTAGATATTTTAGCCCTGGCGCAATTGTTGGGGCCAGTGACACTGCATTCGGGGCTCCGGGGCATTTTGTTTGGCGTCCGACGCGTTTTGGAGCCTGTGACGCGTCTTATGGAGTTCCAGGGTGATTTTCCGGGCTCGGTTATATTTTTTCGAGTTCTCAAGTTTTTGTTGGTGGTCCGGCTTGATTTTCATCGAGTCGCTGTGCCACTTTTGGTGGCCCGTCGTTATTTTGCGGGGACCCGGCACGTTTTTCGGGTCCTGGTGTATTTTGGTGCCTTTGGCGCGACGTTTAGGTTTCCAGTGATTTTTCGGGTTTGGATTACACTTGGGTGGCCCTGCTTTCACATTTTTTTCCGGTTCTGTGATGAATACCGAACCCCACTCCGTTTGGCACCTAGGCATTTCCCTGTGCTGGTTATGGTTTGGACGTGAGATAATCATGTCCATCTGTAGCTAGCCGGCTCACAGGCCCGGGACTCAGTTAGCAACAGATCACTGACACCAGCTGAACAATGTACTTCCGATGGCGACGTCGATACAACAGGCTGCTTTTTAAGCGGATGCCCGTGGCGCCTTGAGGAGCTGGCCAACCATGGCGGGTTCTGCGAAAGGACGACATTGTCCTGTGCGATAGCGTGGCCGCGGATTACGCCAAACAGAGAATGGTGAGCCGACATGATCTGCCGCGGCTGCCAAACATGGGCGCAATGATGCCGGATTACCGCCCTGGGTGACAGCGTATACGTCGGATCAGGGCCTGGCGGGACTGCTCGCGTAACACAAACGGAACGCTTCCCATCAGGTATTATACATATATGTGTATATATATATCCGTGTGTGTGTGTGTGTGTGTGTGTGTGTGTGTGTGTGTGTGTGTGTGTGTGTGTGTGTGTGTGTGTGTGTGTGCGCGCATGTGTGTGTGTGTATATGTGTATAAATATATACCTACTTCAACATAAAGACATAAAGACATAAAAGGTTAGTGCAACTATGAGCCACAAGGGCTCTTCTTCGTTGCACTCTGTACACTCAACCAGTTGCCCACCAAATCCGTCGATCAGCCCTCCCTGTAATACTGAAAAGCAAGCCCTCTATTCTTATAATGAATGTCATGCTGTTTTCAGAGATGTTCAATGTGCTGCTACTGACAATGGTTTCTGGCAGCTGGTTACAGTGTTCTACTACCCTGTTGATGAAGAAGACTGTCTTAACCTTGTTCTGCTGTGGCTAACTTTAATTTTGAATTGATGACCTCTAATTGCATCATTTCTGTTAAATTCAAGCATTTCCCCAAGATATCCCTCTCCAGACCATGGACAAATGTAAAGACCTCGATGAGATCTCCTCTCAGCCTTCTATATCTAAGTGAAAACATATTCAATTTCTTCAATCTTTCCTCATCTGCCAGGTTGCTTATATCATTAACCATTTTTGTCGCCCTCTTTTGTACTCTCTCTAAAAGCCAACAATCTTTTTCATAGCTAGGAGACCAAGCTTGGATGCAGCATTCCAAATGTGGCCTGACATATGCACAGTAAAGCTTCCTGATGACTTCCTCACTTCTGTATGATGCATTCCTATTTATTGCCCCAAGCATTCTCAGTGCCTTCTTCCTGGCTTCCTGGCTTCCTTGGTGCATATGCACGCATGCAGTGTGAAAGGAGACACGTTTCATGAAGATGATCAAAATGATCTAGTTGTAACGGAAGACAGCGAAATCATCGTATGAAGTCACGGGGACCGAAGAGTTAGTTCACTTCAAGCAACTCTTGAGCTTGCTCCCAGACCTGTGGTAGTCCTGTCACCTTCCAGTAGGGCTAAGTTCTGGTACGGCTGAATTGTCGACCCAACATCAATTGATATTCACCCCGCTGAGATGCGTTTCCCAAGTAAGCAAAGGCGACTAGAACTATTCATACCCACCCATAGTTCCTTGTCTATATAGTTTCTATCCGGTGTCGTCGCTTGACGCAATAATGAGCGTCGCGTAGTGGCGCTCCCTCTACGCCGTGACGTAGCCGTCCGTCTGCACCGCAACATAATGTCCAGCATGCGCCGTGACGTAGCGCTCCCGCTACGCCATGACGTAGCGGTCCGTCTGCACTATGACGTAACGTTCGGTCTGCGCCGTGACGTGGCGTTCCGTTTGCGCCGCGAGTAATGTTCCGTCTGCGCCGTGAAGTAGCCCTCCGACTGCGCCGTGATTCGAGGCCGGATCAAAGGCGCCGCGGTCGTCTGATGCGCCGCGTCGATACTGGCGCCGATTTACGATATGGAGCGGCCGCGGGCGCACCTCTCCCGCCGGTCGTCAACACGGAGAGACGCCGCACGGCCGCGGCCGCGGCCGGCGCCAGATCCTGGTCACGACCGCCGGCGTCACGCCCGTCACGCCCGTCACGCCCGTCACGACGGCGTGTCGCCCGCCCTCCCGCTGCAGGCGAGCGAGCGCCGGCCGCGCGGCACGACCGCGTCGTCGTCTCCGTTCGTCGCCGCGCGCCGTGTAATTATCCGTCTCCGTCACGCTGTTCTTGCGTTGAAAGGGCGTCGCCCACGGGCGAGACGGCGACCGGCGGTCCGGCAGTCGTGTGTTCCCAGCCTGTCGCCAGGCGGTGACGCGGCCTGTTTCTCGGCTGTGGATGATGTGTCGTGTGTGCGTCTGAGTGTGCGCTGTGTGTGAGGACGAGCGGCCTGTCCGTCGGCGTCGCTCGCTTCGCGTGGAGGCGGAAGTGGTGCTGACCGAGCCGCGCGCCGAGACAAAGTGGCGGCATTGCGCGCCGGAGCACGCCAAAAGCGTCGCCGGCCACACCTCGCGCGCCGCCCGCAATCAGTCAGCGCGCCGGCCCGGCCCGCTTTGGACGCCGATACGCATCGCCATTCAGTGCGGCACCTGTGAGCCTGGCGCGCCGCGACACTTCCATCGCCCCGACTGACAAATTCGGGGGCGCGGGGGTCTGTCGGCGCGGCGGGGGCCGGCCGGCTCCTTTCACCCGCCGCTCGTCCGATCGCAGATCAGGGCGACGCGGATTTCTTCATCGGCGCCGACAAGAATGCCATAATATTTGCCCGCCAAAGGAGAGTCCATTACGTTAATTAGGGGTCCGGTAAAAGGATGCATTAGCCGACGGTGGCGGTGCGCGGCCGTGCAGGGCCGACGGTGCCGTCCGGCTCCGATGGAGGCGTGCACACCAGGTGGAGCCCCACAGACCGACGGCCGATTTGTCACCTCAACACCGACCGACCGGTTCAGGGCCGCTGAACCAAATGGGGAGCGAAGGCCCAGCGCAGGACCCGTGGACCGGTTAAGAAGCGGTTTCCGACCATCTACGTCGGCTGGAGAGGGAGACGTGGCGGACTGCATCGAATCAGTCGAGACACGGCGGCTGTAGGCTGCATGGACCGAACCGCGTCGACCGCGAACTGCGCCCATAAGCGGCGCGTCGACGAACCAAAGGACACTCGACGTGGGGAATCGGGTAAAAAACGACAGACCCAAGTACCGCACCCCGCCCGGACGACAATGAATCGCTATACCCGTGGAGCCATGGGACGTTGAACGGATACGATAAATGGCACGAGATGATGTAAGACCGCTGGGCTAAGGAGCCGAACCACTCGGGAAGCGCACAGTTATCGGAACGGATCAGCCGTCTGTGGACTGGCGGACCTGCTCACGGTGGTCGGGTAGATGTAACTTGATATGAAATGATGGTGAGCCAAGCAACGGATGGATCGGGCCGACTCAGAAGTAATTGTGCACAAATCGCTTCAGTCACGGACCAATGGGGCAGTGCTCTGGTGCATTAGTGTATGCCAGCTCAGAGGAATCGCATCGGACGTCAACTGCATCCCTGCTGAATACTAGTCAGAACGCCGGTGAACCGTCTTACAGGTGCTCAGCGACGGGTAAAGCCTGCTGGCTACGTCAGCAGAAACATCGCGGCCGGTCAGCCATCACTCGCTCGCTGCCATGGTGATGCGCACGGCAAACTAATGCTGTATTCTAGGTCATCGGTTGTGTGAGCTCCCTCTTCCCTAACTCATTCAACGTCAAAATAGGCGCGGACCAACGCGCCCGTTCCGTCTCGGTTGGTAGCCAAAATAGAGTCGTTCCTGCCAAGGGGCCGCACGCAGCCGGATCGGTTCTGAGGCACGGTCACCCAGGTCAGTGACGGGGCCTGGTGCGGTGACGGCGCCCAGTCCTGCGGCGGGTCTGCCCCGATGCTGGGACACAGCGTAGCAGGGGAGGTGTGGGCCGGCCGTGTGGGCAGGGGAGGTGTGGGCCGGCCGTGCGGGCAGGGGAGGTGTGGGCCGGCCGTGTGGGCAGGGGAGGTGTGGGCCGGCCGTGTGGGCAGGGGAGGTGTGGGCCGGCCGTGTGGGCAGGGGAGGTGTGGGCCGGCCGTGTGGG
>JAOTOL010001636.1:0-417500 GCA_034440575.1 Imbricaverruca yamaguchii | reverse complement strand
GACAACTCCGCCGTCGGGTTTTCAACATTTGCGAGTCGGATGCCTCACTAATGTGTGCTGACCGACGGCCGGTCACTCATAGCGTCTGTGTGTGATCTGCTGATCGTTGCACATTGATTGATGCTGTGCTTCCGGCCGACGAGCATGTTTCTACGCTTAGTGATGCAGCATCTAAGCTGACGCATCACCATTTCATCGCCCAGGCGCATTCGCAATACTTTAAGCAGCTGCTCGACTATCTCTGATACTGAGACGGTCGTCGTCTGCGCTTTGTTGGGCTCTTTTTTGGCATTCGTCGTCTAGGATGCTGATCAAAGTTTTTCTGAGATAACTCCCAATGCACTCTTCATCCGTTAGCGTTATGCACCAGCGATTCATACAAAATACTTGCGTGGTCTAACTCCCCGACACAAAACACGGCTGCAGTGGCAGCATTCCGGTCTGTGTCGATTCCCTACATCCGGCAGATGCCTTCAGAACTGGAGAAAGTTCACTTCTTCTTCGACCGTTGCACTGGGATGTGTAAAAAGAACCATAGCTTTGTAAATATATGTAGCCACCAGAAATACTTCAGTGTCAAGATGTGAGTGGATTTTATTTTTGCAACCACCACAGCATAAATGCTGTGGTGGTTGCATTGGTAGATCGGCTATGCGTGCGGTATATTGTGTCAGCCTCCAGTGGTCATCAGATGGGTAAATCGTAACCCTTCAGCATTTATTGAAAACTGCAAATCACGCCTCAGCACTAAGATTAAGTTTTTCTTTGTCTTAGCGTCCGAAATGGGCAGTGTGGCCGATAAACCTGCAGCTGGGTTACATGAGCCGCTTCTCTTGAAGAACATGAATAGCCTTCAACGCTTTGCAACGTGAGAAGGAAAAAAGAACATGATAGTAGAGATAACGATACATCTGCGGTTGTCGACCACTGTGCACGCCAGGTCCGTAACTGATATCCATGACCCTGCCTCGAATAGTGCCGTGCTGAAACTTGGATTATTAAATTTTATATATTATTTCCTTTATGCACTTTTTTCGCGACCTCAAAATTTCGACGATCTGTAACTCGTGACCATTGATGTCTAGAAATCTATAAATATTAGAATCGTAAACTGGGCCATCGATAACCGCATGGACCCATTTTGGTCGAAATCGGATGGGATGTGGCGAGCAGGCCTTGGCGCCTTGGTCCTACAATCGCCACTGTCTGCAGTAGGCACAATTTTCTTCGAGCATGCAGAAGCTAATCGTGATCGGCTTTCCTGGACATGTAAAGAGGCTAGGTTGAGACATCGAATCGATATTTTATAGATTTTTGCTGATGATTTGAGCAGATTTCTTGTAACCAGCTGACAGTCAGTTATGCTATCAAGACAAAACAACCGAGACCAATCACGCGTTGTGCCCACTCATGATCAAATCGGACAGCCATTCATCCACAGGAGGCGGGGTAGGGAAGCTACCAGAACCAAAGCAGCGGTGCTGATCAATGATTCACTTCCCCGGTAAATGATCAATGATGGCCGTAAGCATAACGCGAATAGAACCGCGCGTCATTGAAAAAGGCATATCCCCACCGGCACGCTAAAAATGCGCATGTTCCTTCTTGCGAACATCAGATTCGGCCTTTTGTACTACCTGTACAGTACAACAAGTTATATGTATTTGCCAAGTCCCGCATAAACAAAGTACCCCTAGCCCGATTGCTTGTGATTAACACCCCACCCATGGCAAGGGACAGCAGACCCCAGTCTGCGCAGGGAACTGGCGTGCTGTGCGCTGAGCTCAAACGCCCTACTGGTAGCGACTACTCCTGGGTAATATGTACCAGGGAAGGGCCGCAGAAGCCAAATATTATCTCGAGCATCCCAATTGTTCCAACATGCTTTGGCATGATCCCATTCGTGTTGACTTATGATGCGAATTCATAACTTGTTGTAAGTAGCATTTTCCGTTGCATTTTTGATGCGGCATATTGATGCGAATGGGATGAAGGTGAGGAGGTGACGGTCACTCTCCCCAGATGCCTTCCACGATTACCTATTTCCCACAAGCCAATGATAATGCAATATTTTATAGACGGATGCTTAGGTTTAGAACGGGCTTCACCTTATGGATAGGGTATACCCTTGGCTTGTGGAAAAAGACTAGACATTGCCTTGAAGTGGTTGACGGGAGAGGAGCGAAGCGTCCCACCATTCCCACTGGCTACACTGCCCATAGATCACCACTGCACCAATAGAGCGCGTCCCAGCGCTGGCGCGTAATAACCGGAGCGGCACTGCCGGGCGACAGATAACGCCGGCTGTCCACCGGCCAAGACGATGGGGAAATAATGAGCCGTGCACACCAAACACAGCGCCGGCGACGCGGCGCGACACGGGCCGTGCGTGGTGACAGCCGGGTGACGATGTGTCACCGGGCTGACACAACACGGGACATTATCGGCGGCCGCGCGGCGCCCGGGACCGGGCCGGCCGGCGCGCGCCTGCCCGAGTAGGTTTCCCTGTAGGCGGCGATGGATTTACAGGCCAATGGCGGCGGCCGCATCTGGGTCGAGATGGATGGCGTGCGACCGGGTCATTACCGCCGACGCACTGTGGGGCGGGTCGTCACACGCGCGGCGCCGTGTCGGCCGCGTCACTTTCGCCGCGCGCGTCCGCGCCGCGCCGCCACCAGCGCCGTCGGGGTCACGTCGACGAGTGCGACCACCCCGCCGCCGCTGCCGGCGAGCTGTCCGACGGCCGGCGGTGGACCGGACCGCCCCGTCCTCCAGTGTTGACCGTCCCGCAGTCCACGGGACACCTGCTGCCGGCGGCTGTCCGCTGCCACACCCTGCGCCCCCACCCGCGCCGCGCGCTTGTCGCGGATCGTGCACGTAAGGCGACGCGCACAGCGTGAGGACGCACGGCGGAGAAGATGTTCGGTGCACTGCAGAGGACGTCGCTGACAACGCCCCTGCAGGACTCGCCGCGATCTCCAACGCTGCGCACGTCGTCACGTGACGTCACCACACGCATGGGAACCGGAGGTGGTTATGGCGGGTCGGCGCGCCAGGCGGAACGCCGGTTCTGCCGGCCGGCGTCATTACTGCTGGGAACTCTCCCGGAGATGTCCAGGCTGTGGCCGCGCGGCGCCGTTACCTGCCCCCGTCTCCGGTTTCCGTCCCTCTCGCCGGGAGCGCGACGGCGTCAATCCAAAATGGCGCCAACCAAAATGCCTGGCATTCTGTGCTCGATAGAGCTTTTAGATCGGAACTATTCGTCGGGCCACGGTGAAATCTCAATCGGTATCTAAATGATGCCGGCTGTCCGTTTGCCGCGCGCGCCCGCGTTATTGCCACGCTATCGGCCGCATCACCGCCGGCCGAGAAAACATTTTACCGAACAATTCGGCTAATACGACGTGCGATGACTATCGGCGGCCTGGTCTCGTGGATCAGAGCTGGGCCCGAGGCGGCAGATCCGATCCGCGCCCGCCCGATCCACGTCTCGCAGATAATGCAGCCAGTCACAACACGGGCCGATTAGGTAGGTTTACCCGCTGGCTGGAACCGCTGGAGCCGGCTGGTCTCCCGCCATCGAGCTGGTCTCCCGCCATCGGCTGCCACCAGCGAGCTGGTCTCCCGCCATCGGCAGCCACCAGCGAGCTGGTCTCCCGCCATCGGCAGCCACCAGCGAGCTGGTCTCCCGCCATCGGCAGCCACCAGTGAGCTGGTCTCCCGCCATCGGCAGCCACCAGCGAGCGGTCTCCGCCATCGGCAGCCACCAGCAGCGGTCCCCCCAGGCAGCCACCAGTGAGCTGGTCTCCCGCCATCGGCAGCCACCAGTGAGCTGGTCTCCCGCCATCGGCAGCCACCAGCGAGCTGGTCTCCCGCCATCGGCAGCCACCAGCGAGCTGGTCTCCCGCCATCGGCTGCCACCAGTGAGCTGGTCTCCCGCCATCGGCAGCCACCAGCGAGCTGGTCTCCCGCCATCGGCAGCCACCAGCGAGCTGGTCTCCCGCCATACGAGAAATGGGTCATCTCGTCATTCCTACCGCAATATATATGCCATTGTTGTTCTTTTTTTGTTGACCCACGAGTGATGATTTTTCATCAGCGAAGGTGCCGTACCAACCATGTTGCAGCTTCAAGCGAGCTTGTCGAGTTTTCGGTGGATCCTCGTTCTGCACGACACCAAAATTGTGCCAACGGAGAAAGGCTGCCGCTCGCACGACCAAGTGGTATCGTGTATAACGCGCATGCGAAATATTATCGAACTATGGGTGGATGTAGCACCACAGACCTCTGACTTGTGCAATAGCATCAATGCTTCAATGGAGGCAGACTACTGCTATCTATTTGGTATGAAGCTTGACATCGAAAAGACAAAACTATACGCGCGTGAACGACGCGTCCTACAACAACATCGTAGCAGGTAGCACGGGGCGGAACACACACGGGCAGGCTGCGGGCGACGTGCAGCTGAGCTCCGAGGCACGACATTTGTGCTGCATCTTTGTTGGTATTACGCTGAGAATCAACTTCACGCCTTTCCACTTCGCATGTGACAGTAGCACAGTGTCTGTAATGACAACGGAACGGCATGGACACGCATGCTCTGCTGTGCCCAGCCTCCCAGCAGGTTCCCCGACAAACCACGGCATTGGCTGGTTTTCACGATGCCGTTGCTAGATCTCGACCGTCGCCTGGCGAACGTCTACTTGTGAGCGACGGCTCCCGGTTTTGGTCACGCACGCCGTGACCGCCTCAGTTTTGCTCACGCTGATCAGTCAGGAAATGTCCGCACAGTTGTTTGTGTCGTGAGCTGCATCGCAGCGCGGCAACTCTCCCAGATTCTCCAACAATTTAGTGCTCGATAACACGCGGTGAAACACTGCCAACACGTGTAATTCCATTCCAGACTGAAGGAAGTCCCATCCGATAATTTGAGTTGATTTGAATTGATAACGACAACTGAAAAGAACCCGCCTGGTTCCTATCAGGCTTTCAAAGTGCTAGTAAGGCTTAATAATGGTGGCGAGGTGTGCAAGTCTGTGTGTACCAACTTCCTTGGTTGTATTTACCAATATTACTTGTGAACGCCATTTAGTGGATGGATGATTTTATTGTACACCATCATCTTTTTTTTTAGGAAAATTGAGAATCAGGTGTCGCAACACATTCAACTTTTCACTACACATTTTCATGTGAACAAACTTACTATGTCGTCCATGCAGTTAACAACATCGTGAGATATAGGGTCTCGCTTAAGAGATCATGGGTCTCACAACACCCAGGGTCGTCGTCTGAGTTAACCCAATCGATGCATCGACTGCTGAGTTACTTTGCAACTGAAAGTTTGTGACTTGTGCAAAACTCACAAAAACTAAGGGAGTTTATTTGTGACGTCATCCGTGACCGAAATGCTCCCAATACCCACCTCAGAGGTGTGAAGAATCCCGCTATTTAGTCGATAAAACCCTACATCAACACCGTTATTGTAGCAAGGGTGAGCTATCGAGTCGCCCACTGAACTATGGAGTACATAAACACCAGATGGTGCTGAGGGACACATTTTTTACCTGGTGCATTAATGTCTTGTAGCAGGTGATCATGGTGCAAGTTGTTTGGCGTTTCACCTGACGGAAATACAGCCAGACACAAAACGTGCGGTCAATGCACTCGAATCACCAAACGTTTCCGATTGCATTTTTATTCACAGAACCGGTTCACTTTGTGACATGAAATATAGCCGGATAGCACCCGTCCAACCATCACCTCGTTCATAATAATTTGGTTATTTATGATAATATTATCGGCTGTGTCAGGTGTGGACCCCGGCCGCTGTGCCAGATGTAGACCCGGGCCGCTGTTTCAGGCGTGAACCTCGACTACTGCCAGGTATAAACCCCGGGCGGCTGCCAGGTGTAGACCCCAGGCCGTTGTGTCAGGTGTGGACCCCGGGCGGCTGTGTCAGGTGTAGACCGCTGTGAGTAGACCCCGGGCGCTGTGTCAGGTGTAGACCCGGCGCTGTGTCAGTGTAGACCCCGGGCGGCTGTGTCAGGTGTAGACCCCGGGCGCTGTGTCAGGTGTAGACCCCGGGCGGCTGTGTCAGGTGTAGACCCCGGGCCGCTGTGTCAGGTGTAGACCCCGGCGGCTGTGTCAGGTGTAGACCCCGGGGCGGCTGTGTCAGGTGTAGACCCGGGCCGCTGTGTCAGGTGTAGACCCCGGGCCGCTGTGTCAGGTGTAGACCCTGGCGGCTGTGTCAGGTGTAGACCCCGGGCGGCTGTGTCAGGTGTAGACCCCGGGCGGCTGTGTCAGGTGTAGACCCCGGGCGGCTGTGTCAGGTGTAGACCACGGGCGGCTGTGTCAGGTGTAGACCCCGGGCGGCTGTGTCAGGTGTAGACCCCGGGCCGCTGTGTCAGGTGTAGACCCCGGGCGCTGTGTCAGGTGTAGACCCCGGGCGGCTGTGTCAGGTGTAGACCCCGGGCGGCTGTGTCAGGTGTAGACCCCGGGCGGCTGTGTCAGGTGTAGACCCCGGGCGGCTGTGTCAGGTGTAGACCCCAGGTGTGTCAGGTGTAGACCCCGGGGCTGGGGTTAGACCCGGCGGCTGTGTCAGGTGTAGACCCCGGGCGGCTGTGTCAGGTGTAGACCCCGGGCGGCTGTGTCAGGTGTAGACCCCGGGCGGCTGTGTCAGGTGTAGACCCCGGGCCGCTGTGTCAGGTGTAGACCCCTGCCGCTGTGTCAGGTGTGGACCCCGGCCGCTGTGTCAGGTGTAGACCTGGCAGGTGTGTCAGGTGTAGACCACCGGCGCTGTGTCAGGTGCGGTGTGTCAGGTGTAGACCCCGGGCGCTGTTCAGGTGTAGACCCCGGGCCGCTGTG
The DNA here is from genome assembly GCA_034440575.1 of Imbricaverruca yamaguchii. NCBI lineage: Eukaryota > Metazoa > Arthropoda > Thecostraca > Neoverrucidae > Imbricaverruca > Imbricaverruca yamaguchii. The sequence continues at coordinate 410,636 of JAOTOL010001636.1, read as the reverse complement.
TCAGGTGTAGATCCCGGCCGCTGTGTCAGGTGTAGACCCCGGGCGGCTGTGTCAGGTGTAGACCCGGGCCGCTGTGTCAGGTGTAGACCCTGGAAGCTGTGTCAGGTGTAGACCCCGGGCGGCTGTGTCAGGTGTAGACCCCGGGCGCTGTGTCAGGTGTAGACCTGGCAGCTGTGTCAGATGTAGACCCCGGCCGCTGTGTCAGGTGTAGACCCCGGGCGGCTGTGTCAGGTGTAGACCCCGGGCGGCTGTGTCAGGTGTAGACCCCGGGCCGCTGTGTCAGGTGTAGACCCCGGGCCGCTGTGTCAGGTGTAGACCCCGGCCGCTGTGTCAGGTGTAGACCCCGGGCCGCTGTGTCAGGTATAGACCCCGGGTTGCTGTGTCAGGTGTAAACCTGGGCGGCTGTGTCAGGTGTAGACCCCGGGCCGCTGTGTCAGGTGTAGACCCCGGGCCGCTGTGTCAGGTGTAGACCCCGGGCGGCTGTGTCAGGTGTAGACCCCGGGCGGCTGTGTCAGGTGTAGACCCCGGGCCGCTGTGTCAGGTGTAGACCCCGGGCGGCTGTGTCAGGTGTAGACCCCGGCCGCTGTGTCAGGTGTAGACCGGCCGCTGTGTCAGGTGTAGACCCGGCCGCTGTGTCAGGTGTAGACCCCGGGCCGCTGTGTCAGTGTAGACCCCGGCGCTGTGTCAGGTGTAGACCCCGGGCCGCTGTGTCAGGTGTAGACCCCGGGCCGCTGTGTCAGGTGTAGACCCGGGCGGCTGTGTCAGGTGTAGACCCCGGGCGGCTGTGTCAGGTGTAGACCCCGGGCCGCTGTGTCATGTGTAGACCCCGGGCGGCTGTGTCAGATGCATGAGAACGCCGGCGGCTATGTCGCTCCGTGCGCCAGAGGACAGCCGTAATGGACGGCACGAGTGGACACTGCCCACGCCTCAGTATCGCACATTCCTATCGAAGATACACGGCGCGTCGCCTCAAAGTGCCTGCTAATTGCCCGTCATAAAACCGACCCGACTCTCGCGAGGCGTAGTGCGCCGCTTTTCCCGCGGCGCGCCACGGTCCGCCGCGAAAACTCGCCGTCGCCGCCGACAGCGCGGCGGGCGACCTCCCCGGTGGGTCGACGGGCGCGCGCGCTCCCCGACGGCCATCCATCGTCGTTCGACGCGGCTGTCGTCGACGCCGACGGCGGCGAGCGATCGGCCGGCCGCCGCTCATAAATCGACCCTTAAAAGTGTTATGCCGGCGCCGGACGGCCGCTCGTGGCGCCGGCCGGAACAGATCCGCGGCCGCTGCTCGTGCCTCAGACGTCGCCGACGCCGACGCCGACGCCGCCGCGGCCGGCGACGACAACGACGTTACAAGGATGTTATGACGGCGCGGGTCGCGGTGCAATATAAAAACGGTCCGTCACCGCGGCGGCGGAAGTGGCGCGGCGCGCGCGCGCGCGCGCGCGGTGGGTGGGGGCGCCGACGCCTGCGAGACGCCGCAAATGGACCGGCAGGCGTCGGAAGCGGAAAAACGGCGCACAACACGTCTGGCAGCTCGTGCCGGATGGCCGCCGCCGTCGTCATCCGTCATCCGGCCGCGCCATTCATGCCGCGCCGCGCCGCTTTTTCTGCGCCACTATCGCCGCTGGTATCGCCGCTTTTTGCCGGCGCCGCTGGACGAGCGACAGGCCTGATCGGCGCCGTGCTGGCGCCGGATCCGTTTGACGAGCTGACCCGTGCCGATCGGCGCCAGCGTTGCCGGGCTAACCTGTGGCGATCGGCGCCAGCGTTGCCGGGCTAACCTGTGGCGATCGGCGCCAGCGTTGCCGGGCTAACCTGTGGCGATCGGCGCCAGCGTTGCCGGGCTAACCTGTGGCGATCGGCGCCAGCGTTGCCGGGCTAACCTGTGGCGATCGGCGCCAGCGTTGCCGGGCTAACCTGTGGCGATCGGCGCCAACGTTGCCGGGCTAACCTGTGGCGATCGGCGCGAGCGTTGCCGGGCTAACCTGTGGCGATCGGCGCCAGCGTTGCCGGGCTAACCTGTGGCGATCGGCGCCAGCGTTGCCGGGCTAACCTGTGGCGATCGGCGCTGGCGTTGCTCGGACTGACCAGGTACTAGGGTCAGCGCAGCATGACGTAGTGTGTGGACCAAACTGAAATACGCTGGTAAACACTTCCTATCATTTTGTATCGCCCACTCAGACAGATCTACAACTTGCGAGTTGCAGTCAACGAACAACCTTCGAGGTAAGTTATGACTCGGATACCCGGCACCCTCCGAGAGGCACACGGCACGACACCATGGATGTGATGTAATTGTATATTCAATGAACTGAACAATTGGCTGCGTAGCAAACCAACTCGTGGCGTTTTCCCTCTCGTAATGGCTTACCAGTACCGCAGCCACGGTACGCAGTACCCCACTGCCACGCTGGTGCCCGAGTGCCGGGTCATGACCTGATTCGGATCAGGCCAGAACCATGACCAGACTGGAGCCGCGGCCTAATTCAGACACCAGACCGGACTGACATGATCTAGCCCGTGCTGGACTGACATGAGGTCCTGACCCAGACTGGACTGGAATCATGACCCGACTCATGCACCGTGCCCATCCACCGTACCTGGGATGCACGGCTATCCTGGTAAGTCCACCGGTTAACTGTATCTGGCTGGTAAGTCTCCCAAGCCGGCTGCGAACTGAACTCAGGCGGATGTGCATATTTCAAGATATGCCATGCAGCTGTCATATTATCCTTATTATGTCCTGACTGGCGGCTTCGCAGTACATAGAAGGCGCCTTAAGCTGCAACTTCGGCTGAAATAACCATTGCATAAAGGTGATGTGGTATGACCTGACCCATCATGGACTGGCACCATGACCTGAATCGGACCGGACTGGCGCCATGACCTGATCCAGACTGGACTGGCGCCATGACCTGACCCAGCCTGGGCAGGCGCCATGACCTGACCCGGCCTGGACTGGCGCCATGACCTGATCCAGCCTGGACTGACGCCACGACCTGACCAAGCCTAGCCAACGCTATGGCCTGACCCACAATGAACTGCTACCGTGACCTGAGACGAACTGTACTGACGCCATGACTGACACAGACGGCGGTGGCGCCAACAGGTCCGACCCGACGCTCCACTAGCGGTTGTTGTACCGCTACACAGGTAAACAATAAACACGCTCAGACAGATGTGTATCGGCTGGTGCTCTTGTCGTCGAGTGGCGACACCCAGCCTGACATCGTCCGGTGTCACAGGTGCGGCAGAGTGCACTGACGCTCTCACAGGTCAGCCTGGGATCGTCTGGTGTCACAGGTCCGGCAGAGTGTACCGACACTGTCACAGGTCAGTCTGGGATCGTCTGGTGTCACAGGTCAGGTCCGGCAGAGTGCACTGACCCAGGTCAGCCTGGGATCGTCCGGTGTCACAGGTCCGGCAGGTCCGACACTGTCACAGGTCAGCCTGGGATCGTCTGGTGTCACAGGTCCGGCAGAGTGCTCCTGACACTGTCACAGGTCAGCCTGGGATCGTCTGGTGTCACAGGTCCGGCAGAGTGACTGACCACTGTCACAGGTCAGCCTGGGATCGTCTGGTGTCACAGGTGCGGCAGAGTGTACTGCACACTGTCACAGGTCAGCCTGGATTTCGGTGTCACAGGTCCGGCAGAGTGCACCGACACTGTCACAGGTCAGCCTGGGATCGTCTGGTGTCACAGGTGCGGCAGAGTGCACTGACACTGTCACAGGTCAGCCTGGGATCGTCTGGTGTCACAGGTCCGGCAGAGTGCACTGACACTGTCACAGGTCAGCCTGGGATCGTCTGGTGTCACAGGTCCGGCAGAGTGCACTGACACTGTCACAGGTCAGCCTGGGATCGTCCGGTGTCACAGGTCCGGCAGAGTGTACTGACACTGTCACAGGTCAGCCTGGGATCGTCTGGTGTCACAGGTGCGGCAGAGTGCACTGACACTGTCACAGGTCAGCCTGGGATCGTCTGGTGTCACAGGTGCGGCAGAGTGCACTGACACTGTCACAGGTCAGCCTGGGATCGTCTGGTGTCACAGGTGCGGCAGAGTGCACTGACACTGTCACAGGTCAGCCTGGGATCGTCTGGTGTCACAGGTCCGGCAGAGTGTACTGACACTGTCACAGGTCAGCCTGGGATCGTCCGGTGTCACAGGTGCGGCAGAGTGTACTGCCACTGTCACAGGTCAGCCTGGGATCGTCTGGTGTCACAGGTCCGGCAGAGTGTACCGACACTGTCACAGGTCAGCCTGGGATCGTGGCAATGCAGAGAGGCTACATACAGTACAATTGATGAGCGTCTCGATGAAAGCTATATATATATATACACACATATATGCACACATTCATGTAAATTTTATATAACGCAGAATCATTAGTATAACATAAATAACTAGATTTGTGGCGACGGAAGCAAAAATGTCAATAGAACTGTATGGTCGTGAGGAAGGTGCAGCTCAAAGGCACGCTGCGGTCTCAGACCGGACCTCTGGCCGCTGACTCACATCTGGCCGCATTGGCCGCATCTTGCTGACCCACATCTGGCCGCATTGGCCGCATCTTGCTGACCCACATCTGGCCGCATTGGCTGTCCAGTTGGTTGCCAACTAAGCCTGAATGGGCGCGCATCGTCGAGGTTATGCCATATAATTTCCAACGCTACATTCAGCTTGGAGATTCGGTTTTCGATAACAGCAGCTTTAAGATGTAGCTTCCGTTGAAATTCGACGATGGGAGCAGGATTTCAATCCAGTAGTGCTGCTTTTGGCACCCATGCTATGTTTCTCTTTTTGTAACAATACACATTGCAATCGCAAGAAAATGAGCGGCTGGAGATGAATGAATGTTTTCTCCGTACTACTAGCGTTGTGCGTTGTCTGCGTTGTCTCCGTACTACTACGACACATTTCGTGTTTTGTTCTCCCGGTGACAGTACAGCGACGCATGCCCAAGAATACACCTGTCGACGGCAGCGGAGAGTAGCATATACAGCTTATCGAGCGCCACAGACCGCTGCGCTGTGACGAGTCATTACTCAGATCAGATCAGATCAGGTCAGGTCAGATCAGATCAGAGGAGTGTCATCAGTGAGCATAATGTCCTATCCGAAAGTAATGGAACCATACGGCGTTCACGGCAGCGGACATTCCAGCTTATTTTGACTGGACAACGATCGGCATCATGTTAGTCTTTCTTCCTGCGCCACCTCGTACCATCCAGGGACACAGCCAGGAAGTGGTCAAGTGGGGAAAGCGCGACTCGTGCGAAGGACCCACCTACCCGAAAAAAGCTAAAATCACAGAATTCCTCCAACTTATGTTCAAAATGACACACTTTACGTTTGGAAATAAGGAAATTAAAAAATTCCACGGTCAACTCTCCCAGCCCCCCCCCCCACACACACAATTTAATGGACCTTTCCAGCTACAAGGGGCCTCTCCAGTTCCAGGAGCCCCTTTTAATCCCATCCGTCCTTCGATGACTCATGACACTCCACCATCGAGTTCAAAGAGGCCTATGCATGAGTTGCCAGGGTCCCTCGAGCTTCAAAGGGCATCTCGGATTGAAAGGGGTCCTCAGTTTCAAGTGGCTCTCCAGGTGTCACGGGGCCATCCGACTCCAAGGGGCCATAATCATACAGATGACCCTGTATGGCTATGACCCCTTGGCCTTCTGCCTCTCTAAGGGGAAGAAGGCCAAGTGGCCGGCTGACCCTTTTGCCTCTCCAAGGGTTCTGAGAAATTAAGGTCTCGTCGACGTTTTGGTGTATCATACTGCCTGAAGAGCTCGGTGTCATCCTAAAAAGGCCCATGGTCAAGAAAAAGGGCCCATCCCAACACTCAGCAGCGGAAGGGGTGAGTGGGGGATGTCCAGCCACACATCCTTTGGGCTATGCCACTCGCATCAGTTAATACTTATCTAACTGATGCCTGCTACTTTTTTCGTCAATCACCTCTGTCACTCACCCACATCAACAGTCGCCCCGTGGACGGAGTCGGCCATCAGCAAAAAAAAAACGTACTTCGAGGTGTGAACTGAGCATTGGCCTCAGGTGGAACGACTTAAAGCTCATTTGCTGTTATAAAGGTTATCTATCTAAGATGCAGGGAAGCGCGAGGTCATGTTGCAAACTTAGGGTGAGCCATCGTCCTCTCTATGGTTGATTTGCGCCTTCCAATCGTCTCTGGATTTAACCTGCACCGTCTCTCCGGTCAGATCCTCACACCCCGTCTCGGGGGGGGGGGGCGGATAGTAACCCCCCTCTATAATCCAAACTAAGCTTCACATGAAAACGGAAGAGGTGTCATCGAAAAGTGCTCGACGAGTATGGCCCGGGTCCACCCCAAAATAATTTCCCCCCAAAAGTGATGTCATTAGAGGGACTAGATTGTGAAGACGTTTCACGACTTACATTATGTTTTTGGCTCTGGAGAGTTAATTTTGCGGGATATTTGAAAGAAAAAAAGGAATCAGAAAAGGACAGAGAAATCGACCACGGCCATGCAATTTCCCCGCCCCAAATTATTTTTCGTAAAGTTACATTCCAATATTTTTAGTCTTCAAGTTTTCTTTAATTTTCCTTTTCGAATGGGTGGAGCAGACAATGAAACGTTGTTGGAAGTCAATTTGCACTAAGAAAAATGTTTACTTTAGCCAGAATCTGCGATTTGAACTCAAATAGGCAAATATGCAAAAGTTATAAGTAGTTAAAAACGCGAAAAAAGAAAAATTCCGCTCGTAAGTTTTGTTGCATCCCTAAGGATAAGCAAACGCCGAAAGTTTCATTAAAATATCTGCATCCGTTAAAGCGTGACGACTGGTTGAACTTTTTTGGAGGTGACCTCATTTGACCTAGATTAACTCTTTGACCCTAGATGACCTGACTTCGAAAGTTTGACACAACATGCCAAATTTATGTGGGAAAAGGTATGCCAGATTTCGGTGCGCTGCCGCGCGCAGTTCGTTCACTATCCGCAAAAAACCTGAGGAGGGGGGGGGGGGGTTGAAGACCCCCCGGTACGGCGCGGGTTAATATGATATTCTGTGGAGCTGACTCACCTATTATATTGAATGGCCTCATGCTTCATGAATTGTTTCTCGAACTATTGCGTAAAGCAATACCGTATACATACGTACTTTGTGCATGTACAAAGTGCACACATGATGATAAAGAAACACATCACCAGCATTAATGGTTCATTCTTATGTCCTACATTTATCTCTCCCCCGCCCCCCGCGTCCTGTGTCTCAGAAGTGCATCAGAATAACACTTTAAAATAAATAATTCCGAAACTGACCATTTAAATATGAAAATTCCGCAAATTCTTCCCCAGGAAAAGCATCGGCGATAAATTGTCGCTGGCGCATGTCTTGCTTCCCATTCATGTGCCCTATCTTATCGATCCTGAAGTTCAACAAGCGGCTAATTCCCCGGCTGGCCGCCCCCGGCCCATCTTCATATTGTTTGCTCTACTCTCTGAAAAGCTGCGCGGCACCGATTATGCTCCTGCTTTCTCGTTCTCTCTCTCTCTCACTCTCTGTCTCTCTCCCATCCTCTCTCTTTCTTTCTTTCTTTCTCTCTCTCTCTCTCTCTCTCTCTCTCTCTCTCTCTCTCTCTGTCTCTCTCTTTCTTTCTCTCCCTCTTTCTCTCTCTCTCTCTTTCTCTCTCTCTCTCGCTCTCTCTCTCTCTCTTTCTCTCTTTCCCTTCGTCGACCACAGTCGGCCGGATTACATTAAGCACACTATGAGGCGTCGCTCCCTCCCTCTCTCCGGACTCCGCCGCTCTCAGGCCGCCCCGGGCGCCCCGATCAATGGTTTAATCTTGGTAATGGAAACGGAAGGTGAGACCGGCTAAATATTATGGTTAAAGTTGCCCTGTCATTGCTTCCGATACGAGGGTGGCGGCGGAGGCGGACCGCCGCCCCTAGCTGGCACGGCAATGCGAGACAAAATTGTTTGCCTTGGGCGATGCGCTTACGCGGAGGGATTGTGGATGACAGTTTACGCAGTTGCATGCAACGCGGACGGTGGTTTGGGTAGTTCCATGCAATGCGGACGGAGATTTGGGTAGTTCCATGCAATGCGGACGGAAGTTTGTATGGTTCCATGTAATGCGTACTGGGGTTGGGGTAGCTTCATGTAATGAGGACGGAAATTTGAGTAGTGTCATACAATGCGGGTGGCGGTTTAGGTAGTTCGAGAAAATGCGGTTGTGCTTCGCGCAGTTCAATGCATTGCGGGAGGTAGTTTCTGCGCGTCGAGGCGTTGCAAAGACCGCCTCGTGAAGTTTCAGGCACATTGGAAGAGCAAGGAGAGAACATTAGTTCTGCTTCAGGGGTCCACTCAGGGCTGCTGGGACGCCGATGTTCCAGTGGGGGAGATTTCGTCGGAAGTGGAGGGATCGTAGAACTCCACAGCCACTCACGCCGCACCGTCTTTCACAGAACAGGGTACAACAGACGGAGGAGAGTCCACACCAGTGATCTGGCGGTGGTCGGAGTGGTGGCGAGGCTGTGACAGCAGACGGAGGAGAGTCCACGCCAGCGGTCCGGCGGTGGTCGGAGTGGTGGCGAGGCCGCGACAGCAGACGGAGGAGAGTCCACACCAGCGGTCCGGCGGTGGTCGGAGTGGTGGCGAGGCCGCGACAGCAGACGGAGGAGAGTCCACACCAGCGGTCCGGCGGTGGTCGGAGTGGTGGCGAGGCCGCGACAGCAGACGGAGGAGAGTCCACGCCAGCGGTCCGGCGGTGGTCGGAGTGGTGGCGAGGCCGCGACAGCAGACGGGGAGAGTCCACACCAGCGGTCCGGCGGTGGTCGGAGTGGTGGCGAGGCCGCGACAGCAGACGGAGGAGAGTCCACACCAGCGGTCCGGCGGTGGTCGGAGTGGTGGTGAGGCCGCGACAGCAGACGGAGGAGAGTCCACACCAGCGGTCCGGCGGTGGTCGGAGTGGAGTGGTGGCGAGGCCGCGACAGGCCGGCCGATCGGTGATCGGGCGTAAACAGAAGTGTAATGGATGCTGGAGGTGGCGGTCCGGCTCAGCACCGATCGGCCAGCGCCAGTGATCGATTGGTGCGTCGGACGACGGTCCGGCCACGGCGGCGCACGCGTCCGAGGGGATCCCCGGACAGATAAGTGTCCGCTGAGGCAGGCATGAGAAGCCCGGCCACACGTGCGGCGTGGATATTGCAGGACGGCGCGCGGTGTGGAGAGGGGCGACGAAAACATGGACAACGTGACAAATAGGCCCAAACCGGTCCATCATGTGGATCTGCGATTCTGCGGCCTCAATCTGTGGCACAGCTGTTTTAATTTAAAGTTCACGAAATGATCATTTCGAATACACACCAGAACAAGTGGACATGAGACGAGTTCTACGAGATCGGCGTATTGTAAGCATCATTCACATCCGTTAGGATACGACATAAAATGAAGAGATCTCACTGGCTTAAGAAGTCTGAAATGTTTGTTGTGATTGTTAACCAATTTAAAAGAGCCATGCTGGTGCAGTTTTGTGGTAGATATCCAGAAAATGCATGCGATATCAGCCCCCAACTAAAATCAAGATACTCATTTGCAACGGAGATGACAACAGAAAATGGCACTCATACCAAGCATGAACGCTAAAGTATATGAGTAGCTTAGAAACTGAGTCTTAGCATTGCGATAGCATAAAGTCGCATTGTACATACCTAATACAAATGAACAAAATGTATATTCTATGATAGATAAGCGACAATAGGCTTTCCGTCGTCGGGAGAGAAATTAGTACTGAAAGAAAGATATTCTGATAATTAAGTTTTGAGCCACTTTAACCGCTTGGGCTCTCTAAAACGAATGAAGTGCAAACAAAAACCTGCAAAACATCACCAAACGTTGAAAAACAATACAGGAGCGAGCGATCTGCCTGTGTGTTGGGGATGATTTACTGAAAATGCACGCTTTGAATGCAGCAACACTAAGGCCATGAATAATTTAACATTACGCAACCAAATTTGCCTATCAATGATTGCTCTGGCCGAGCAAAAACAAACTCGTTGGCTGTTCGCTGAGGGGAAGATGCGCAGCAGAGGAGATCGTATTTGGTTAGCAATGGATGACATAATCAGTCCAAACGTTGGTCTGGAACCAAAACATAAATGGACAAATTGAACAGTTTAAAATACTACATATAAGCAAATGTATCTCGATATGTATATTTTACACTTTTTATATTTATAACGTGGTGTGGATTTTAGTTATCAAGAAATATTCCCACGGTTAGGCATATACAAATATTCACTTTTTAAATCAACCACTCGTGGAAGGACAAAGTCTAAATTCCTCACTGATCTTCCATTCCCCACCCCCACCAGGATCCGTCAGTAGTTGGCTCTACGACCGCCTCCGTTACTACCTCTACGTCAGTAACTCAGTACGTCATCTTTGTACAAGGTTACGGTGAGTTCCTACGGTTAAAGGTTAACACCTAGAAGACAAATGTTTGTGAAAGGGAGGGAGGGCGGGAGGGAGGGAAATAATAATTAATGAACATGGCTGGGAAGTAGCTCTGAAAGAAAAAGCGCCTAGACTTAAAATATATCGGCCTACCCATTACCTATGGGTTCATATATAAATTTCCCTTCGGCCTTCGTTCTCCTAGACGATTTCCACACTAATGGCCTAGGAAAGCAGGTAGCGTTTGAGGGCTAGCCATGCTACAGGTAGATATAAACCAGCACGGAAGAAAAGAATATGAAAAGCAAGCCAAACGGTGCCCTGCGCGAACAAAGCATTCGATGGGTGTAATCCAAAACCGCCCTTAACTGAGTCTCCTCATTATGCTTTGGTACTAAGAAGGCGAATACCCGTTATCCATAGAGCAAGCCTGCATTCTCCTCCGCGATAAGATTTGAGACGCGCTGATGCGATTTGGACGCCGAGCAGCACATACAACGGCGCCGGCAGCATCATCGAATTACACGAGAAAGCCGCGAGGCGGGCGGCCGCAAGTCGGTCGGAAACTCGGTCTCGCCGCGCACCGCGCAACTGAGCGTCGGCCCTGGCGAGCCGGCGCCGTCAATGTTATCATCTGCGGCGGCTGGCCGGCCGGCCGTAAGCCGCTCCAGAGGCAGCCGCCGGCGCCGCCTCGTGGCTGATGGGTATCGGGCGCAGCTCGGCGCCGGTAACCGTGGCCACTCGGAGCGGGTGGGCGGCAGCCTTGAGTCGGATTGTTCCGACTGGCCGGGCACGGGTCGGTCGGCGCACAACTCCGCCGCCGCCGCCGGGACACGGCGCACGCACCGACACAAAATGTTTATCGAACGGGCCGGTGAGCTGGCGCTGCCTAAACCCGCGGCCCGCTGCCTGATGCCATCTGATCAGCTCAGCGTCTTCCGCATCAGCGCTGGCCGATGTCGGGATCGGCTGGTAAAGCTGGCGGCCAGATATCAAAGCACGCGTGAATGGTTTGGCCATACATATAATCACTATTGCGTCAAAGGTGAGGCTCCCCCTCCCCCTATTAGTGCCCAAAATACTTGTTCTAAAATTCTGAAAATATGTTAATAGAAACTGGCACCCCTCCCCACTCTACCTCGCTAAAACAAAATAAATCCGAGAAGCTTTGCCCAACTCGTCGCACACACACCTTAAGCAAATCCTGGGTGAATCTTCGCATGCAATTTGAAAAGCATCTGCCTAATTCTGAACGCACAGCTAGAGATGTCTCAACTCCACAGACATTTTGCTTCGGTTATCGGTCCACAGAAATTGTATGATCCTGGGCCCGCCTGTGGATTCGTGGAGGAGCCGACCCACATTAAACGTTATCACCGGGGAATAATTAAAATGCTCATGCTTTTGTGCTTAATGGGACATCAATTAATCTAACTTATCGATAACTAAAAACTTGTTTTCTTGCGTAATAATTATCTATGTCTCATCGTTGAGGTGAAGAACCAGGAATGAAGGACATCATCAGAACCTAGTAGGGGCAAAAGCCAATTTTCTAAGTCATTGATTCCTATATACAATACCATATCAATAATGCGAAAAGTCGTCCGAACTAGTGGGTCGCTGCCCTACAACCCCCCCCGACAGTTTCCTAAATCTCCCAGATAGTTTCGCCCATTTGAAGACGGGCGGCTGGGGTCGCCACGTTCTATTAACAAGTATGCTGGCATCGACCATTTCTCACGTCTTATTCACGTTCTAAAACCATTCGGCCGTAACTTCAGCCAGCCAAGGTAACCTCAGTACTCCCATTACTCGTCAATGACGAATCCAGACATTGTGCAACGAGAAGATAAGCTATCATTTTGGAAGTATTTATCAGAAGAAACGCTCTTTTTCGGTGTACAAAATTCACGTGAATTTCTCAAATTCGTCAGTATTTTGCCCTATAAGAAAGGATCTAAAGCACCCTTAGCTCCCTTCCTTTGGTACGCCATTGCTCCTCGTACCAGCACGGGTGCATTGTCCGGAAGGCTAAGGACAATGGACATGAACCTGATGTTTGTTAGCTTGTGGGTTTTGCACAACGTCCAATAGTTCGTTGTATGTACACTGTTTTAGAATATTGCTATTATAATTTCGTTTGTGAGTGAAATTTATCCTGCCCAGATATCATGTGTCTCCATCAGTTTAAAGGCACGAGGACACTCCAGCATTTCAGATCGCCTCGGGAGACGCGATCTAAGCTGTCTTTAAATCTACCGGGAACAGCCATCTCGGCCTCCGGATTTCCCAGACTTCGCCGCCGAGAAATGATTGAGGAGTAGATATTGAGGATTTGCACCAATTATTTTCATACCACAGCATGCTGCTTTAACTGAACCCATCATTAACCATTGACACTTCACCGACCATTAACTGAACACTGACTGCTTCAATAAGTTCACCACTGTACTCCAAAATTATTGAGATGGTTTGTCCCTTTGAACTAAACATGTAACGGAGCTCATGGCTGAGTCTTAGTGCTTGGATAAATGGCTCGTCATCCAACTTTGACCATTTCGAAAATACAGGATGATTGAGATGGAAAAATAGTGTAGAGAGAAAGATAAGCACAGGGATTGGGCACGACGCGATGAGACTTCAGGGCATGCGGTTGGCTGCTTTAAGAATTCTTCCACTATGCTAAGTCCTCCGGTTCCGTTGCATGGACGGTATCCGCTTTAACTGGAAGGAGCATGTCGGACTTCAGACTACGCAGGATAAATTAATAGTTTTTTTTAGCAAGTGATGTTTCTTCGTTCAACTGAACAAGTTTGGTTTTGACGTACGAACCTTCATATCCCCCTCCCCCAATAATCCACACCGTATTTGCCAGGGAGCATCGACCATCACCCATCCAACTGGGTACATCAACACTGGCTTCCAAACAGGCCCAGTGTACTCCGCGCATTGCTCTTGGCACCACCACTTGTTCTTGGAGAATATGACGTGTATATCCTCGGGAGAACAAACTCGGGAGGCTCCAACACGAGAAGAGAGGAAACACGGAAGCCTTTCTTAGCACAGAAGCCACGTGTTTTTCTGAGGCGGTCCCAGCCCTGTTCCACTCCGTTCGCCGAGCGCCGATCGCACGGCGCTGCGCGCTCGCGGCCCGCACGGCCTCTGGCGCCGCCGTGGCGCCCACAGATGGCGCCAGCGGTCAGCTGGCGGCCGGCCGGCCGTGTCACGTGACCTGCAACTGTGCAGCGGCGCACACCTGTTGCCGGCCGAGCGGCAGTGGCCGTCCGCCGCCGCCGGGCCGCGGCACGCCGGTAGGACCGGCACCGGCCAGGTCAGGCTGCCGCTCGCGGCGCGGCGCGGTACGGCGCGGTACGGCAGCGCGGGGCAGAACATGGTGATACGTGGGAAGACAGGGTAGGATAGGGAACAGCGCGGTACGACACAGCACGACACCACTCAGCTCGACACTGTACAGCACCACTCAGCACGACTCGGTACGGCACCACTCAGCACGACTCTGTACAGCACCACTCAGCACGACTCGGTACGGCACCACCACTCAGCACGACTCACGGTACGGCACCACTCAGCACGACTCGGTACGGCACCACTCAGCTCGACACTGTACAGCACCACTCAGCACGACACGGTACGGCACCACTCAGCACGACACTGTACAGCACCACTCAGCACGACTCGGTACGGCACCACTCAGCACGACTCGGTACGGCACCACTCAGCACGACTCGGTACGGCACCACTCAGCACGACTCGGTACGGCACCACTCAGCACGACACGGTACGGCACCACTCAGCACGACACGGTACGGCACCACTCAGCACGACACGGTACGGCACCACTCAGCACGACACGGTACGGCACCACTCAGCACGACTCGGTACGGCACCACTCAGCTCGACACGGTACGGCACCACTCAGCACGACACGGTACGGCACCACTCAGCACGACACGGTACAGGCACCACTCAGCACGACTCGGTACGGCACCACTCAGCACGACTCGGTACGGCACCACTCAGCACGACTCGGTACGGCACCACTCAGCACGACTCGGTACGGCACCACTCAGCACGACTCGGTACGGCACCACTCAGCACGACACGGTACGGCACCACTCAGCACGACACGGTACGGCACCACTCAGCACGACACGGTACGGCACCACTCAGCACGACACGGTACGGCACCATTCAGCACGACACGGTAAGGCGCAGTACGGTACGGCAGGGCACGTAGCGACGTAGCACAGCACGACTCTGCACGACACGACACGATACGGCAGGCACACTACTGCATGGCACGGCATGGCACGGCACGGCGCGACACGACACGACGCGACACGACACGACACGACACAGCAGGCGTGCGTCAGCTCTGTGTATTACAGCGTGACACGACGTTGTGACACGTCACCAGCAGCGTACGGGTCCTGCAAGTCACTTCGCAACAGTGCAGTAGTTACCAACGTTGGCTGCTATGTGCGGTGGACAAGGGAGCGTGGGGAAGATGATAGATAATTTCGGTGCTACGGACCATCACTCATGCTTGGAGCAATTGCCGAAGATGGCAGAGTTATATTAAATATTGTGTGTGTCTCGATTGCTGTACGGTGCAGTGGAAACAGCACAGAGGAATCACCAGAGAGCTATTTGGTACATCTGTAGCTAGAGCGACCGGTGATTAGACCTCAGGCTTCAAAGACGGGCATGTTGAGTAACGTATTATAGTGTCATCACGCTTCCTCAAGCAGGACACATTTGGACACTTGTTTGAACTACGCATTGCTACGGTCAAGGAGCTGTTTGGATTTTTTCCTTTCAATTGACTTCCTTTGAGAGAGAAGTCAGAGAAATTACAGTTACGCTCAAGTCGTATGTGAACTGATTATAGATAAGCCTTTATACACGCAAGCATCAGCGGCAGTTCTTGGCCTGACCTTGTCGACTGTTGCATGCATAACTGCGACTGAAGCCAGCGAGGCTCGGCAAAAATGCCGTTTTTGCCCAGATCGTGTCGAGCGACCTTCCTTCGCGCACGAGCGTGTTCACTTCCCGATTAGGAACAATTACCCTTTGCTCAGTCTCAAACCGGCGCGCGGGATATTCGCTTCTTGTGCAGGGATCAGTGTACAACACGCACGTACACAATGCCCTCAGCTGGCCAGACAGTGCGGCGGACATGGCACGTCCAAGCCGGATAAGCGGCTTCAAGTTGAGCATCGCAGCCGGCCCGGCGGATAACAGTCTGACGTAACACCAGCTGACACAGCTCAGTATGACTACTGCGTCGACAACCCCGCCCCCGCCCGCCAGACTGGTAAGTTGAGCCCAACCAGAAGTGACGCTAAGTCCGTCACTTTGAGTCGCCTGCCGGACAGGCTGGTCTGGAGAATCGGCGTGAAGATTTAGAAGCGGCGTCTACCTGGTTCACCGGGCGCAATGTAGTACCGTGAGCCGACCGTCTGAAATGATTTTTTTTTTGTCCAGTGGGTCGGGGATTGGCGGGGTAGCTGGCACGGCACGGCGAGTGTCAGTGACGTAGGTGGACGGCCCGACCGAGCAGTCGTCTATAGCTACTGCAGCGGCCGCAGAGCCGTACGTCAGAGCTACCGCAGCAGCCGCGGCAGCCATACAGAGCTACCGCAGCAGCCGCGGCAGCCGTCCAGAGCTACCGCAGCAGCCGCGGCAGCCATACAGAGCTACCGCAGCGGCCGCAGAGCCGTACAGAGCTACCGCAGCAGCCGCGGCAGCCATACAGAGCTACCGCAGCAGCCGCGGCAGCCGTACAGAGCTACCGCAGCAGCCGCGGCAGCCATACAGAGCTACCGCAGCAGCCGCGGCAGCCATACAGAGCTACCGCAGCAGCCGCGCAGCCATGCAGAGCTACCGCACCAGCCGTCCAGAACTACCACAGCAGCCGCGGAGTCCAGAGCTACACAGCAGCCGCGCAGCCATGCAGAGCTACCGCACCAGCCGTCCAGAACTACCACAGCAGCCGTCCACAGCTATCACAGCAGCCGCGCAGCCGTCCAGAGGTACCGCAGCAGCCGCGCAGCCGTCCAGAGGTACCGCAGCAGCCGCGCAGCCGTCCAGCGGTACGGCGGCGGCCGCGGCGCCGGCGCCCAGACGGCCGACAAGATGTCACATGCAGCCGCCGGCCTTATCGGCCAGTATGCAAATGACGGGCCGACTTATCATTTGTTTAGGCGGCGGTGACCTTCCGCGAGGTGGCGGCGCGGCGCGTGACTCCACCTCGCCGCCGCGCGCCGGCCAATGGCCAGTCGGACGGCCGGCGCAGCCGACACCAGTTTTTCCCGGCCGGCCGGCGCGCCGGCCTTGGCGGAGCTGCCAAAGCAGGCCGGTGCTGCCCCCTGGCGGCAGACGGTGCGCCGGGCTGGCGCCGGCTGGCCGCCGGCTGGTCGGCGGCTGGGCGGTGCGCCCGCTGCCGCCGTGACCCGCCGGCGGCGGCAGGCCGCTCCGATCGCGTCCCCGCCGCGGAGGTGCGTCGACGCCCCGTGCGACACACACCGCGGACGTCGCCGTCATGGTGGGGCGAGTCGGCGACGAACGCCGCCCAGCTGCGGTGCAGCGTGTTCGGCGGTTCGGTGATTGTTGCTCGTTGTTGTCGTGCAGGCACCGACGGAGGCAGCCGCGTGCCGAGGCGCTGTTGTCGACACGGTCGGTGACACACCAGACACGCCATTGAGCCGACATCTCCACAGTCATTCAACGCGTCGGCCCGGCGCTCCGTCGCCCGTTTGCCGCCACCAGCATCGCCTCTCGCGACCCCATCGAAAATGTCGCCGAGTTCACTTGGAAACAGCCTGCAAACTTTGCGCGGAACTTGGAAATAGCCTTGGCTGGTCGTTTGGCCTTCCCAGCTGGAAACGGCGGTGGGTGCGGGAAGTCAGGCAAAAATCGTTTCGACCCGGAATATTTATCTCACGGCACAACGTTTTAACGACATCTAGAAATTCAATGCCTCAGCAAAATTCTGTTTTTATGACTTGTTTCGACAATAGAAAAGAGCAGCACACATGAAGTGGACAACACGTAGCTCGCAAAGCCACGTGCTTCGCCATTTAACGTCCAAAAGCATGCTGAACCAAGGGACTATTGTGCACATCATACCCGATATATATATATATATATATATATATATGTGTGTGTGTGTGTGTGTGTGTGTGTGTGTGTGTGCGTGTGTGTTTGCGGTGCAGCCAAGATGGACATGAATAGCCTTTTGTTGTGTCAATAATTATAATAAACTCCTGATAATTAAGCCACTGATGTTAACACAAGCATCTTTTTCATGTTAGTGCTAATTAATTTAGTGTTTGACGCATCCCCTTACTTGGAAGACGACATTTTCCTCCCCCATCGCTCCGCCAGTAAACTAGTTGTTCACAAACCTACATACAGAAGCGGTCAGCCGTTGGTGCCTGTGTCTCCGTACCTGCTCCACCACGTTACCCATCATTTGTGCCAATGTATCCCTGCCTCCTCCACCACATATCCAATCATTGGTGTCCGTGCATCACTGCTCCATCCACCACATATCCCATCACAGTCTACTTCATGAATACCTGCGTAGCGCATTTTGTGCACAGGTCATGCAATATTTGACACACTTCGCATGCATCAAATTGCTTTGGGGCATTCCAAGAGCCGTTGTTACAACAAAAAAAAATGGAGCAGCGGCTGCTGCATAAGCCCACGCTGCATTCTATCCTAGTGATGATTTGTGTCAATTCTTCGCGATAATTTGTATATCTACCTACCTGGTCCGGTAAGCAATTAGAGCACTTGGTGAAACAAAAATCACCGCAGGGGCTGATACTGAACTTGCAATATACACAAGAAATAAACGTACATTTTAAGCAGCATCAGTGCGATTTATCTCATCTGCATACCGAGCATAAAACGGGATGCAGCGTACGCTCAGATAACAATATTTCCGCATGTCACTATTGGAACATACTTCTCACAACAGACGCGTCGGAACATCTCCATACAAGCCGTGCAATGTGCAGGCGTATTACTACGTTTGTATTGCCAAATTTGCCAAGAGCCTTCCACGGCAAGGCGGTATTAACACTTCTTTGTAATATTCAATACACGCAACGCTCTGCATGGCAACCTGGCCGCGAGCTTTGCATGCGTCGGGGCGCAATACTAGGAGCTGCTTACTCATGCGTGATCCGGCATTTCACGGATTTCAAGCCGCAGTCGTGCATTTTTCAATCGACACGCCTGAATAGCCGAATTATCGCCGGCGCATCATAAGCGCCGCAACATCCTGCACGTGACGGGCGGGAAGGTGTCCGCGCCATGCAAATGTCACACGGCCGCCAGTCGTGACCGATAGTTCCCTGGGCAAACCCCGCGGAGGTGCTGGTCGCACGGGTGTGCAGGCGGGGACAGGCAGCCGGCGTCGGCACCACTGGAGCCCAGCGCCGAGACACAGCTCAGCTACCGAACGTCAGATCTCGGCACGCCCGCACACAAATCCAGCTGACGATAATCCTCTCCTTTTCGGAGTAAAAACGTCAACAGGCGACGGCCAAAAACCGTCACAGGTGCCGGCCACAATGCCTCCCGCGACGTCAGACGTCGTACGCGGTCGATACCAGTGACAAATGTTGCACACCATAAAACGTGAAATCACCGTCGACGGAAAATAATAAATCAGGCGGCGGACTCCAGCAGCGGATTGACGCGCCGAACGCCCGGTATGGGGACTGTATTAAGCCAATAATTACGACACGGCTATCGAACAATCAATCTGGAAAACTGGATTTGTGTAGATGTCGATAAATGCGATGTGTCTGTCAGATTAGAGTCTTGCCACTTTCCGGTGCGACTGATTAATTTTCCGTCCGTCGCAGGAAGCGGACAGGCGACCACCGTTTACACACCGCCACCTGTCGCGTATGACACCTGGGAACGCACCTTTCGCAACACGCCACGCCGAGAGCTTCGTGAGACGCTAGGACTGGGGTGCAATTCTGATGTGCCGGCACACGACGGCACCAGCTTCACGCGCTGTGAACCGGACTACAGCTCAACAGCCGAAGTTTCAGCCGAACAAGGCCACCGTGTGACCGCTCACGGACCGTGGCCGAGAGAAACACCAGGGCAACCGTGTGACCCATCACGGACCGTAACCGAGAGGAACATGAGGGCAACTGTGTGACCGTCCGTGGGCCGTAACAGAGGTGAACACCAAGGCAACCATGTGGCTGTCCGTGGACCGTAACCTGGATAAGCACCAGGCCAACCGTGTGAGTGTCCGTGGACCGTGGCCGAGAGGAACACCGAGGCCGTTGTGTGACCGTTCACGGACCATGGCTGTGGTCAGTGGTCAGCAATAGCTGTCAGTGCAGCCACGTGCGGGCGGCAGCTGGGGGTGGACGCGGGCGGCGACGCTGGTGTCGGTGGTGTCCGCGAGACACGCCAGATCGCCGCCGGCTGCGTCGTGGGGCCACCGACACACCCGGTCACTCACTGCCGGGCCTGACAACTGACTCACAACCATCGACGCTCCCCTCCCCCGCCGCCGCCGCCGCCGCCGCCGCCTGCGCCCACACGTGATTTATATTAATCCAGATGTTTCGGTGGGCCGCTGTGTGCGCCGCTCCGGCCGCCAATGCGCCACTGCTCGTCGCCTAATGGGCCGCGGTGCGGGTGATTAAGTGCGCCGGCGTCGCGGCCGGCGACGCACCGACTGCAAACACCGCGGCGGCGGCGGCGGCGGCGGCGCAGGCCCCGGAATACAGCGGCAATAGTGACGCATGCTCCCGGCAGTTGTGACGCAGACTCCCGGATACGGCAGAAGTGGTGACGGATACTCCCGGACACCGCGCATATGGTGACGAATACTCCCGGACACCGCGACAGGGTGACGAA
Organism: Imbricaverruca yamaguchii; assembly: GCA_034440575.1. NCBI lineage: Eukaryota > Metazoa > Arthropoda > Thecostraca > Neoverrucidae > Imbricaverruca > Imbricaverruca yamaguchii. The sequence goes on along the minus strand of JAOTOL010001636.1, from coordinate 390,261 downwards.
TACTCCCGGGCACAGAGCAAATGGTGACGAATACTCCCGGACACCGCGGAAATGGTGACGAATACTCCCGGACACGGCGACAATGGTGACGAATACTCCCGGATACTGTGCAAATGGTGACGAATACTCCCGGACACGGCGACAATGATGACGCGCACTATCGAACAACGCTGTAATACCGACTCGGGCTTCTGAACGCAGTGCCGATACTCATAATCGCAAGTCAGAAAACACGAGCGAAACTACCTTCTCATCAGGAAAACATCACGAAAACGCAGTCCCAAGAAAATCGAGAGAAATAAAATACCATTGCAAAGTGTCCGATGTACGTCTTTAAGCCTTTCAAAACCTGAACGACTGACCAACAATGCATGGGGTAGCTAGTTGTATGACTAGAGTATGGCGATATAACGCGGCATTCATGAAATCACCCTCCTAGCTGACACACACGCATAATTACCTTCCAAGAATCCATGACACCTTTTCGTTGTTATAACCCTATGCCCAGGTCACTTATTTGCTGCCACAATGTAACTCTGACACCACAATAGGTGCGTTGGGATGCGTTGGGTTTTAGTGGGAGAGGTTATTGTTTCATTCTTGACGCAAATTTAGCCTTGGACCTACGGCGCACACTAGATGCTCTTGAGGCAAACCATCTGAGGACCGCTCCCCCAGTTTGAGGAGAGCCTTGCATCAGTGGACATCACAGAGCGTTCTGCCGATACTTTGGAGACATTTCGAGCACACCTCGCGATAGCCTGGGACACGCCTCAGAAACGCACCAGACACGCCTTGGAGGCACGTGGCAATTCGCCGATCTCATACGGCGTATTTGCAGTTGCCGACGACAGCTCACCCCCTCCCCCTCCCGAACGAGGTCAGTCCATGTAAGGATCCGCGTGGGAGCTGGCACCCCAATGGTGGCCCAGTGCCCAAGTGGTCGGTGTGGTAAGTAATGAAGGCATCAACTATTGATGCAAACTTTACGCTGAAGGCGTCATCGTGTAAAACGTGCAGCGCGCTGGGAAAGTGTCGGTCTAGAAGGCCGGTACGAAATAATTACGTTGGCAACATCAGTGTCAATATGAACTTGAGCCTGCAGATTGGAACGATTGCATACCATATGCAATTGGTTGTGACATTAAGACATGCCGGGTTTGGCTCTGGAACAGTACTTCTCATATATTGCACGCTGTTACAAGCCCAGTTATTGCCTATTTCATGGGGTTGTTAATTCAACCCAATTATGTTTCGTCTTCATTATTTTCAAGACATTGATAATGCGAGTTTATTATCTTCCTTTTCATACTCCATATCTGCATTAGCACCGCAACAAGGTCATCCTTGGGAAAAGTAGCATGATGATGAACGGTAAATTACATATCAAATGAGTGAAAAGTAATTACTTTAATCGAAAATTCGAAGATATTTCCCGACGTTTAGATTGCATTGGCTTCACCAGGGAAACAAGATATGGGCCGAGACTGAAGACATGCCTCAGCACTTTTTAGAAGCACGATCAAGTTCACTCTTCGTACCTCCGTCTTCAGTGAATGAGAAGTATGGAAAGTGAACTTGATCATGATTTCAAAAATGTTTAAACATGTTTTCAGTCTCACCCCATATCTTGTTTCCCTGATGAAGGCAAGACAGTTGAAACGTCGAGAACTCTCTTTAATTTTCTTTATTAAAGTACTAATTTGTGAATCGATTGATATATAATTTACCGTTCATCATGCTATTTTTTACCATCTGCCTCCGGCAATTCAAGACCATGTTTCAGCACCAGCACGTGACGAATGAGCACAGGCGAGGCTATAGTAGCAAGACTATCAGCGTCGACGTTGTAGAGTATCGATAGCAGTTGGCAAACTGCACGAGCACACACACAATATATATATATATATATATATATATATATATATATATATATATATATATATATATATATATATATATATATATATATATACAAATATATGTATATACAAATATATATATATATATATATATATATATATATATATATATATATATATATATATATATATATATATATATATATATATGTATATATATATACACATGTATATACATATATATACATTTATATATTTATTGCACCTTATTCCTGCACATCATTTCAAATATATGTCTTAGTATACAATGAACAATTCTTGCAACCGAGCCAGGATGTGTGCCATCACCAATTCCACGGATTTGTAAGGCAATATCACACATCGTCGCATTCGCCACCTGGCCATAGCCGGTTACGGTGGCGACGCCTTACATGGACGCTTGGACATGCCTCTTCCACACTGGTGCCGGTTTTTACGCCCCGCCAACAATGTACAAAACGCACGCAAGGGTAGCGGCCCCCAGCTCTGCTTCGCTGATGACTGGGCGGTACAGCAGTGATATTAAAAATGAAGTGCGCTGCATCTATTCCAAGTATGCGATGGCATTAAGCAAAGCTGGAATGTGTGTTCTGATTATGTTTGATAGTGCAAATCTCCGGTTTTTCCACTTCTGATGTGCTTAGCTTTCATAGAGCCAGTGAAGCACAAAATTGTCGCCTCGTGGCAAACCACAAAATTCAGCTCACTTTACACTTGGCTACCACGATCTCCTTCGTTGAAAAAAAAAAACACAAACGACGAGAACCACTGATGATTTTCTGATGGCAAAGGGAAGACTGATATTCAACGTGCCCAGCAAAATAAAAATAAAAGAAAGAAAAAGAGCTTTCGTCAAGAGCCTGAACGCTGCGCCTAATGGTGGAGCTACACCTAAAGCACTTTTAAAGCACACTGGAACAACGGCAGAGCCATCAGTGAACATGGCTCCAGCTGACTAAACTTTGACCAAATAAACCCGGTAAACACTGGACATTTACCAATGTTCTAAAGATCCGCTTTTTCTCTAGTTTTCGGGACCGCATATTGGGCACATGAGACTTGTGGCGAATTGTGATGTGACGACTACCGTCGAACGACATCACCAAGAGTAAGTAAAATTTACATGGCACCACCATGGGATGCTCAGTTCCCCAGCAATTGCTGCTCCCGTGCCAATCTCCCACGAACTCTGAGAACACCATCCATCACTTACGTGAACTGTGCCGCAATCTACTTGAACGCACTCTGCGAAATAACCACATGGCCATAAAGTTTACCACACAATTTCCTGCTTCCCGGCCTGTTCTCAACTTCTGGTGATTGAACCGATGTATTGCCGAACGGATCTATCGTTCTACTTTCATGGCTATTCCCGGCCATCCTCGAGCCCGGGCTCTTCATCTCGGTACTTGCATATCGTCACCAGAGATCAGGTTCAACAGGCTGCAGAAACGTCATTCTGATCTATACTAATTCTGTCCTTTATTCATCGTAGTGTTTAAACCAATTTATCCAGAAAATATTTGGTTGCAAACACGTAGTCTCGATCCTAGGCACAGATCCGAGCTTGCGCACCCATTCTGTCTCCGTCTCTTCTTCTGCCTGCCTGCACAACTTTAATGTATGCATGCCTCAAACATATAACCTGACGTCTCTCCTCTCCCACTCCTATTTCACAAAGCAGCTCCAAGCCCTCATCCTTACCCATCCCAGCCAAATATACAAAGCCTGAACTGTCCCCTTTGTTGTACGTAAAGTTTCGCATTTATTATTTAATGTACAAGAGGTTCCACTTACCTAGTGGCTATTAGTTAGTACAGTCATACGGAATGCTGCGGAAGTAATTAAGATGATGGCTATCGAAGTTGCTTGGGTGTTGTGTTTTAACAAGCGGTGAGCGGCCACATGTGAGCACTTCGCAAGAATTGCACTTTGTGTTATTGCAAGAAGTGTGTGAAATGGAGAGCAGCGATCGCTGCTTGTTGTACATATTGGTAGCGTTGGGTGTACCTGGTACAATCTGAGTATATCCGGCGGAAGCTGGGTACATCTGGCACAATCTGGGCATTTCTAATACAACATTCTACAAAGAAGTAAAATCTGGGTAGCTTTGTCATTAACTGGTGCCAATGGCAGCTAAAATATATATTGCCAGCCTATTAGAAGGGGCATAAAATCGAAACGAAATGGCGATTTTTAGGAAAGTGACACATGAATTACGTCTCTATCAGTTTTTTTACACAAAACAGTATTTCGTTTATGAAGATATCAGCCCTCAAATCCTATCTCCGCGATTTCAATACAGCCGACATCGACACTGTGTGGTGCTGCTATAGTGCCTGGAGATGCGATCCCAAGCCGAAATTGGTAGTCTCTGTGGAGTCAGGAAGCCTACTACATAATTAAAACCACTACCGGTCACGCCAGCTCAATTCGGGTCAGATTTCTTTAAACTAGCCTCTTTTGACAAGCTGACCATAGTTGACCGTGGATAGCCTTGGATAACGAGCTTGTCGACCCCTCCCTAAGGAGTTTCCGTTGACTCCCACCTATCGTGCGAAGGTTTCGCGTCGATAGCATTGTTAGCTTTCTATATTTTTGTGATTATCCTCTTAGTTCTCAATATTCCATGCGGCTTCTAAACCGGATCCTCAGCCTCGCACACAAGCGTGATGTCGTTTTGAATGTGAGAGGTCTTCGGTTCAAATCTGATCACGAGAAGCCTTTTTGTCGGTCGAATCTTACCCAGCAGATAATAACAGCCGGGTATCGTTCGCTACGCTACAGGTGTCTGTTTCTGAAGCTGGCTGGTTGAAATCCGCGACAGTGTGCCGACTGAAATCTTCTTTGAAACAGATTCTTCGCCCGATGACCCAAGGCCGACCTCACCTTGTGTCATCGGAACAGTTCTGCATTCACTTGTCCCGGTAAATCATGACTTGTCCGGCTGCTGCACACATAATGGTGAGACAGAGCTGGCGAGAGGTCGGCACTGTCCCAGAGACACCTGTATATCTGCAGGCCGTCTGCTCTTGCTGAGTTTTGTGTACCCAAGTGAACAACGAGAATGAAGGACAGAGCTGAAGTTGGAGCTGGAGCTGGGGAAGGACACATCCGCATCGCTAGATGTTCATCAAGAGCTGTTTAAGCAGAGCGAATTCTTACGCAAAAATATCTGAGAGTGAAAGAGTATTTAGACGGGAGGAGTGTTTTCTGGTTGTGCACTTGAACTCACCAAACAATAATCTGAGTTACGCTTGATCCGAGGAATTTAATATCCATTGAGAAGTACTATGGCATACACATAATGCATATCCGGTGCATCGGGCTTCCTCGCATGATTTCAATGAGAAGCAATGCACATATTTGTATTTTGAAAGCACAGGCTGATCTTTATGCACGTGCACGAATGTAGTGAAATAATGCAACGGGCGCAGCAATCCAGGAAGTTTCTGAAACCTCCTCAAACGTGACTCAGAAAATCTCAGACTCAAATTGGAACGCCATGACCGTCCGAGTTTTCCAACTCTTTGGCGGCACGCACAGCGGTTGAGTGAAGAATGGACGTGGGGCGGGGAACACTTGCGCCGACTTCTCCTGCGCGGAGGTACGTGTCGCCGAGTCGGACGGCCGGCGCGTGCGTGCCAATACGACTCTGTTTGGACAGCGCACTGGGGCCGGTCCACGCGGCAAGCTGCAATCGATATCGAGCACGGAGATAATTTGCTTAATGCACGGCTCGACGCGGCTGGACGCGGCCGGCAGTGACACGGCCACGGGCGTTATGTGGTGCCGACACGGCAGCGGCCGCTGTCGGCCGCCGCGGCCACATCTAATTAACCAGAAAGTAAAATGAATTTATTATTGAGCAAAGTTGTCTTATAATGGGCGTCATAAAACTGGCCAGTGTGGCGTTTTTAGCGTCAATGTTATAAAACTTACAGCCGTATTGATCACACTGGCGTATAGGCTGGCGGCCGATTTCGGGTGGGCTCGGCGGCGGCGGAGTTCGTGCGTTGCCGACTGGACTCGAGCCGAACGCCATGTGGCCGCACAAGCCGCGGCCGCAGCTGGCCGCGCCACAGCCTGTGCGTTAATCGTGGTACGGACATGAGACGACGGTCAGCCGCAGCTGCCCGCCTGGCTCCGCGCACTGCGCACGCCGGTCGGCGACTCCGTCCCGTGTGAGACCGCCGAGCGGCACCCCTGACGGCCCCGGCTGGGACCTGGGAGTCCTCCGTTACGGTGCACGACTATAACGACGACACGACTAACAAGTCGGTATATTTGATACTAGGTGTTGGTACGGTCTGTGACCGCCATCTGCGGCAGGACCGCGCCCCATTACAACTGCCTGAAGATCAGCGGTCCTTAGCGGAGATGTCGGAACGTTCCGATGGCCTCCCTTCCCTACTTCGCTGCAAACAGCGCCCTGACGGAATTTGTTTCGGCATAGATCAAGCCGACCGAGCGCTCAACTTTGAATTGGTCATATTTCGACACATTGCTTTTATATTAATTATTTCCGAAGCCCCATTTTTTGTTCGATAGCCCTAATCGTGCATTCCAGCACCACTGAGAAGATGATATACATTTATATATATATATATATATATATCTGTGTGTGTGTGTGTGTGTATGTACCAATTGTTTGGTACAGAAGGAATATAATCCACCAGAAAAAGAGCAGCAATGGGTGTCACTAGCAGGAGCCAATTTGTGTTTGGAGCAGGTGACACCCATTGGTCACGGGAAAGCGATACAAACGGAAAGCGAGCGAAACAGTCCACGAACGTAATGCGAGATACATTTCAAGGGCAAATCACTGCAGGGTGACATTTTTGGCAAGCCTGAAAGGGTCTGATATGATCCTTGGGCTATATGGGCTCTTGGGATCCATGCATCCCATTTTTTGGTGAGCAGGAACCTCACCTTAAAAGCAGTACTGCGTCATAGTATGTGCCATCTTAAGTGCATCCACGTTTTGTTGCTATTCCATTGCAGGCTGGTTTGGAAGACGAGGGGAGAGACTAATTCGCAGGGTGCCAGAGCGTTTGACGGTGATTCATCCGCGTCAATTGCAATCCTAAATAGTCTTCCAGACGGTTACAAGGAACTCGAATGGGATGGCCATGCTACGGTTTTTTTTTGGCTACGGATTATTAGACGTTCGTCAGGTCAGTCTGCGTTGCGAATACCAATCTTACCATTTTAGTAAGTGCTTGTTCTTCATGGCGTGACGCACCAGAGGTGCAAAGTAATCAGTGTTGCACGGCCAGCAGTTCCGACGGGAATTATGCATGCGTCCCCATGGAGTTACTGCAGGGAGACAAACTACCGACACAGTACACCAACCCTATCGACCTACATGCAATGACAAGTTGGATTGTTCCAAATTAGCTTCGTACGAAAATGAAGCAGCATGCAAACACAACTTCGATGACCCCCTTTATTAATTCATCCTGACACACTGCCGAAAAGCAGCGTATTTGAGCAAGCTCACCTTACTGTAAATGGGCAGTTCGGAGCACTTTACAGTCGGCGCGGTCCCTTCGTCCGCAAGCACCGAACAAAACCGTGCACTTAGCTCTCAATGGCTCATTTTCCACCGTGTCCCTGTCAGATGTGGGGCGGCAACACACAGTGATAAATACCCGTTGCACAGGGGCCGGTTAAAAATGCATGCCGTAAATGGTGTGACCAGTGGTCGAGGTGCAGCCGGCGGCGCGGGCCCGCCGGCCGGCAGCCGACGCGGGGCGCGGCGCGTCGACCGCACGTGGCCCGATGATCACCAATGACCGGCGCCGGCTCGGCCCGCGCCCCCAATCGCCGCCAGGCATGCGAGCCGGCCAAATTGGCAACGTCTAATTTGGTGTTTCCCTGATGTGGGTGGCGGGTATTTGGCGGGTAGTGGTCGGTGTCGCTGCGGTGGATATCTGGCAGGTAGTGGTCGGCACCGCTGTGGTGGATATCTGGCAGGCACTGGTCGGTGTCGCTGTGGTGGATATTTGTCAGGTAGTGGTCGGCACCGCTGTGGTGGATATTTGACAGGTAGTAGTCGGCATCACTGTGGTGGGTATTTGACAGGTAGTGGTTGGTGTCACTTTGGTGGATATTTAGCGGGTATTGGGTCAGCGTCGGGCGTGGTGATGGTGGCGAGGTCGGAGCGCTGCCGGCGCAGCTGGGTCAACGGGTCACTGATCGGGTCATGTGTGTCGGAGTCTCCACCAGATATCGCTACCAGTGGGACACGCATCAGGTCGCTATAATGCCGCTCCGTACTGCCACCCATTGCAGTCGATGCCCTTCAACATGTCCCAAAACTAGCTGAATACACACGGGAAAAGGGCGTGAAGAAGATGAATTAAACAACGCCTGCAAACGTAGAGCTGAGGCGGTGCACTGCAAACACGCGGTCGCATGTGCTGTGTGGGACTCGTGCCACGTGAGCGTCTCGTCGTGTCCCGAGGAGCGGCGTTTGGCCGAGATTCGCAGCGCCCTTGGTGCGGCGGCCCGACTCCGGCTGTTCCGGCTAATGTGGCTGCTGTGGCTGCTGCGGCTGTTCCGGCCGTTCCGGCTGTCCCGGCTGCTGTGGCTGTGACCGCCTATGTCCGGCTGTGTCCGGCCGTTCCGGCTGTCCCGGCTGCCCCGGTTGCTGTGGCTGTGTCCGCCTATGTCCGGCTGTCCCGGCTGCTGTGGCTGCTGTGGCTGTTCCGGCCGTGTCCGGCTGTCCCGGCTCTGTTGCGTGCGCCTGGCTGTCCCGGCTGCTGTGGCTGCTGTGGCTGCTGCCCCCGGACGTGTCCGGCTGCCGCTGCTGTGGCTGCTGTGGCTGCTGTGGTTGTGTCCGGCCGTGTCCGGCTGTCCCGGCTGCTGTTGCTGCTGTGTCCGGCCGTGTCCGGCCGTGTCCGGCTGTCCCGGCTGCTGCTCCGGAGCGGCGCCGCCGAGTGTGCCGTCACCAGGCCGGCCGCGCGCGCCAGAGTGGGCCGGAAGGACGGAAGTGAAGGGTGGACGCCGAGGCGGAACCCGGTGACAGGCGAGACATCGGAGCCGACGGCCACATCGATTGACGCGTGCCGAACGACGCGACGCCGGGATCAGACGTCAGTGCCGACGACCGCATGACGCGTGCAGCCCCGTCCCCGTCCCCGTCCCCGTCCCCGTCCCCGTCCCCGTCCCCGTCCCCGTCCCCGTCCCCGTCCCCGTCCCCGTCCCCGTCCCCGTCCCCTCCCGTCCCCGTCCCCGTCCCCGTCCCCCCCGTCCCCGTCCCCGTCCCCGTCCCCGTCCCCGTCCCCCCGTCCCCGTCCCCGTCCCCGTCCCCGTCCCCGTCCCCGTCCCCGTCCCCGTCCCCGTCCCCGTCCCCGTCCCCGTCCCCGTCCCCGTCCCCGTCCCCGTCCCCGTCCCCGTCCCCGTCCCCGTCCCCGTCCCCGTCCCCGTCCCCGTCCCCGTCCCCGTCCCCGTCCCCCCCGTCCCCGTCCCCGTCCCCGTCCCCGTCCCCGTCCCCGTCCCCGTCCCCGTCCCCGTCCCCGTCCCCGTCCCCGTCCCCGTCCCCGTCCCCGTCCCCGATCACCTCTGGCCGGGCCACTAGCGGAAGCGTGCCATTGGTTTGATTCACTGGTTTAAGTTAGAGCTGTAAATCTAGCAGCCAGTTGAACTTTAATTTCATACTACCCAATAATTGAACAATGAACGCCGGGCCAAAAGGCAAACTTGGGGAAACATATTGGGGTAGGGAAACATTGACCTGGAAACAGAGGGTCAGGTCGCTGTGCCCCCCCTGGTACGGTATAGGGATGGATACAGGAATGTTCATGGGGAGGGGCACAGTTCCCCGGAGAGGTGTCCTCGGCGGAAAAATTCGTTGAGCGAAGGGGTCAGGTAGTGCACTCGAACCCAAAGAGGCGCCTTTTACTCTGGCTAAAAAAATCCGTTCGACGGGGGTAGGGTGGGGAAATGCACTCAAACCTTCCTGAAGGGGCAAATTTCCCGGCGACCGGGGGAGCGCCATCTCTCCACATGGGCGCCCCACTCCTGAAGCCGCCCTGCCCACTCCATGCACACACTTTTTTCGGACCATAGTAATTAACCCCATGGCGTTGACTGGAAAGAATGGTACACAAATTGGTTTCTGCACACCTCCTTCCATCACACCTTGTATGCCGAGGCTACACACATGGGTGGCCAAATAGTTGCAAAGCTGGTAACTGCTGGTGAATTGCAAACCAATGCTTCACATAACACCATGTGAAAAGCTGGTTAGAAGAAGTTCAGGACTACGGCAACCACGCATGTATCCACTCACATGCTCACTCTTGGCTGCCAATGCTTCCTGTCCGTTTCATTGCAACATTCACGCATCCAGGTTGCACCAGCAACAGCCCCATCACGGGGGCACATGTGACTCGACAGCTTGATCAATTCGGCCGTACTCTGTCGAAGGGAGACTTGTGGTCTGCAGATGATTGATTGACAACACGGAAATTTCGTTGCATTTGGGCATATGCATTGATGGCCATCGTCGGTGGCGCCAAGGACTTCAGATAGGGCGAAGGACGACATCATCGTCTTTGAGTTCATTGTTTCCACGTAACGCTCATGAACGTAATGCTCATGTGTAATTCCTGGACGTTTGGGCTGGTTAGAAGCCGCCGCCGCCTACGATGGACATATGTTCTATATAGGTTTGGGGTAGGGCATGTGTGTCTCCCTGGCGCCGCCGATGATGGATACACACTCTATAGATGGATACATGCTCTCTTGCTATAGAACGAAGTAGTGAGGTCTGATGTCGTCAAGTAGGGGGTTTTCTTAAACGGGGCAGACGGAAAAATATGTTATGAAATAGGAACCGCTTTCGGCGCGCGAAGCAAAATTATGTTTTGGCGTGGTGAAAATCTCAAAATTTCTTGCTTGATGTGGTGTATTTTTTGTTGCTGAGGCAGAACTCCAGGGTTCTCCCTCTACCCCCTCGCTGCGCCTCTGTCGTGAAGATTCCGTCCAAGAGAGACAAAGAAGGGCGTTGCTACTCGTACCTCCAAAGTAGTTATGCATTTTTTTGTCACTGTTGTCTGCCTCATACAGGTTGGATATGTGTCGTCCCTGCTGTTCCATTTCTTTGTACGGGCCCAGGATACTACAACGGGGCTGGACTTGTGCTCATGCTTTCGGTCCATGTTTCTCACAGCATTAAGTAGTAATTGGAACAAGGACTAAGTGCTCAGCCAGGCGATGCCAGCAGCCACATGATCAGTCAGTCGTGTCGCGTCCATTCCTCCAAAAAATTTCCTTGCTTGCATAGCAAACAAGGACTTGTGATGAAGAGCTTCACGTGTCTCACTAAATAACACACACCAGGTGAAACTGCGCCACATCGAGAGTACCGCACTCGGACACGCGAGGCGACACTCCGTCTCGACACTCGCGCGCGCTCGTTTCTGGGAAGATCGGGTGGCGTTTCATGCGGCGAGTGCGGACATGGGGTCGGGGACAATGATCACGGCCGCCGGCCATGCAGGCTATCCGCGCTGACAATGCGTGGGAGCCATCCCGCTTGATCGATACCCGGCTCACCAGTGTAAACAGCCATTCGCGTTTCCCCGTAGCACATCATGAGTCCCACTTTCACTGAGCACGGCAATCACACCCGAACACGCTTCGACGAATCAGTTACCCGAATCTACTGAAAATGACATTGTCTCATGTTGAATTTGCTATGTGATTGCAAACACATCTCGTTGGGAGGTGAATATATCGAAGGAAACAAAATTTAAGCAAAGAACAGCAATAGAGGAATCTCGGCGAGAAGTCTGCATAGAGCAATATTAATTACTGCTGGATATTTGATGTTATGATGCTGTTTTGTATCAGTGTCTCCGCATGAGTGTGGCCTGTGCACGTGTAGCCGTGCGATTATGGAAGCCTGTGCACGTGCATCTGTGTGATTGTGGCCTGTGCACGTGTCTCTATGTATGGCCTGTACACGTGTACACGTGTCTACGTGTGGCCTGTGCACGTGTATCCGTATGACTGTGACCTGTGGTAGACGTGTCTCCGATGTATTTCCGTATGACTGTGCTCTGTGATGGGCGTGTCTCCTCCGTGTGACTATGCTCTGTGGTGGGCGTGTCTCCTATGTGTCTCCGTGTGACTGTGCTCTGTGATGGACGTGTCTCCGACGTGTCTCCGTGTGACTGTGCTCTGTGGTGGACGTGTCTCCTGTGTGTCTCCGTGTGACTGTGCTCTGTGATGGACGTGTCTCCTGTGTGTCTCCGTGTGACTGTGCTCTGTGGTGGACGTGTCTCCTGTGTGTCTCCGTGTGACTGTGCTCTGTGGTGGACGTGTCTCCTGTGTGTCTCCGTGTGACTGTGCTCTGTGATGGACGTGTCTCCTGTGTGTCTCCGTGTGACTGTGCTCTGTGGTGGACGTGTCTCCTGTGTGTCTCCGTGTGACTATGCTCTGTGGTGGACGTGTCTCCTGTGTGTCTCCGTGTGACTATGCTCTGTGGTGGACGTGTCTCCTGTGTGTCTCCGTGTGACTGTGCTCTGTGATGGACGTGTCTCCTGTGTCTCCGTGTGACTGTGCTCTGTGGTGGACGTGTCTCCTGTGTGTCTCCGTGTGACTGTGCTCTGTGATGGACGTGTCTCCTGTGTGTCTCCGTGTGACTGTGCTCTGTGGTGGACGTGTCTCCTGTGTGTCTCCGTGTGACTATGCTCTGTGGTGGACGTGTCTCCTGTGTGTCTCCGTGTGACTATGCTCTGTGGTGGACGTGTCTCCTGTGTGTCTCCGTGTGACTGTGCTCTGTGGTGGACGTGTCTCCTGTGTGTCTCCGTGTGACTATGCTCTGTGGTGGACGTGTCTCCTGTGTGTCTCCGTGTGACTATGCTCTGTGGTGGACGTGTCTCCTGTGTGTCTCCGTGTGACTGTGCTCTGTGGTGGACGTGTCTCCTGTGTCTCCTTACTGTGCTCTGTGGTGGACGTGTCTCCTGTGTGTCTCCGTGTGACTAGCTCTGTGGTGGACGTGTCTCCTGTGTGTCTCCGTGTGACTATGCTCTGTGGTGGACGTGTCTCCTGTGTGTCTCCGTGTGACTGTGCTCTGTGGTGGACGTGTCTCCTGTGTGTCTCCGTATGGTACTGTGCTCTGTGGTGGACGTGTCTCTGATGTGTCTCCGTGTGACTGTGCTCTGTGGCGGACGTGTCTCCGTACGACTGTGACCTGTGGTGGACGTGTCTCTGATGTGTCTACCTGTGACCACTCTGTGGTGGACGTGTCTCCTGTGTCTCCGCGTGAGACTGCTCTGCGGAGCCGGCCGTGATGCCCGGCCGGCCAGGTCAGCAGCCGCACGGCCGCCCGGCACGGCCGCGTCCCGCGGCGAGTGTCATAACACGGCCGTGTCAACAAACAGGCCGACACCGCACCGTAAACAGCCGTGTCGTCGCCAGACGCGCATCAATTAATGCGGTGCTGCCAAAATAAACGGTGTCGCCGGCGGCTGACCGGCAGGCTAAATGTGCCGGCAGTGCCGCCGGTGGGGGAGGGCGTGTTCCCGACACCCACCGTCCGCCGCCGGTTACAGACGGCTCGTGAGGCCCGTGCGCCCGACACCCACCGTCCGCCGCCGGTTACAGACGGCTCGTGAGGCCCGTGCGTCCGACACCCACCGTCCGCCGCCGGTTACAGGCAGCCCGTGAGGCCCGTGCGTCCGACACCCACCGTCCGCCGCCGGTTACAGACGGCTCGTGAGCCCGTGCGCACCCGGCGCCCGACACCCACCGTCCGCCGCCGGTTACAGGCGGCTCGTGAGGCCCGTGCGCCCGACACCCACCGTCCGCCGCCGGTTACAGGCAGCTCGTGAGGCCCGTGCGCCCGACACCCACCGTCCGCCGCCGGTTACAGGCAGCCCGTGAGGCCCGTGCGTCCGACACCCACCGTCCGCCGCCGGTTACAGGCGGCTCGTGAGACCCGTGCGCCCGACACCCACCGTCCGCCGCCGGTTACAGGCGGCTCGTGAGGCCCGTGCGCCCGACACCCACCGTCCGCCGCCGGTTACAGGCGGCTCGTGAGGCCCGTGCGCCCGACACCCACCGTCCGCCGCCGGTTACAGGCGGCTCGTGAGGCCCGTGCGCCCGACACCCACCGTCCGCCGCCGGTTACAGGCGGCTCGTGAGACCCGTGCGCCCGCTGCCGTGCACGCTCCACGAGACCATGCATCTGCCACCAGACGCGATGGTTGGTCAACAGCGACAGCGGTCTCGGCTGATGTGGTTGGACTGAATCGCTTAGTCCCGCGCGGTCCCGTCCATTGGTATGCATACTCGTTGTCTGCGATACATAATGTAATGCACCCGCAGATCATAACCCAGAGAGAAAAAAATAATGGGAAAGTTACACAATTTGTGACGCTCTTCAGTTTTATGATTTAAAAGGAGGTAAAACGGTGCAAATCTACTATCATGGATACGAAACGAAGCATATTTATCGACTGAGGTGGCCGGAAGCTCCGCGTCTGACACACTGGCAGCGGTGCACGCTGCATCGGAAACTAACCACCCAGTCTTCACGAGACCGCGCCGTCATCTACTGGGCCACCACAGTTGCAGTCAGGAACGGCGAGGACATCAACACCCAGGTCGCTACGGGCCAGACGATCACAGATCGGGTCACAGACTATGCCACCCAGACGAGGTCACAGGGGTGATGCGACAGCAGACTAGGCGACCGAAGTCCGGTCTGCCGCCGCTCCCGGACCTCCCCAAATGGACAGCACACGACCCTCCGCACCCTGTCGCCCGGGATACTGCGTACGCGGAACACCGGCCGTGCATGCACCGTGCACTGCTCCGCGTGTAATGCACCGCCGCGGCGGCGCGCTCAATTGACGTGCACAGCAGTGAACAGCCGTGCACCGCTGCAGCGCCTGTGATGCGTTGCCGCATGCAGATTGTCGGCAAATGTGACCGTGTACAGCGCGCAGTGCACCGAGCGCGGTCCTGGTGGTCGTCCTCCCGTGCATCGGTGGAGGAGGGACCGTCTGCGCATCGGTCGGAGCGGCCGCGCATCGGTCGGAGCAGCCACGCATCGGTCGGAGCGGCTGCGCATCGGTCGGAGCGGCCGCGCATCGGTCGGAGCGGCCGCGCATCGGCCGGAGTAGCTGCGCATCGGTCGGAGTAGCTGCGCATCGGTCGGAGCAGCCACACAGCCACATCACCGGATCCCTGCAGCCTCCCAAGTCCACGTGCGAATCGGTGGATCAATGCAGCCTCCACGGTCAAACACGAAGATCTGCGTATCCCTGTATCCACAGCAATTTCGCATGCGGATCTATGGATCTACACCGGGTCCCACAGTCCGCATACGTATCCATCGATTCACATATCCTCCTTCAGTCGAATGCGGATCCACGGATCCATGCATCAACACTCAGTTGGCAAGCGGATTAATAGATCCATACAGTCACACCCAGTCTTGCGCATATCCACGGATCCACGAATCCTCCCCCAGCGCACATGCGTATCCACGGATCCGCGCAGCCTCCCCAGTCCACGTGCAGACCGACGGATCCGTGCAGCGGCCGGACCGCGCGGCGGGCGCAAAAACAACGTCGGCGACAGGCGACGACTAATCTGGACATATATCTTTATATCGAGCCGGCACAAAGGCGGCCGCGCCGGCGTCACGACCGTAACGGCCGGCATAAACGGATCAGAGTCGGCGGCGCGCGGCGCCGCGCCGTCGTGTCGATCAGCCGGGCCGCACCGGCGCCGTTTACGGGCCGAGCGGCGGCCGCCGACGGCGGGGCTGGGCGGCGGCGGCGGCGCCGCCGGCCGGTGGTACGTTATTCGTCGTGACGTAGGGTGGAATATGCCACCTCTCGAACACTGAATGGACGTATCCGAATAAGTATCGGCATCGTGCAGGTCGACTGGGCAGATGTGGGTGCCGGCTGTGCCGGCTGATTGAGCCGAGTGCGGGGATGTGAGCACCGGTTGGCCTGCTGATGGAGAAGGCTGGGGAGATGTGAGCACCGGTTGTGCCGGCTGATTGAGCGGACTGGGGAGATGTGAGTACCGGTTGTGCCGGCTGATTGAGCGGACTGGGGAGATGTGAGTACCGGTTGTGCCGGCTGATTGAGCGGACTGGGGAGATGTGGGTACCGGTTGTGCCGGCTGATTGAGCGGACTGGGGAGATGTGAGTACCGGTTGGCCTGTTGATTGAGCAGACTAGGCAGATGTGAATACCAGTTGGCCTGCTGATTGAGCGGACTGGGGAGATGTGAGTACCGGTTGGCCGGCGATTGAGCGGACTGGGGAGATGTGAGTACCGGTTGGCCTACTGATTGAGCGGGTTAGGAGATGCGAATACAGGTAGTGCCTACTGATTGAGACGACTTGACAGCTGTAAGTACCGGTTGGATGATTTTCAGTGGTGCATTTGCGTGGTCATATGAATTCATACAGCAAGTGGCGTCCTCGGGTATAACAATTGGGCCAATGGCCTGATGATAATTCAACTGACATCAGACCAAAACAAAATCAGAGCGAACTGCTTGTTTTCAATTTTCGGCCATGTCGAGCAGCACGGCATTGCTCATAATGTTTTATATGTAGCGCACAACCCGACCGCTCTTCGCAATACCAGTTCAGGTCCAGACAGTGACCCAGAGATTCGTCCTAGTCCAAGGGCATATGACCTGATGTCCTCTTCCCTCTCCCTCGTATGCGACCCGGGTGCTTTCACACCTGCTCTAGTATATGTACTGGGGAACGTAGATAGAGGGACATCATCTGGCCAAACGGTGACGGAAGAGTCCATATACTTGCGAGACATTAAGTTCATCGCGATTTGGTATCGCAAGTGCTCTGCAAACACTTCCTCGCCGTGTTTATGCAGCATGCCACTCACGAACACAAACCGATATTCAGAAACGCGGCATCAAAAGTTAACTTCCCAACGGAACATGGATTGTGCAATCACGGCACTATCGGCAGACAAAAAAAAACACAGTAGTGCTTCCGCGGTTCGGGAGGAGCCGCAGCTCGCAGTCCACTGCACCTGGCGCGAGCCGGCAATTGGCCGCGCTCGGTAATAACGCGGTCGGACGGTCGGCACGGCTCGTTGGACGTGAAACGGCGAGCCATATGGTGAGCCGGGGATGGGAGCGTTCGGCCACACCTGCGCCTCTTTAGCCGACCATCCACAAATCATTAGGTGGACAGGCTCGGCGGCCGGCGTCGACACGCGCCCCCGACGCAGGCGCGTGCGAAGATAAATGCATCCGTGTGTGCGAGCGTGCAACCACGTGATCGGGGGAGGGGGCGGAGGGTGCATGATTGGTTTTTCCGGTTAGGGGCTGAGCGTTTGCTGATGCACGTGTGCGAGTTCGGTGTTATTTCGTCTGCAAGGTGCATGACGCAGGTTTAGAGCGTGAGTTCCCGACTCACGTTCTCCAGCTGGTGTTGTGCTCACCTCTGAGCCAGATGACCAGCAGACGGCACGTCGGACACCGACCCAACACGACACTGTCCGGGGCGACGCCGGCCCCGTGCAGGGGCTCGCTGTCAGCTGGGTGTGGCTCGCTTCAACACTCAACGCAGTCAGGTTTGCATTGCTTTGAAAAATAGGCAGATCGGATGAAGTGGAGTGGAGCGTTCCAGGTCATAGGTCACGCCAACACGTGACCAGAACCAGGGGCGGAGCCGGGAATTCCTATCGGAGCAACGCATGTCCTTGGAAGGGTACCTTCGACGGAAAACAAAAATTTGTTGAGCGGGGTGGGGGAGTGCTCTCGAGCCTGCCTGAACGGGCGCCATTCCCGGCCGGAGGGTCCCATCCCTCCACGGGGACATATCGCTGTCACATCGACACTGTCGCATCGAAACAAACAACCACCACACATCGTCATCGACCTACTACACTCGCCAGCGTAGTCCTGACCCTGGCTGATTGATGCATGCAATTACGAACGTGTCACACGGCCGAACTTAATCCTGGAGGCATTGGCCGCAGCAAACGCCCCTGTCCTGCGGCTCAGCACGCAGCCGGCATGTAGCACTGGCCATGGGCGTCGACAGCTCAGTGTAATTACCAGGTGAAACATGGCGTGGCAGAGCCGACACGAAGTGGATTTCATATAAACAATTCCTGTTTAGATGTGTAGCCGATTGCATCGCGCGGTGCATCAGAGCGTCGTACCGAGTGGCCCCTCTAATGCCAACACGCCGCTCCGTCGCCCAGTAGCCGTAATCGATGCCATCTAATTGGGGTCCTTTAACGTTTAATGAGCGTGCCTGTGTGTGCCGCTTGTTCCGCACCTCAGCCCCTTCATGTGGGGCCGTGCAACGTTGCACCAGCGGGGCCCGTGGACAGCAGTGCGACCGGACGGTCGACGACCCGCCGGCCGACTGCGGCACGCTGTCATTGGCAGGCGACAGAGACAGGCCTCACTGTCCAACCGCCCAATAACAGCCAGCGCGTAGCTTTTGACGTCCCGCGTTTGCCGCCGTTTCCTCAGCCGACTGTCTCCCGATATCGCACCTTCAGCATTGGCTTTCGGTCGTCTGTGCATCCGAGTAGCTGAACGTTTGCCACGTGCCGGACAATACTGACGGAAGTGGTGAGGACAGCACAGCGGCAGGAAGAACAACATGAAGAACACAGCCCACTCGTGTCACCATCGAGAGCCACCCGCCGCGGGCGGCAGCTGCGGCGCAGTCTGCGCACCTACCTTGCCCTGCTCCTGCATCTGCTTGAGGTAGATCTCGCGCTTCTTGTCCTTGCAGCGCTTGTTCTGGAACCAGACGCGGATGACGCGCGGACTGAGGCCCGTCATTTCGGTGAGCTGCTCCTTCATGAGCGCGTCGGGCCGCGGGTTGGCGTTGTAGCACGTGCGCAGCGTGTGCAGCTGCTTCTCGTTGAGCACAGTCCGCACGCGCGTCGTCTTGCTCTCGCCCGACTTGCGCTCACGTTTGCCCGTGCTGGGCGCTTCCGTGCTGTCCGCAGATGGTGATGGCACTGCCGGCATGGTTACGAGCACTCAGTGCCATGCGTCATCGCCCATCGCCGTATGCTACCACCGTACTGGTCACATATAGGTGTACATTTACGTACATACACAGACATACACACATATGTATATATAATATATATATATATATATATATATATATATATATATATATATATATATATATATATATATATATATATATATATATATATATATATATATATTTACATACATACCTACAGGATTTCTTTCAGGAAGTGCAAATGAACACGGAGTACCATTCGTCAATTTCCCAGGAAAGCACGACGGCATGCGTATCATTTGTGTCACCTGTCACGTCCTGTCAATCATTTTCCAATTTTGTTTTGAATGCAATCCCAGGCATTTTTGTCGGGGAGCACACGGCCCAGGCCTTCTCCAGCACCGGCCGCCTCCAGCATGTGTGTGGCGGGCGGTGCCGGTGGACGGCCAGTCGGGCCGGCCCAGCCCAGCACGGCTCGGGGTCCCGTCACGTGTCCGACCGTGGACGCGCCGCCCGAGTCGGACCGGCCCGGCCCGCCGGTCCGCGCGGACCGCGAGCGTGACGGGTTGAGCCGGGCCGGCCGTGTGACGGGCCGCCTTCCCCGGCCGTCACGCGGCCCGCCGGCGAAGGGTGACGCCGGCCGACCACCTCGGCTTATCGCGGCGCCGCTACAGGCGGCGGCCGTGTCGGACGGCTCGGCCGACGCCCGCCTGGCCGCACACCATCGCTCCATCAGCGCCGCCGCTCCACGGCACCTCCCCTGTACCGCAGCGGTACGTCCGGCTCTCAGCACGTCCCCTGTACAACAGCGGTACGTCCGGCTCTCATCACGTCCCCTGTACAACAGCGGTACGTCCGGCTCTCATCACGTCCCCTGTACAACAGCGGTACGTCCGGCTCTCATCACGTCCCCTGTACAACAGCGGTACGTCCGGCTTTCATCACGTCCCGTGTACAACAGCGGTACGTCCGGCTCTCATCACGTCCCCTGTACAACAGCGGTACGTCCGGCTCTCATCACGTCCCCTGTACAACAGCGGTACGTCCGGCTCTCATCACGTCCCTGTACCACAGCGGTACGTCCGGCTCTCATCACGTCCCCTGTACAACAGCGGTACGTCCGGCTCTCATCACGTCCCCTGTACAACAGCGGTACGTCCGGCTCTCATCACGTCCCCTGTACCACAGCGGTACGCCCGGCTCCTCCCCTGTACAACAGCGGTACGTCCGGCTCTCATCACGTCCCCTGTACAACAGCGGTACGTCCGGCTCTCATCACGTCCCCTGTACCACAGCGGTACGTCCGGCTCTCATCACGTCCCCTGTACAACAGCGGTACGTCCGGCTCTCATCACGTCCCCTGTACCACAGCGGTACGTCCGGCTCTCATCACGTCCCCTGTACCACAGCGGTACGTCCGGCTCTCATCACGTCCCCTGTACAGCAGCGGTACGTCCGGCTCTCATCACGTCCCCTGTACCACAGCGGTACGTCCGGCTCTCATCACGTCCCCTGTACAACAGCGGTACGTCCGGCTCTCATCACGTCCCCTGTACCACAGCGGTACGTCCGGCTCTCATCACGTCCCCTGTACCACAGCGGTACGTCCGGCTCTCATCACGTCCCCTGTACAACAGCGGTACGTCCGGCTCTCATCACGTCCCCTGTACCACGGCGGTACGTCCGGCTCTCATCACGTCCCCTGTACCACAGTGGTACGTCCGGCTCTCATCACGTCCCCTGTACAACAGCGGTACGTCCGGCTCTCATCACGTCCCCTGTACAGCAGCGGTACGTCCGGATCCCATCACGTCCCGTGTACACCAGAGGTACGACAGGCCTTTATAACGTCCCGTGTGCAGCGGTACGACAGGCCTTTAAATGTCCTGTCTACACCGGTGGTACGTCCGGCCTTCATCACGTCCCGTGTACACCAGCAGTACGTTTGACCTTCATCACCTCTAGTGTACACCAGCGGGATGTCAGGCCTTCATCACCTCCCGTGTACACCAGCAGTACGTTTGACCTTCATCACCTCTCGTGTACACCAGCGGGATGTCAGGCCTTCATCACCTCCCGTGTACACCAGCAGTACGTTTGACCTTCATCACCTCCCGTGTACACCAGCGGACCGGCCTTCAACACCTCCCGTGTACACCAGCGGTACGTCTGGCCTTCATCACCTCCCGTGTACACCAGCAGTACGTTTGACCTTCATCACCTCCCGTGTACACCAGCGGTACGTCTGGCCTTCATCACCTCCCGTGTACACCAGCAGTACGTTTGACCTTCATCACCTCCCGTGTACACCAGCGGTACGTCTGGCCTTCATCACCTCCCGTGTACACCAGCGGTACGTCTGGCCTTCATCACCTCCCGTGTACACCAGCAGTACGTTTGACCTTCATCACCTCCCGTGTACACCAGCAGTACGTTAGACCTTCATCACCTCCCGTGTTCACCAGCGGGATGTCAGACCTTCATCACCTCCCCAGCAGTACGTTTGACCTTCATCACCTCCCGTGTACACCAGCGGTACGTCTGGCCTTCAACACCTTTCGTGTATGTTTGCGGCACCTCCTGTGTGCAACGTGTATGTCTGCGGCACCTGTGAACCACAAGCTATTGTGCTGGTGTTTCGTTCAGTGAGTTTACGAGGCCCTCAGATTAATTTTAAAGGCTGTCCACTGGCATGCAGAAGGTCGTCGAACCGGATCAAATGAGCCGCTGGAAGTTATCTCCATCGGGGTCTATGTTTTATCCAGCGATCTCCCCGCTTAAACAGTAGATGGATACAAAAGACACGCCATTGGCTTAATGCTAAGATCACGAGTACAGCAGCTTCTATTCAGTGTTCAGCTACGGCTGTGGCAGTGTCATGATTGCGATCTGAAAATGCGCTGCAACTCAAGCTATGCTGGCAATAATTCAGATTTATTTTCGCAGTTTTCGTGAGATAACATCACTCATCTGAAGAATCAGACGTGGACACTGAAGCAGTGTGGTGTCAGCAATGCAACGCTATTCATTGTGCTCATTGAACATTAGGCCCTCGCCAATACCAATATATGGAAAGATTGGACCGAAGACGAAATTTTGACACACTAATCACGTGCGTACTCATTTTCATCTACAAGGACGTGGAACACATTGTCACGTCCGTGGTGGATGCATGCAAAATATGCCACATCCGGGTCAGTGGTGCTGTTTTGTATGCTTTTTGGACGGCGCTTGCCCACAATGTTGGCACTAACCTTCCAGTAATTTCAACTTACAACATGAGGCGTTATGTGGTATGCCTCCCAATCCATTTGGGCCCGCCGCCTTCATGCATCGTGCCCTCCCAATATTTTTTGGGAAACCTACACCTAAGATCCGGGCAGTCCGTCGGCCACGCATTACAGTCACACGGAGACGGCAACGCCACAAGGCACGGCTCTGCGTTCGTCACGAGCCGGCACCACGCAGTTCACACGGCCCGGGCCTTCCCGAGATCGCGGGCACGCCGAGACACTGCAACAGATGCCGAACACAGGCTCATAAGTCAGCCGAGGGGACGAGTAGTCTAGGGGTAAGCTGCCCGTCTCACAATCGAGTGTGGGTTCGAGCCTCACCTGTCGCTACTCTTTTCCCGGAACCAATCGGCGTGAGAGATTGGCGACACTACATGACTCAACGGTCGACGTGTCGCAAAACCAATAACCACCACCACCAAGTCAGCCGGTGCACAGTGGGTTGGTGGTCAACAGTGGGCAGGTGGTCAGAAGACGTGCCGCTTGTTGGGTGGTTGGTCAGAAGACTTCTGACTAACCAGTGGGCAGGTGGTCAGAAGACGTGCCGCTTGTTGGGTGGTTGGTCAGAAGACTTCTGACTAACCAGTGGGTGGGCGGTCAGAAGACCTCTGACTAACCAGTGGGTGGGCGGTCAGAAGACCTCTGACTAACCAGTGGGTGGGCGGTCAGAAGACCTCTGACTAACCAGTGGGTGGGCGGTCAGAAGACCTCTGACTAACCAGTGGGTGGGCGGTCAGAAGACGTGCCTCTCGGAGGCCGGCCGAGCCGCCAGCCGCCGCGTCACGTGTCACACGGTGAGCTGTAGACACGGACACCTGTTGCCAGCTGCCGCTCCTGTCCGGTCAGGCCGGCACGTGGGCACCGTGCGGTGTACCGAGCAGCCATCGAGCCGCGGCGCACAGACGGCGAAGCGTAGCTCCCGTACCGACGTGCATGGACGCCCCGGGCGACAACGTTCGTCACCTTTGTTTCCGTAGGGCATGGGGTTCGCTTGCGTCGGAACAGGTCACTGCTGGACCGCTCATTGAGGCCTGATGAGTCCTTATCAAGTGAGGACTGTCAGTGGAATGCAGGCTGACCTCGCGGACGCTCATTGAGGACGGACGAATCCCCACCAGGTGAGGACTGTTAATGGAGGGTAGGCTGACCTCGCGAACGTTGAGCATACACAGTTGCGTTATATACCTCACTGTCAGCATCGGAGACGATCGCGTTTTTGCGTGGCGTGCACGCGCAAAATATGCCGCATCCGGGCCGTGCATATTCGGCGGCCGCACGGACGCCGTGACGTCACGACGAGACGCGCCGCCCACCTCCGCTCCCGGGCGGCGGCACTACGCAACTCGGCCGGCCCGCAGCATTGCTTAAACATGACCTCACGTTGGCGGAACCAGTCGCGCGCGCCGGGCTTGTCGCACTACTGCGGCCTGCGCGGCATTTCCGGCGCGGCGCGACATCCCGGAGCCGGCCTGGCGTTTAATTGCCCGACTGTCGCGACCGGGGAACGCCCAGATAGACAGCCGGCACAACACAATACCCCGTCAAATTGGCAGCACTGGTCAGGCCACCGGCACTGGTCAGACAAGCAGCACAGACTGCTACCGGTTGACCGGTCGTAGAACAGACCGTCACAGTATCGACACCCCAGATCAGACCGGCACGATGACGATACACTAGAACAGTGTCAGGTAGAGTAGACAGCCACACTGTGGATACATTAGAACAGACCGTCACGCTGTCAATATACTAGAAGAGTGTCACGTTGTCGGTAAGCTAGAACAATTCGTCACGCTGTCGATATAATGAAATAGATCGTCACTTTGTCGATACATTAGAACAGACCGTCTCACTGTAGACACACTAGAACAATGTCACGTTGTCGACAAGCTAGAACAGTGTCACGTCGATACACTAGAACAGTGTCACGTTGTTGATGCACTAGACCAGACCACCACACAAACAGTACACTAAAGCAGACCATCACGTTATCCATACACTAGAGCAAACCATCACGCTGTCGGTACACTAGAACAGTGTCACGTTGTCGGTACGCTAGAACAGACCGTCACCCTGTCCATAAAATATAGTAGACTGCCACACTGTTGATGCATTAGAACAGACCGTCACGCCGACAATGCACTATAAGAGTGTCACATGTCGACAACCTAGAACAGACCATCATGCTGTCGATACAATACAGTAAACTGTCACTCTGTCGATACATTATAATAGACAGTTTCGCTGTAGACACAATAGAACAGTGTCACGTTGTCGACAAGCTAGAACAGACCGTCACGTTGTCGATATACTAGAGCGGTGTCACGTTGTTGATACACTAGAAGAGGTCATCACGTTGTCGCTACACTAGAACATACACACTAGAACAGACCATCACGCTGTCGGCACACTAGAACAGACCATCACGCTGTCGGTACACTAGAACAGACCATCACGCTGTCGGCACACTAGAACAGACCATCACGCTGTCGGCACACTAGAACAGACCATCACGCTGTCTTGAACTTTGATACACTAGAACAGGCCATCACGCTGTCGGCACACTAGAACAGACCATCACGCTGTCGCACAACACATTGGCAAACAGACCATCACGCTGTCGGCACACTAGAACAGACCATCACGCTGTCGGCACACTAGAACAGACCATCACGCAAGCCAACACTGTCGGCACACTAGAACAGACCATCACGCTGTCGGCACACCAGAACAGACCATCACGTTGTCGCTACACTAGAACAGACCATCACGCTGTCGGCACACTAGAACAATGCCACTTTGTCGAGACACTAGAATAGACCATCACACCACCGACACAACAAAGCAGACCGTCACGCTATCGATGCGCTAGAACAGACAGTCGTGCGGTCGGTGCATTAGAAGAGACCGTTACTCTGCCGATACACCAGAAGAGATGTGATCAATACACCACTGGCACATGTGATCAACATTCAAGACGCCTGCACACATGAACATGTCAATATCCTGGGGACGCCGAGGCGCTCCCTACGGGGACAACACGACACGCCCGCCGCTGGTGCGTGTTGGTGGATGTCCGGTCCCCAGACAGCGGGACAGCCGACACGCATGCCTGGTGGGACAGCCGGCGGGAGGTAAAGTGAGACAGCTGGTGGGGAAGCTGGTATGGAAGCTAGTGGAGGTCAGTGGTGTGAATTGGTGAAACGATCGGCGGGAACTGGTGAGACGATTGGTGGGAATTAGCGAGACAATTAGTGGGAAATTGTGAGACTACCAGTGGGAAGTGGTGAGACTACCAGTGGGAAGTGGTGAGTCCGCCGGTGGGAAGTGGTGAGTCTGCCGGTGGGAAGTGGTGAGTCTGCCGGTGGGAAGTGGTGAGTCTGCCGGTGGGAAGTCGTGAGACTACCAGTGGGAAGTGGTGAGTCTGCCGGTGGGAAGTGGTGAGTCTGCCGGTGGGAAGTGGTGAGACTGCCGGTGGGAAGTGGTGAGTCTGCCGGTGGGAAGTGGTGAGACTGCCGGTGGGAAGTGGTGAGTCTGCTGGTGGGAAGTGGTGGGTCTGCCGGTGGGAAGTGGTGAGACTGCCGGTGGAAGTGGTAGACTGCCGGTGGGAAGTGGTGGGTCTGCCGGTGGGAAGTGGTGAGACTGCCGGTGGGAAGTGGTAAGACTGCCGGTGGGAAGTGGTGGCTGCCGGTGGGAAGTGGTGAGACTGCCGGTGGGAAGTGGTAAGACTGCCGGTGGGAAGTGGTAAGACTGCCGGTGGGAAGTGGTGAGACTGCCGGTGGGAAGTGGTAAGACTGCCGGTGGGAAGTGGTGAGTCTGCCGGTGGGAAGTGGTGAGTCTGCCGGTGGGAAGTGGCGAGATGCCGGTGGAAGTGGTAAGACGCCGGTGGGAAGTGGTAAGACTGCCGGTGGGAAGTGGTGAGCTGCCGGGGGAGGTGACGCCGGTGGGGGTGAGTCTGCCGGTGGGAAGTGGTGAGTCTGCCGGCGGGAGTGGTGAGTCTGCCGGTGGGAAGTGGTGAGTCTGCCGGTGGGAAGTGGTGAGTCTGCCGGTGGGAAGTGGTGAGTCTGCCGGTGGGAAGTGGTAAGACTGCCGGTGGGAAGTGGTGAGTCTGCCGGTGGGAAGTGGTGAGTCTGCCGGTGGGAAGTGGTAAGACTGCCGGTGGGAATTGGCAAGACAACCGGTGGGGAGTGGTAAGACTGCCGGTGGGAAGTGGTAAGACTGCCGGTGGGAAGTGGTGAGTCTGCCGGCGGACCGCCGGGAAGTGAGCGCCGGTGGGAAGGAGACGCCGGGAAGTACGCCGGTGGAAGTGGTGAGTCTGCCGGTGGAAGTGGTGAGTCTGCCGGTGGAAGTGGTGAGCTGCCGGTGGGAAGTGGTGAGTCTGCCGGCGGAAGTGGTGAGTCTGCCGGTGGGAAGTGGTGAGACTGCCGGTGGAAGTGGTGAGTCTGCCGGTGGAAGTGGTGAGTCTGCCGGTGGAAGTGGTAAGACTGCCGGTGGAAGTGGTGAGCTGCCGGTGGGAAGTGGCGTGCCGGTGGAAGTGGTAAGACTGCCGGTGGAAGTGGTAAGACTGCCGGTGGGAAGTGGTGAGACTGCCGGTGGGAAGTGGTGAAGACTGCCGGTGGGAAGTGGTAGACTGCCGGTGGAAAGACAACCGGTGGGGAGTGGTAAGACTGCCGGTGGGAAGTGGTAAGACTGCCGGTGGGAAGTGGTGAGTACTGCCGGTGGAAGTGAGTCTGCCGGTGGAAGTGGTGAGTCTGCCGGCGGAAGTGGTGAGTCTGCCGGTGGGAAGTGGTGAGTCTGCCGGTGGGAAGTGGTGAGTCTGCCGGTGGGAAGTGGTAAGACTGCCGGTGGGAAGTGGTAAGACTGCCGGTGGGAAGTGGTAAGACTGCCGGTGGGAAGTGGTGAGTCTGCCGGTGGGAAGTGGTAAGACTGCCGGTGGGAAGTGGTGAGACTGCCGGTGGGAAGTGGTAAGACTGCCGGTGGGAAGTGGTAAGACTGCCGGTGGGAAGTGGTAAGACTGCCGGTGGGAAGTGGTGAGACTGCCGGTGGAAGTGGTGAGACTGCCGGTGGGAAGTGGTAAGACTGCCGGTGGAAGTGGTAAGACTGCCGGTGGGAAGTGGTAAGACTGCCGGTGGGAAGTGGTGAGTCTGCCGGTGGAAGTGGTGAGACTGCCGGTGGAAGTGGTGAGACTGCCGGTGGGAAGTGGTAAACTGCCGGTGGGAAGTGGTGAGACTGCCGGTGGGAAGTGGTAAGACTGCCGGTGGGAAGTGGTAAGACTGCCGGTGGGAAGTGGTAAGACTGCCGGTGGGAAGTGGTAAGACTGCCGGTGGAAGTGGTGAGACTGCCGGTGGGAAGTGGTAAGACTGCCGGTGGAAGTGGTGAGACTGCCGGTGGGAAGTGGTAAGACTGCCGGTGGGAAGTGGTAAGACTGCCGGTGGGAAGTGGTAAGACTGCCGGTGGGACAGCCGAGTATGCCTGATGGAGCAGCGAGCGGGACAGCTGATGGGACAGCTGATGGGACAGCTGATGTGACAGCGCTATGATCGCTGCGGCCGCTAGTGGGACTGCTGGCGGGACCAAGAACAGCCTGGAGCCACGCATCAAGACGGCTACTGTCCCCATGTATCCATCGACCCGCAGCCGCGATTGAAATATAGTCGGTCAGAAGTTCTGACACGCGATATTATTTAAAGTCGCGCGGCCGACGGCGGCGCCTTCCCGGGGGAAACCATAAAGCCGGCCCTGCATACAGCCGATGAGTAATTCCGGTGGCTTTATTAGCCTGATCAGGCCCTACCGCAGGATGACCCACCCGTGCACCTGCTCCAAGGGCGGTCCCAGCGATACGTAGACGGGGGGCTGCAAGTCAGCGGAATAATAGTGCACAGTGTAGCTGCAAGAGCCGTAAGAGCTGAAGGAGATCACATTACAAACTTGACGTATGCACGTGCCGCCGGACGTTCAGCGTCTCCAGCCTTCGCCGCTGCCCCAGCGCCAGCGCCTTGACGCGCCGCTGGCCGCCCCTCTCCCCAGTGGCTCATTTTGTATCTCATTATGATAAATTATTCTGGCATCTAATTACCCACGCGCCCGTCACACGACGGTCGTGACGTCACCGATGGCGAGTAATTGGGCCGGGCCGAGCGCGCGGCCGGCCGGCTGACGAGCCATTACCCAGATGAGGCGGCCCGCCCGGGCTGGCCGGGCCGGACGGCGCCGTCGGACGGCCCAGCGCCGGCCCATCTGCGTCTCAGTCGGCCGGCCGACATCTCGCCCAGCCCCGGCCGACGTGGCCGACGCGGCGTGTCCGTTCGCGCGGTGCATGTCAC
Organism: Imbricaverruca yamaguchii; assembly: GCA_034440575.1. NCBI lineage: Eukaryota > Metazoa > Arthropoda > Thecostraca > Neoverrucidae > Imbricaverruca > Imbricaverruca yamaguchii. The sequence goes on along the minus strand of JAOTOL010001636.1, from coordinate 361,721 downwards.
TCGGCTGGCTCGCGGCCCACTAAGCCGGCTCATGCCTCGCGATGTGTCTTGCTCGGCCGGTCAGGTCACGTCGAGTCGCAACTCGCTTCGCTGTTCCATGCACCGGCAATAAGGGAATGCAGCTGGTTCTCGTCTCCGTCAATTAGTGAATGACTCATAAGGTTGGTGAATTTAGTTATTGCGGCATTAGGGCGCATCGACTACATTTGTCATGCAGCGGCCATTATGTGTCATAAGGAACTGCTATAAGATGCACTATGTAGACGTCAAGTTTCGGTGGGAATGGCTGGAGAGAGGGTCCCGGTGAAACATCCGGGTGACACCTGGGAGGGAGAGACACGCCAGTTGATCACACGGAACTTTTGGGGACGCTCTTGCCAATTGACACGGAGAATGTGGCGCTGTTCACTCAGAAGCGTAGCCACGCTCTCAGGGGAAAATACCATTTTGAGATCCTTTCTGTCCTTTGAAAATCGTAGTGATTATATTGCTAGTGAACACCTGCACATGGTACATCTCCTGGTTTTACCCCTATATGTTTCCGGCCAGATAGGATTCAGCTCAGTTGTTTAGGCAAAAAAGCCTAGGCAAAAGCTATTCGCCTAGCAATGATGAGCCTGTATGAGCCTATAAGATAGGATAGCCTGCCTAGAATTCGGCAATACTGACTTGGAGCCTTTCCATTTGCTAGAAAACGAGGCTAAATACATGGAACGAAAGCATTGCATTCAAAATTGAAGTCAGTGTTCATACCAGTTATAATCCATAAAGTTTTATCCAAGTACGGCGCTGAGTGAAGTATAGCTGTGTTTCCTTCTGGGTTTTCACAGAAAAAGCCCATGCATGGGCCCTTGGAGCCATTGAGTTGATCCCAGCACACTTCCGCCAGCACACTTCTACTACTCTTAGTGCTTAGTGGCCGAGCTGTATGTGGTGGTGCACGCTCAGTACCACGGCCCGCGCTCGGCGCATGCGACACACGCACAACACTGTACTTCTTGTGCATGCTTCATTGCGTACGAGAGCCGGAAGACCATCGAAATGTCACTAAATTCCCACCAAAACTACGAGCCCCCGAGACAAATCCCGCGCCGTTAGCTCCTGCTGCAGAGCGGCCCAGACGGTGCCGAGGGTCGGGGGCGCGGCAGCGAGTGGGTGGGCACGGTGGTCGGGGTGGGCACGGTGCCGAGGGTCGGGGGCGCGGCAGCGAGTGGGTGGGCACGGTGGTCGGGGTGGGCACGGTGCCGAGGGTCGGGGGCGCGGCAGCGAGTGGGTGGGCACGGTGGTCGAGGGTGGGCGCGGTGCGAGGGTCGGGGGCGCGGCAGGTGTGGGTGGCGGTGCCGAGGGTCGGGGCGCGGCAGGAGTGGTGGGCACGGTGCCGAGGTCGGGGCGCGGCAGCGAGTGGGTGGGCACGGTGCCGAGGGTCGGGGCGCGGCAGGAGTGGGTGGGCACGGTGCGGGTAGGGCGAGGAGTGGGTGGGCACGGTGGCCGGGTGGGCACGGTGCCGAGGGTCGGGGGCGCGGCAGGAGTGGGTGGGCACGGTGCCGAGGGCCGGGGCGCGGCAGCGAGTGGGTGGGCACGGTGCGGGTGGGGCGGCAGGGGGCACGGTGGTGGGCTGGGCCGGTGCCGAGGGTCGGGGCGCGGCAGGGTGGGTGGGCACGGTGCCGAGGGTCGGGGGCGCGGCAGCGAGTGGGTGGGCACGGTGCCGAGGGTCGGGGGCGCGGCAGCGAGTGGGTGGGCACGGTGGTCGGGCTGGGCACGGTGCCGAGGGTCGGGGGCGCGGCAGCGAGTGGGTGGGCACGGTGGTCGGGCTGGGCACGGTGCCGAGGGTCGGGGGCGCGGCAGCGAGTGGGTGGGCACGGTGCCGAGGGTCGGGGGCGCGGCAGCGAGTGGGTGGGCACGGTGGTCGGCTGGGCACGGTGCCGAGGGCCGGGGCGCGGCAGCGAGTGGGTGGGCACGGTGGTCGGGCTGGGCACGGTGCCGAGGGTCGGGGGCGCGGCAGCGAGTGGGTGGGCACGGTGGTCGGGCTGGGCCGGCGGCGGCGCGGCGGCGGCGCGCTGCTCAGTATGCGCGACACGGTGTCCGGCGGCCGCCTCCGCCCGATCGCGGCCCGATTGCCGTTTAGTACGGCTAATCTCGATTCATGGCAGGTGCGCGGCCGGCGCCGTGCCGCCGTCGTCGCGACCCGGCCGCCCTATTAGTGTCCAATACATGAAATATAACAGGCGGCGATTTACATAGGCGGCCGCATCGTGCTGACATATGAAGCGGAGCCGGACGGCCGGCCGCCCCCGAGACGGCGCCGCCGCACCGGGCCGCCCGCTCGCCGGAGACCGACGGTGAATAAATAGCCCGCCCGATACGGAGCCGGCTTCCGGTGTTGTGACTGAAATACGCATGCAATCGGTTGCCATGTGAGCCCGCACGGGCAACGTGGTGGGCCATTGCTGCCGGGAGTGTACGCCGGTGTTCGTTTTGGGTGTATGTACAAACCTTGGCAAAGAGAACGCCAGCATCCGCTCCCAGTGAGTGTAGGTTAGTTAGTTATTAGGGCTTTAGGGCGCATCGACTACATTGGTCATGTAGCGCCCACCCAGTGAGTGTAGGTGTACTCGGTGTAGTGACGGTGTATACAGCTAGTAGGCGGTAATGAGTAGCCCTGTCAGGTGTCGCGGCAATGGACAATACTTCTACAGTAGAGGCCATCGGTTAAAAACAATAATAGTCAGTCAAAGCAGACATTGATCGGGTAAGTATCTAGTAGGGACCAAATGTTGGCCAAACTGCTACGCTTCAAAGCGTAAAGCATCGATCGCTGTCAGTGTTTCAGTCTCCACAACGGTCCTGCCTGCAAATGGACGGACGAGTATACAGTGGACATAAAAAGACTGCAACAAAAAGACTAATGGACAATTACAACAAAAGCCCGCATTAAAAAAGTAAACACTTGCTTTTTGTTCCGAAACTGATCCAGTCCGAAATGAACTTCTCGGCAAACTTAGCTCGGGTCTTGTATGGAATGCATTACCAGAGGAATACAGCTAGGCTAATGAGCTACTATATTACCTGTACAAAACGTACGAATGAATGCAGCCACACGGACTGTGCACAAGTAAGTTTTTCCGCGACCACTGTGGCGTGGGAGATTTGGTAGAGATGACGTGGAGAGGTGTAAGAAGGACAGCGCAAGCATGAGCTCAAACTTCTGTACTTTTTGCCAAGTCTGGAACTGCATATTGTTTCGGTGGACATTCTAAGTTCCACTTCCTAATCCATAGCTAAAGTTGGACACCAACACCGACAACCAACTAACAGTGGCTAAGCTCCACTACCGAGGATGGGGGCAATGTCCCCAGGCGGTTTTGTTACGGCAATGGAACACAGCGCAGCTGTCCACTGTCGCCTAACATACCTAACACATACTACGTCCCTGAATGATCATCCGGTTAAAAAAATGTTAATTAATTTATGCGCACTCAATTTCGCGTTGTTCCTGGAGCATGGTGCTTTTTCTTATGTGGTGATTTTCCCTCGGGTAGTGCAGCTCAGATGTAATATGCTATCTTGTTGAGCGTTCTCACGTCACAACGTCTCGTTCGTAACCATACAAAGGCCAAACAGTCGGATTATTAAAGCAGCGAAGAAATACAATCAAAGGTCAAATGATTCAAATAAGAGCGCAATTGACATTGCATTTACGACAAACGCATTAAACGGCACTTATATCACGTGATATACGGCTCAACTAGCTGTGTTTACCCCCGCAAACCTCAAAAGTAGTAGCTCGTTGCAAGCGTTTAACATTAACTGTAAGCCAAGCTTGGTGTAAGCTGCGAGAAATTAAACTGACCTGATACACTAACGATACGCGTACAGAAGTATGGTAGCATGACGATAGAATTGCACAAACTTAAGCAACGCTCCGGTGCTGAATTCGTAGCTCTGCATTCATATAAACTTGGTGTCCATGTCGCCTGGGATCCTTTTGTTTACTAGGACCGTCCCTGAACCGCCATTAATTGTCCAAGTAAAACATCGGGTATGGCTCGTAGCAGGGAAGCAGGTCGGTTTTGTTCCTCAGCTCTAGAGTATCTAGAAATGACTAGGGATGAAAACCAGGCCTTAAATTGCAGGCGAAATGCTCTTGGAAGGCTTGGGCTTTTATCAATGTACGATAGACAGGAAAGGCCGGGTTATTCTTCTCCGGCTTCAAAGGTGGAGGAAGCTACTCTTATGTCTTCTGCCGGATATCACTCCTATATGCGCAGACCAAGAAGCTCAGTGTCTTGGGGCAGGTAAGCACTGAATCTAGCGCGTGCGTAACAGTGGTCAAATGACCTAACCTAGCCTAGGCCGGAAGCGATGTTCGAATTGCAAGATGGGATCCACGCGTATCCCATACTATTTCTCGGTTGCAGCACCCCGCCGGGATGACTCCGACAGACCGTGCTTTCATGTCCGCTTCATCAGCAATCCTCCTGAACCATCCGCCGTGCAAGGAGCATGTTCTGAGTCTTCTTGTGACAGATACTCCAGCTCCAGCGTGTCCCCTCCCCCCACACACACACACCAGTATCGGCCAATGCGTGTCACGTCATGTCTTGCCTCTCGACTCCAGGACCCGCCTCTCAAATGCGACACGACAGGAGTCGAGCGTCAGGGCCCGACTCCTGTCCGAGCATCGGTGAGCTGCCTTCGCTCCGCGTCGCCGAGCCCCCTTCCCCGGTGCCCCGGCCGAGCCCCCTTCCCCGGTGCCCCGGCCGGCCCGCTCCCCGGTGCCCCGGCCGGGCCCGCTTCTCCGGTATCCCGGCCGAGCCCCCTTCCCCGGTGCCCCGGCCGAGCCTCCTTCCCCGGTGCCCCGGCCGGGCCCGCTTCCCGGTGCCCCGGCCGAGCCCCCTCCCCGGTGCCCCGGCCGAGCCCGCTTCCCCGGTGCCCCGGCCGAGCCCCCTTCCCCGGTGCCCCGGCCGCGCCCGCTTCCCCGGTGCCCCGGCCGCGCCCGGCGTCCCCGGTGCCCCGGCCGGGCCCTCTTCCCCGGTGCCCCGGCCGAGCCCCCTTCTCCCCGGTACCCCGGCCGGGCCCCCTTCCCCGGAGCCCCGGCCGGGCCCCTTCCCGGTGCCCCGGCCGGGCCCGCTTCCCCAGTGCCCCGGCCGCGCCCGGCGTCCCCGGTGCCCCGGCCGGGCCCGCTTCCCCGGTGCCCCGGCCGCGCCCCCTTCCCCGGTGCCCCGGCCGGGCCCTCTTCCCCGGTGCCCCGGCCGGGCCCTCTTCCCCGGTGCCCCGGCCGAGCCCGGCGTCCCCGGTGCCCCGGCCGCGCCCGGCGTCCCCGACGCACCGGCCGATAGCGTGCCGGCCGGCAGTTGAGAAGCGGCGCCGGCCGCGGCGGCCGCCGCTGTCTGTTTCGTGTCGTGGCCGTCGGCTGGGCGTCGCCGTTATGGCTCATTGCCGCGACGGCGCGGCGCTACGCGCACGAGCCGCGCCGCCGAGCGCGCCACGTGCCGCGCGTTCACGTGCCGGGCCGGCCGCGCCGCGTCTGGCCCGCCGCGCCATTACGGCTCCAATCTGTGACCGCCGGCACGTGATTGGCACGATCACACGGTCTGGTCGGTGTGTGTCACGCGGGCCCGGCGGGGGACGCGACGTCGGCTTGTTGTGCCACCGGCGGCTGCGCCGTGCCGATTGGCGCGATCACGCGGTCTGGCTGGTGTGTGTCACGCGGGCTCGACAGGGGACGCGCGGCCGGCTGAGATGTGACGACACTTTCTACAGGTGTTCACATGTGTGGTCACGAGGACACGAGAATGAAACATTTCGTGACTTCAATTGTATGCAGTGATAATGTCGGCGGATTTTAAAGAAATTGGTCCTCCTGCGCCGGTGTAAGATGGATTTTGAGCTTAGTTGGATGCGTATCGTTCATTTGCATAAATATTACGGGGCGTCCACTCAATGTTCAATGACCTTCTGCGATAGTGCTCTCTCAATCGAAATAACAATCGCTCCACTGCTGCCCCATACTATCCCCGACTTTTTTAATGTACATTTGGCAGCCCCTGTGGCTGAAAATGATTGAGGATTGTTTATATTACCACCACATCAACGTGTGTCTGAGGCGGGGAGTACTGGCAGAAAGTGGATTGGATGCTGCTTCAATATTATGATGTCTCTTCGTTCTCCCGGTCTGCTTCATTTCTGTCCCACTTGTGAAAGTTTGCTATGTCTGAACTGCTACATCGCCGTTCTTCTGAGCTGCTGGTTCGCATAGTGTTATAGTGTGGTAGAAGTGCAGCCGTACGATGTTCCGGCCACTGCGCCGGACCTGGACCGACAGCCGTGGAAGCTGAGAGCGCCGCAACAGCGCTGAGCTGACGGCCAGTGATCGTATCGTCTGGGAGAACACGTCTGAAAGTTTTATAAACTCCCATTATCGCGTCTGATTTTTCCTAGGTATAGTTTCACGTCACCTCTTTTCTCCCTCAGACCGTACGTCAGAGCTGCACTACGAATTAGCTATTCTCTGTCACGATTTTGCATCCCTTTGTTGGACCTATCCTCGGCGTACCCCGACGCTCAGACGATCGACGTATTTCCGAGTGCTGACCCGTGCAGTTCCATCTTTATTCGTACACCACTAGGGACTGGTGCGTCCTCTGTCGTTGTGTCACTTCAGCGTAGCGTTCCACCCACTCGGGAGAGGTGGCCGGACCGTCTGGAGGCGGACACGAGACGTTGGCTGTCGGCGGCCGCCGGCGGGCAGACACGAGACGACCCTGCGGTCAGGCCGGCGTCCACTATCAGCGGGCCGGCCGATGGCTCCTCGTCACGCGACTCGCATCTGATCAGCCGGGCCGCTCCCGGCCCCCGGCTGCCGGCCCGGCGCCCATCGCCACGCGATCTCAGCTCACCTGCGCCGCGACATGGCGACTCCCTTCTGCCGCGCACGAGCCGCGGGGCTCGAGCACACTCGGCGGACAACAGCCGGCGGCGCTGCGTGTGTGCGGGGCCGTCGCGCACTGCGCTTACCGTACACAGGGAGTACGCTGGATGAAGGCGTAGCGGTGTAAGATGCACAGAAAATGCGCTACATTTCCGAGGAAGAATAGAAGAGTAGCTAGCACTGCACCCTTTAGGAACCGATCGCATGTATATTGTACGTTGGATGCTGTACGCTTGGTCACGTTCCAGCTTCCCTGTACCCGCGGCGTGTAGCAACGCCGTGAACGACCAAATTTCCGTCGTGCATGGGTGAATATTTGTTGAATTGTGTCAACACAACGTTCGACGCGAACTTGTGGAAACACAGGGGGCGCTTGGTCCTCCTCGGCTTTCGGCAATTCGCGCCGAGCGCGCCCCCGGGAATGGCATCACAATGCGGCGGCCTGACGTGACTTGGACGTGGTGCAGTTTCCACAAGATGCCGACGGCATGCATCATCACTAATGCAGGTGGCGATGCACGACAGCAGCCACCCACCTGTCGCGGCCCACGGCGCCACCGCCCTGCCCGCTGTGGCACCCACCGCCAGCGCCGGCGGCCGGCCGTGGGGTGAGACGTGCGCGGCGGCCGGCCGTGGAGGTGAGATGTACACGGCAGGCGAGACGTGCACGGCAGGCGGCCGTGGAGGTGAGACGTACACGGGAGGCGGCCGTGGGGTGAGACGTGCACGGCAGGCGGCCGTGGAGGTGAGACGTACACGGCAGGCGAGACGTGCACGGCAGGCGGCCGTGGAGGTGAGACGTACACGGCAGGCGAGACGCACACGGCAGGCGGCCGTGGAGGTGAGACGTACACGGCAGGCGAGACGTGCACGGCAGGCGGCCGTGGAGGCGAGACGCACACGGCAGGCGGCCGTGGAAGTGAGACGTACACGGCAGGAGGCTGTGGCAAGTGAGCCACCACCGCACTACGAGATGTCACCGAGTCCGACCTGTCGCCGTGCGTGGTTGTGGTGTTGATGGAGTGCACTACATGAACTTAAGTGACCACCGAATTAAAATGTGGGTGTTGTCCACACCTGACCTCGGCTGCTGCAGCCATCAGGCCAGCCACGTGAAACTATTCCTATGCTATGTCTGATTCACTGATGTCATGCACGATAGGCTTAAATAAAAGGCGGCTGCAACTTGTTGTCCACTACTTTTATTGGTATGTTTTGATGTCATAGTAGTCTCAATTAAGTCAATACTTAAAGAGCGGTATACTTCGGAAGCCAGTGTACTCGATTAATAATTCGTCTGACAGAATGTTCAACGTAGATCGAATTCATAGTTAGGCGGCAGCGGTACGTGCTGCTCGCGGCACGTAACGCGAAAAAAATCGTCACCACCAATCGAGCAATCTGCTCCACGTGACAGGCCCACCCAAGAGCTCTTGCTCAGCGGTACCGGTCGTGACGGCCGGCCGGGAACTGACACCATCGATTCGCCCCCTGACGGCCGGCCGACACTTTCCTGCGGCCCGGCGGCCGACGCATTTCCTCGACAGCGGTCCACGGTCCGGCGCCACGGCCGGCCGGCCGCACCGCCTCGTCGGGTGTTGGTGCCGCCCCGGGTCAAGGGGCAGGTCATCGTCGGGTGTTGGTGCCGCCCCGGGTCAAGGGGCAGGTCATCGTCGGGTGTTGGTGCCGCCCCGGGTCAAGGGGCAGGTCGTCGTCGGGTGTTGGCGCCGCCCCGGGTCAAGGGGCAGGTCGTCGTCGGGTGTTGGTGCCGCCCCGGGTCAAGGGGCAGGTCGTCGTCGGGTGTTGGTGCCGCCCCGGGTCAAGGGGCAGGTCGTCGTCGGGTGTTGGTGCCGCCCCGGGTCAAGGGGCAGGTCGATGTCGGGTGTTGGTGCCGCCCCGGGTCAAGGAGCAGGTCGTCGTCGGGTGTTGGTGCCGCACCGGGTCAAGGGGCAGGTCGTCGTCGGGTGTTGGTGCCGCCCCGGGTCAAGGGGCAGGACATCGTCGGGTTTTGGCGCCGCCCTGGATCAAGGGGCAGGTTTTCGTCGGGTGTTGGTGCCGCCATGGGTCAAGGGGCAGGTCGTGTTGGCGTTCGGGTGTTGGTGCCGCCCCGGGTCAAGGAGCAGGTCGTCGTCGGGTGTTGGTGCCGCCACGGGTCAAGGAGCAGGTCATCGTCGGGTGTTGGTGCCGCCCCGGGTCAAGGGGCAGGTCGATGTCGGGTGTTGGTGCCGCCCCGGGTCAAGGAGCAGGTCGTCGTCGGGTGTTGGTGCCGCCACGGGTCAAGGGGCAGGTCGTCGTCGGGTGTTGGCGCCGCCACGGGTCAAGGTCAAGGGGCAGGTCGTCGTCGGGTGTTGGTGCCGCCACGGGTCAAGGGTCATGGGGTGTTGTGCCGCCGGGGCAGCAGGTCGATTCGGCGTTGCGTCAGAACCCAGAGTCTCAAAACTGCACACCCCTCACCTTCGATCTCGTTAGTTATTTGGGCTTTAGGGCGCATCGACCATCACCTTCGATCTCACAAATTGCTCAAGTTTCTCAGTGTTCCAAAACTCTTGGAATTGCGAAAATAACACTATGGTCAATATTATTGTAGATTCATAACCATCACAATCCTGAATCGAAATACTTCAAAGCACGCTTGTTCAGAACAGCGATATTTTAAAACTCCGAATGGTTCAAACCTCAAAAACGTCAAGGCCTCGAATGCTTTAAATACCACAAATCACCTGACAATGACCGCAGCACAGCAGGATGACTGGACTGAAGAGCAGTGCGCAATGCACCTCGACACCCCTGGAGTATCGTGCGAAATGGATGTAACCGGAGGTGTAACAGGCACAACTGGCCTCCTTCCGCCCGGCCCCCGTTGAGATGTTTTCGCTGCGTAATCCGGATAATGCGGGGTCACAGGCCTCGCACAACTCCTATTCCTCAGCTGATCAACACTTGGAACTGTGTGATTGCAGTCGGAACCACATCCCTACGGACGAGCGTGTGCTTCGCGTCGTGAGGTCGTGAGGACAGTCGCGAAGGCAGTTGCTGGCACCATCCTGGCCTGCCGGTTTAGTCTCTGATACCGCCTCGGGCCGTAGAGCGCCGAGGCACTCACAAGGAATGGCCGGAGGCGCGGTTTGTGCAGTCTCTGACATCTCCTCGGGCCGTAGAGCGTCGAGGTGCCCTCAGGTAATGGCCGAAGGCGCGGCCGGCGCAGTCTCTGACACCTCCTCAGGCCGGAGGCGCGGCCGGCTATACACCGGCCGTGTCGTCAGCGCTGGGTCAGCCCCGACCATCGAACCACCGCGGCGGTTCGATGCCTCTCCGGCGCGCCGGAGAGGCATCACGCACGCCTTGATTTCGGCAGCTCGGCTATTGCAGACCAGTTTACCAGCCATGCTCAGCGACGCAAGGCGCGCAACCTTGATTGGAATAACGCAAGATCTGAACCTTAGCGTTATCGTGCTGGGAAATTTGGCGCCAATGGGGACGCAAAAGGCAAGCAAAATAATGACGGAAAGGGTCCCTGACCGAAGAAGAGGGCCCAGAGTTAACGGAGGGCCCTCGGGAAGATGTGGAGGGCATTTGGTTGGACTCACTTCAAGAACTTCTAGATCGGCGGAGGAAGTACCTGGGTACCTGGAAGAGTTCGGGCTGACGGGGAGGCCCGAGCCAATGTGAATGACCCATGGACTGTTGGCGGAGACCAAGCCGAAGAAATGGCCCCTGGCCTGATGGATAGGATGTAGGCGTTTGAAAATGGGCTTCCGGCTTGCCGAAAAAGGCCCTGGGTCGTTAAAGATGAACCCCAAGACGACGGAACAAACAAAGTATACTATATCAAAGAAGAAAATTTGACATTTCCAACATGCGAAACCTTCAACTTTCGGCGAAACCATTCTCATTTTCAATGCCTGGCCACAACGGCGCCCCCGGACCACAGCGACACCCACCGGCCATCGCCGACATCCACCGGTCATCGCCGTCACCCCCAGCCCTAAGTGATGCCCCCCAGCTCTCAGCGACACCAAGGCTCTCAGCAACATCCCAGCCCTCAGTGACACCGCCAGCCCTCAGTGACACCCCAGCCCTCAGTGACACCCCAGCCCTCAGTGACACACACCCCAGCCCTCAGTGACACCCGCAGCCCTCAGTGACACCCCCAGCCCTAAGTGATACCCCCCCAGCTCTCAGCGACACTCAGGCTCTCAGCAACACCCCAGCCCTCAGTGACACCCCAGCCCCCAGTGACGCCGGCCGGCACCCGTGGACACTCGACAACAGGCGGCCATCTGTTGACTCTCGGCCGGCCGGCGGCGCCCCTTGATCCCGATAGCGGGCCGCTCATCTGTGCACAAAACGCCGGCCGCTGTGTGCACGTCGCGATAGTGCACCGGCGCGAGCGCCCGGGCCCGGTGCAGTCCGGCACGACTATCGCGGCCGAGAATGTGTGCGCAGGGGTAACGCATAGGTGAGATTCCGAGCGGAGCCGCCCGGCGCGTCGGCGGCAGGCTCCGCTCGGCGGTAATGCGGCGTCGGATTCCTACGGTACGCCGAAGGGGTCCGCGCTCAGCACTCGTGGCGAGTAAGCGCTTTCGTTGGACGAACTCGAGCGTCAGTTTCGCACACGCACACACACACACACATGCACATACATGCATACATATACTCCTCCCCTCTCTCTCTCGCTCTTTCTCTCAGTCTCCCCTTCCTCCGTCTTTCATATACTCCATTTCTCGCCCTCTGCCTTTTTCTGCATTTTGCTGGTTGACTGCTTGTCTGCGTCCCAGTCTATCGTTGTGTGTATCTCTGTCTTTGTTTCTTTTCCAGACTTTGTCTGTGTCTTGTCCCTGTATCTGTCACTTCTGTATTTGCCTGTGTCTCTGTCTCAATCTGAGTTTCGATCTCAGCCTGCATCTCCGTCTCCACCTTTTTATATTTTTGTTGGTACAGTTACAAACCCTTAAGAGGTCTTCGCCGCATTAAGTTTTCCTTAGTATGAAATGTTCCACTGACTTCTTCCATGTTCGCCACTAAGTATGCGCGGGGTCTGCTATCCGAGTTTCTACTCCTTAACTTCCCACGAAGACTTGAGATCGCATGTTACGGCATTCTGGACACCGTCTGCACACGATGCTTCTCAACAGCTGTCGCAATGCAAGCTGAGGTCTATATGTGATGTCAGGTCATCAGTGAAATCTGAATGTTTGCTACGGTGCTTTTCTTGTAGGAGCCTATGCTAGATCGAGCTTGTGCCTACGATGACCCCATCACTTGGTCTGGAAATTCCAATTCGGTCGAATCAGTTGCTAGCTGATTATCTCAGCAGTGGGTGGATGGATATGATCAAGAGCGTGCAGCCATTTCATGTCGGAGAGGGAGAAGTATGCTGAGCAGCGCTTTGCTGTATGAACTATCGGTGCCCACCAATGTTCGATTAATTAGAAATAGGAATTGTATCGTACTGACTTAATGAGGTAATGGCATCGTAGTGAGTGAAGTAAAATATCCTTCCAATGTTTGTCTTTTACCCAGCTTCTATTTGCATTTCCATGTTCGAAAATAAGTAATAATCTTAATTCCCCTGCATATGTTTGTTATATGTGACAAGCTAATCCAGTTGCTTTAAAGATACCCTTAATGCAGGCCACGTCGCAGCTGAGGGTCATGTGATTAACGAGGGCTATGCCATCATTGAGGATCCGGTCACTGCTGAGGTCAGGTCATGACACGCCTGGCGCGATGCTGCCGCCGAGCGTCAGTCCCACACGGAGCGTCATGTCACCACTGAGGGTCGTGAGACTAGCGAGGGTTACTGCCACCAATGAGGGTCCAGCCACTGCTGGGGATCGTGACACTGCTGGCGGCCACGGTGCTATCGCGAGGGTCAGTGCCCCACTGAGCGTTGTGTCGCCTCTGAGGATCACGTCACCGGTGAGGGCCACGTCTGCACACCGTCACGCGCCTCCAGAGCCACGACCATGTCGGCGCATGACACGCCCCATCCGACCACTGACGAGCAAGTGGTGACGCTGGTCATCCCAACATGTCTCCGAACACACCACTGAATCAACAGCCCGGCCGACGGCGCCGCCGAAAAACGGCAATCGTCTAATGCGGGCGGCAAAAACGCGCCGCCGCCGCCGGCGACAGCGGCTATCTGCCGTCGAGCGGCGCCGTCAGCGGCCGTCGAGCGGCGCCTCGGCGCGCCGGCTGCGCTTCAAACCGGCGGCGCTCGACGACGGCCGGCCGTGATTGGCCGATCTCGGACGAGACAAATACATTTTTGGCGCGCCGGAGACGCGGCGGCGCCGGCCGCGGCGCGCGTGAGTGGCCGGCTGGAGACGGCCGCCGCCGTCTAATGACAGAGCGCGCGCCGCCGGCGGCCACGCCCGCGCCAGATGACGCGCCGCGCGGCCGCAAATGCCCGCCAATCGGACGGCCGTTCAACCGGCTCTCCCGGAAGCCGACCTCTGCACCGACCATATGGTGCGCCGCGAGGTCGCACGGACCGGGAGCTGGTAGGGCCATCTGCCATCGCGCAGGCCGAAATAAGCGAAATACTGGAGTAATGCCGTCCCGGAGGTCTTCGGAAGCGGGTCACCAGCCCAGCCACTATCTGCTGTTCTGGAGAAGGTTTCGTAAGTGGACTACTGTGGGGACCGCCCACCGTTACGGTGGCTTTGTAGAACGTGCTACCGAAGGAGCCATCTGCCGTCCCATTGGTCGCAGGAACTCCACTCCTATAAACTGGACGAACCTTTCTCTCGTTCAAAGGAAGTACAAGTTGGGTTGTTGCTTAGCATAGCTGAGGATGCTTTTTCTCAAAATCTCTGGCAAAAAAAAACATCAAAATTAAGTAGCTATGTGCATACAGAAGGTAAAACATCCTCTTACATTTGGATGTTCTTGGAACGATGCGGGATGGAGCCCAGCAATATTTCAAGTTGGGTCCCGACGAGGGTGGCTGTAGTGATGCCCGCCGGTGTCTGGTCCCGCCCTTGCAATATTAACGTCTCTTGCCTCTCTGGTACCAACACATTGTACGAAGCCATGTTAGAAAGCAACAAACACGCATCGCATCAGAGCACATGCTATGGTGCTCGTAGCATCCCTGAGTGAGGGCCCTCTGTTCTAGTAGTGTCTCATCTGTCATTGATATTGTGGGTAAACCGGTCGCAGTAGAGGTTCACCTCGACGAGGAGCAAGTGACCATGAACGAGAGATAACGCAGAGAGAGAGAGAGAGAGAGGGGGGGGGAGAGAGGTGTGTTTATATGCAGACTGCCCGTCAGCCAGTACAAAGCTGATGAAAATGCTGCTGGACGAAGGCAATGGCATACCCTGACCACTTTGGACGGGAACAATTTATGCACGAAAGATGACGGTAGACAAAGCAATAGCTTGACTTAATCAAAAGCACGCATTGCGAGTCTCAAGTCAACAGCTTCCGGTGATACATTCAGCTTTACCTGATCGAGAAAGGCATGCACACACACCTATACACACACATGCACACACACACACACACACACACATATATATATATATATATATATATATATATATATATATATATATATATATATATATGTGTGTGTGTGTGTGTGTGTGTGTGTGTGTGTGTGTGTGTGTGTAAGTGTGTGTGTGTGTGTGTGTGTGTGTGTGTGTGTGTGTGTGTGTGTGTGTGTGTGTGTGTGTGTGTGTGTGTGTGTGTGTGTGTGTGTGTGCGTATATTTGTGTACATATATGTGTATGTATGTATATTTACAATCAGAAGTCAAACGTTCTTCGTGATGAATAAGCTTGTGGGGTATTCACTAGTATGACACCAATTACCATGGCTTTAGACATCTGAATACATCACAAATGAGAGAACGAAGTTATTAGAATGTCCAAGCCTACTGAGCACAGAAACGTACTCACATCATCGAAATTATCTCAGTGGCAAGCAAACAAATATCTAGAGAACGGAAAACTTACCACCACCTTCGTACAGAACTTCGATACAAGCTATCTAATAACTATGACCAAAACGGATCCATTTCTCTGAAAGTACAAAAACCATCACCGGGTGTCACTATTGCTATGGTGAATGCGCCAGCCGAGTCTCTAGTGGCGCTGAACAGTCGCTTTCAGGCGCCTGGCGGGGGTGTAGGGAACACTCTCCCGGGCCGTTCCCGTCACATCACATCCGTGTCTACACAGAGCCGCCGACGACGCTGCCGCTGCTGAAAACGATGCCGCCGCAGTGTCGGTCGTCGTTCCGTGCCGAGAGTAAACAAAACCCCTCTAATTAGCCGGCCGTGCGCCGGCTAAATGGTCCGTCTCACGGCACCGCTCAGTAGAGGTGGCTCAATACGGCACCGCTCAGTGTGGCGGACGTGGCTCAACACGGCACCGCTCAGTGTGGCGGACGTGGCTCAACACGGCACCGCTCAGTGTGGCGGACGTGGCTCAACACGGCACCGCTCAGTGTGGCGGAGTGGCTCAACACGGCACCGCTCAGTAGAGGTGGCTCAATACGGCACCGCTCAGTGTGGCGGAGAGCTCAACACGGCACCGCTCAGTGTGGCGGAGTGGCTCAACACGGCACCGCTCAGTAGAGGTGGCTCAACACGGCACCGCTCAGTGTGGCGGACGTGGCTCAACACGGCACCGCTCAGTGGACGGTGGCTCAACACGGCACCGCTCAGCGTGGCGGACGTGGCTCAACACGGCACCGCTCAGTAGAGGTGGCCCAACACGGCACCGCTCAGTGTGGCGGACGTGGCTCAACACGGCACCGCTCAGTAGAGGTGGCTCAACACGGCACCGCTCAGTGTGGCGGACGTGGCTCAACACGGCACCGCTCAGTGTGGCGGACGTGGCTCAACACGGCACCGCTCAGCGTGGCGGACGTGGCCCAACACGGCACCGCTCAGTGTGGCGGACGTGGCTCAACACGGCACCGCTCAGTGTGGCGGACGTGGCTCAACACGGCACCGCTCAGTAGAGGTGGCTCAACACGGCACCGCTCAGTGTGGCGGACGTGGCCCAACACGGCACCGCTCAGTAGAGGTGGCTCAACACGGCACCGCTCAGTGTGGCGGACGTGGCTCAACACGGCACCGCTCAGTAGAGGTGGCTCAACACGGCACCACTCGGTAGAGGTGGCTCAACACGGCACCACTCGGTAGAGGTGGCTCAACACGGCACCGCTCAGTAGAGGTGGCTCAACACGGCACCGCTCAGCGTGGCGGACGTGGCTCAACGCGGCACCGCTCAGTAGAGGTGGCTCAACACGGCACCGCTTGGTAGAGGTGGCTCAACACGGCACCGCTCAGCGTGGCTGACGTGGCTCAACACGGCACCCGGTGGCAGATATAGAAGGTTCGTTTTCGAGCGGTTTGGGGATTTAAATTTCTCTCCGAAGTGGAAAGTCATCAGATCGCAACTAACACTCGATGAGTCCGTTTAAGACAACGGTTTCCTAATCAGATGTTTTAGATTTCGATAAAATTTCATTTTAGTGCAAAAGTTCTGGAAAATCCACCTTCTTTGGGTCATGGCCCCATGCCAACACCCCAGCCCCTAGATCAGCCAGTGATGGCACCATTCAATAGAGATATATCAGCACGGCGCCGCTGAAGAACAATTTAACTGGGTACGAATGAAAGCTACTTACTGTTTATACTCTTAATTCATAGCGTATTGATGTAGCGTTTTCCATGTCATCACTAAGTCCTACACCGAACCCTTTCTCTCCCACGGCTCGAGAAAAGCCTATAGGCTGTTCCCACGGCTTGTGACACGCCTGTCGATCGTGCCCACGGCTCGAGACACGCCTATCGGTCGTCCCCACGGCTCGAGACACGCCTATCGGTCGTCGCCCACGGCTCGAGACACGCCTGTCGGTCGTCCCCACGGCTCGAGATACGCCTGTCGATCGTGCCCACGGCTCGAGACACGCCTGTCGGTCGTGCCTACGGCTCGAGATACACGCCTGTCGGTCATGCCCACGGCTTGAAACACGCGTATCGGCCGTCCCCACGGCTCGAGACACGCCTGTCGGCCGTCCCCACGGCTGATAGGCGTGTATCGAGACACGCGATCAGCCGTCCCCACGGCTCGAGACACGCCTATCGGTCGTCCCCACGACTTGAGACACGCCTATCGGTCGTCCCCACGGCTTGAGACACGCCTATCGGTCGTCCCCACGGCTCGAGACACGCCTGTCGGTCACCCCGTCCTCCGTGTGGCACTTTCCACGCTTGTCTTCCAGTGCCACGGCGCTACACGCGCCACCGTCGGCCGGCCGCCGCGGCTCGTGTCCGCCGCGCGGCGCTGCGGCGGCGCGACGTGGCGCGGCATTAGCGGCGACGCGTCGGCGGCGTCACCCACACCGCCGCGCTCGAGTGTTATGTTTATAAATGCGGCGGCGCTGGGCGGGCGCACGTGTTGCCCATCAGACGGAGACTATCACAGCACGCTCCATCACGCCGCCGGCGGGTGGGCACTTGTTGGAGGGCGATCGGCCGCGATAGGGCGGCGCCAGACCCCGCGGCTGCAACGCCCCGGCCGCTTACCAATAATAATCCAATCCGGCTCGGCGCTTATCGCTGTTATCTCAATATGTCGACTCGACTCCCCGCGCCGAAGCTGGCCGTCGACGCCGGCCACGGCCGACGCACACGCGCATCCAGCAGCCGGCTAATCTAGCAGCGCGCCGCATTATTGAAAGGCGGCCCCCTAATGAAATACGCGCCCCCGGGGCCGGGGGCCGGCCGGTCGGCCGCTGATCTGTGTCCCCATACAGAATGAGGCGTAATCTGTTTTAAAACTGAGAGGCCGGCTTGGAGAGCCACCAAAGCAGAACTGCGATATTGAACAGGCGCCGCCGGTTCAGGTGTCTGCCGGCACCCCATGGGACGAGCCGATCGATCTGGGTCGGCGGCGGTAGCGCGGTGGCCGACACACTGCGGTACAGCCGGCTGGCCAGGGGCAGCTAGCAAGCACCACGTGCACCTGCAGATCTGTGTTGGGCGCGCGCGGCGTCCAGCGCCGGCCGAGTTCGGTACTTACCGGAGGACTTGGGCGTGGTCGCCTCGTTCTTGGGCTCGAGCGCGCTCAGCTTGGTGTTGTTGTTGTTGTTGTTGTTGTTCTCGCAGAGCTTGTCGGGCTGGTGGTCGTCCTTGCAGAAGAGACCGTCGTCGGTCAACGCGAATTCGTCGCCCGGGATCAGCTGTCGCTCGCACAACCCGCACCGAAAACAGTCTATGTGGTAGATTTTGTCCTTAGCACGCATCACAAAGTCCGTTTTTCTGAAGCCGTCGCCGCACTTCTCGCATTTGGTTCCGAAGAGCCTGGAAAAGAGGGCGGGGTGGTCACGATCAATGGTCGAGGTCGCGGGCGTGGGAGACGATACCCGGGGGACGCAGGCGACACACAAACAACTGACGGGGGCGAATGACGAGTGTGGTCACCGCCCACACGCACAGTGATTGCTTGATCTGCCTCGGGAATTCCGGCGAACGCGGGCGCGCAGTGCTGTGGCAAACCACGGCGGCTGGCCTCCGAGTGTCATGGAACGGCGCACATGATCACTGGTCAGCGCTGTAAATTGGAGGCTGCAGATTTGTTTAGGATGTGAAACGGATTTTATCATTGGATCCAGCCAAATGCTTAAGTGAGGAAATAGCGCCCGATGAAATGGAACGGTCAAAATGTGGTTGAGGGAGGGAATGTGACGCCTTCAAATGCATTATTTTATCGCCGCAACACACGTGCAGTGCTTTCGGTCATGAGGTCATACGCTTAGATATGTTCATTTATATTTGTATATCGCCATGAATACCAAGAGGCCCATTTATCCAATAACTAATGCAGTCAGTAAATAAAATAGTATGCCACATGAACACTCCATCCCTCTCCGTTCTCATGGCTATGAATTACGGCTCGAAAAGTGCAGGTAGAACGAAGCCATGTCGCAGCAAACCAAGTATTGGTATTACGTGTTTCCTTGCCGCGCTCTGGGTCTTCTTTCGTACAGTAAAAAAACAAGCTTCCGAGTACGCACGCATGTAGCCCAATCACTGGCCGCAGTCATTATCACTATCGTCACAATAGCGTGCAAGTTTGCACCATGAACTGTAACGAAACAACACGCTATATCACACTGCCATGGGCGCCAGAATAGGGGGAATGATGAGGTATATGACCTCGGTGTCCAGGAACATCAACTATTAACATCGTGGGTGTTGCATGGAAATAATCGAATTAAGAGTTCATCTACCTCTACCCTCACCCTCGCCCCCGACTCACCACACACCACACTTTTTCGGATGGCCATGCAGTCTAACTGGCGGATCCAGAGTGCAACAAACCATGGTTCCCCTCCCCAAGAGGCTGACTTTTGCCGACATTTTGCTCTAAAGTGGCATTTTCTCGAATTCCAAGAGCATTGTGTCACATAAATATTGTCTTAAGCATACCTGACGACTGGTAGCTGTTGAAATACGACCAGATATTCTTTTTCGCAAAAGGAGTTCTTTTCACACCAAAAATATCTTTTTTTCGCAGCAAACGTTTCCATTCAACGGCGAAGACTCGATGCCGGGTTCCATCGGTTATAGATGCAGAACGTCGCATCGCCCGTCCAACCTCGACTACTGTCCCATCGCCGGTAACCGCAGCGTACTTTCGGCAGGGATCAACGACAGCAAGCTCGCGAAAAAAGAACAACCCGGGTGTGGTCAGTTTGGCTTGTTTTCCTCCGTAACGTAATCTGACCCCTGTCACGACAAGACAATCGTGTGTTGTGCACTGTACACTGAGTACACTGAGCAGCCGTAAATACAGACATGGCATGACTTCGGTCTTTTAAACATGTACCTCGCGAGGAAAAAACGGGCGCCGACACATCACCGCTGACACTCGTGGTAAACAGACTCGTACACGTCCACATGGGTCATACACAGTGTGCACCCGAATGTGTCTGTCCACTCTGTGGCGCGACGCTGAGCCCGTGCGATTATGTCGCACATAAAAAAACAAGCGTCGAAACGGCGCCAGCGAAGTGTGTTGTCGACAGAAGCGGTCGCCGGCGGCAGGCAAAACATCGACAGCCTGTTTTGATGGCTGTGCGTTTTGCGTGAGCTCTTGTTTTTCGTCCCCCGCCCCCGCACCCGCACCCGCAGCCGTCACCGCCTCCGCCGGCACGAATATTATTTCTGCCCGAATTGGCGGTTCGAACTTTGCTTTTAGCCGCGTGCAGACAGCCGCGGTTGGAGATGGCAAAAGTTTGCCGTATTGATTTTGCACCGGCTGGTGAATTGCTGTCGCCGGTCCATTACAGTGCGGCAGCATTGCACTAATCATAGCCGGCACAGTGTAATGGCTGCATTATCGCAGCATCTTTAATTTAAGACGAACGAACGAAAGGGCGCAATCAGCAAAGTTATGTTCAAGGGAAGCCTCGCAACAAAGGGCTCTGCGCACACTACATGAGCGCCCGGCCTCTGGGGATGGTTTATAAGACGCGCAAATGAGACACGTGGGACACGGTAAGCCGGTGCAGGAAGCAAAATGACCAACTAATTACGACCTCGCACGGAGTAACTAGCATAAGTCACGGTTGTGAGTCGCAGTTTAGCAATGTGATTGCACGGCAGGGTACGCCCCGCCGTCTTCCTCATTGCAACTCTGCGATGCGCGATGCGATTGCAAACTCCAACCTTGTGTGCCTACAACGTACACTGTTCATTCCGTCCACCTATAGCATAATGTTGTATTATTGAAAAAGCGGCAGAGTTAGCTGCATAGCATCGGTTAGTTGCCGGCCACCGTAGGTGATAAGGTTATGAATAATGTACATAATGTACCATCAATGTGCAGCCGTTGTGGTCCGTTCATACTCGATCTCCAACACATCATTTCATCATGCTAAGCAGCAGCACACCCAGATGTTTGCCAAGAGGCGCCGTTCTCAGAAGAGTGTCGATACGAATAAAGCATTCCGCTAGATTATGTGAAATTAAATTATCGAAATTAAATATGTGCCTTTGACAAGCTTCCTTTTAAACCGTGCACTTAACCAAGCTACATGTTTTGTTGATATGACTTGACCTACTTCTTGGCCGTTGGCGACGTGGCACCTATGAAATCATGTCGTGTCTGGATGCGCTCTGATGGCAGCATAATATAGTACAGAAACATGTGCTCCCGGGAGTAAGCCTTGTTAGGAGCAGAACCAGCGAGGTTCATCGTACGACGCTTGGCATCGGGCTATGCTGTTGACAGATCAGTGATAAATCTGGTCGTGCTGACGGAATACAAAAATATAAACAAGCATCACATGCGTCACACACAAAACTCGAACAGTTATTTTACATCCAGTTTTGGAAAAAAATTATGTCCCAAAATCACAACAGCTGTAGGTCTCCGGTGAGGTAGCTCTCTCGGTCTCTAAATGAGACGTACTAGTTGCAATTACACATGTGGGAAATCGACGTCAGACGAGTTTAACCTGAGCTTAATTAAGTCATGAAATCGCATTGTGCCCGTGCGCTTAGCTTTGTCCGGACATATCACGTCCATGGCAACAGTTCGCGTTAAAAGTTTCAAACGTGGTTTCCCGATAGTTTTCAGGAGTCTCGATCCTAACTATAGACGTTACTTCAGTGGAAATGTTCGGAGGGGAGCAGCGGTGAGCATGAATAATCTCGTGAGCCACGCTTTCTTTTCATTTTTCCTTAATACTGGACACTCGGGAACTTTCGGAGTGCGTGCCTCCTAAAGAAGAGTAGCGTGCCCGGCACCTTTTAGGTGCCGGGCCAGGCACGACCGGCTTGGCTGTGATTCCGAGCCAGGTTGCGTTGGCCAGGCTCGGTTTGGTCGTGATTCTAAGCCAGGCTGAGTGCCCCAGGCTCAGTTTGCTGTGAGTAGCCAGGCTGGGTGCCCCAGGCTCGGTTTGGTTGTGAGTAGGCAGGCTGGGTGGCCCAGGCTCGGTTTGGCTGTGATGAGTAGCCAGGCTGGGCTCCCCAGGCTCGGTTTGGCTATGAGTAGCCAGGCTGTGTTCTCCCAGGCTCGGTTTGGCTATGAGTAGCCAGGCTGCGTTCACCAGGCTCGGTTTGCCTGTTGGTAGCCAGGCTGTGTTCTCCAGGCTCGGTTTGGCTATGAGTAGCCAGGCTGTGTGGGCCAGGCTCGGTTTGGCTATGAGTAGCCAGGCTGTGTGGCCCAGGCTCGGTTTGGCTATGAGTAGCCAGGCTGTGCTATCCAGGCTCGGTTTGCCTGTTGGTAGCCAGGCTGTGTGGGCCAGGCTCGGCTCTCCACAGGCGCAGGTCTGCGCTGGCCGAGTGCGATACCCGTTGACCAGGCCGCACCGGAAGCGGACAGGGTTCGATCACGGCCAGCTGAAACGGCACGCTTTTTGCGCGGCGTCGAGCGCACAGCGCAGTGGCGTGAGGCCGCCGCCGCAAATGCCAAAGGCCACCGGGGGGAGCCGGCGCACCTGACGGTCGGACGCCGAGCTGACCGCCACTCGGGCCAGAGACAATTAAACATTAATGTCGAGCCGTAATTGTGGTTGTGATTGCGCCGGCCGGCTGGTTTTTGCCACTGTTGCCGCCGGCCGGCGCCGCATGTTTGAGCAGATTTGCCCGCGTGATAGTGTGCTATCGCTGGCACCGAAAGAAATGAGCCGTTCGAGGAAGCGTTTAAGTCGGAACGCACACGCTGATACCGGGTCCGGCATCGGGAAAAAGGCGCTTCGGCGTTCTATGAACTGTGAGGTCACCACACGAATGTTTGTTAGACATGTGTGTGAACTTCAACTATTGATCGAGACGCAAATTAAACACACGACATGTTGCAGGCAGAAAGCACCTGTGCCATACCTTACCATATCAAAGACTATCTACCCCAAAGCTGCTCAAAACTTCCCCTTGTCGTATCACGGCATGCATAAAATCAACATATTTCAGCCAGGAAACAATAGCGTTCATTGAAGTGTAGCTTGCAATGTGAGCGTCGTGTCGTTCAATGGTTCCGGACCCCGTAACCGGAGGCCCACCCGTCCTCGAAATGTACGCTCTGCACAAACTAGCATAACGCGCCTATAGAGGCGATAGGCGGGCGAAAGCAAAGCGAAAGCACAGGTGAATTCGAATCATCGTGTATGCTTGTCACAGGGGGTGCATTACACTGAGTGTCTACACAACCTTGAGTGTGTATGCAGCCATCGACTTGAGTATGTATACAGCCGAGAGTGCATAGAACCTTGGGGGTATACAGCCATTGTCTTGAGTGTGTGCGTACAGTCATTGCTTTGAGTGTGTATACAGCCATTGCCTTGAGTGTGTATGCAGCCTTGATTGTGCATGCAGCCGCTGCATTGAGTGTGTATACTGTCTTGAGTGTGCATACAGCCATCGCCTTGAGTCTGAATGCAGCAATTACCTTGAGTGGGTATACAGCCGCGCGCCTACAAGCATGCATACACAGGTACAATTAGTTGGAAGAGATGCACAAAATGTCTTCACCAAAAGCATAAACCAATGGTCTTCTTAGTAATTCCAAATTTGGAAGGCAGATCTGAAAAGAAAAAATGTTAGCAAGTGAAAAAGAATGATTTGACGTTATACGGTCACCTTCACATATTGAAACCATAAGTCAGGTGAGTTGCCTCTCGGTGAAGTCCCGGACCAACTTACCGGCGTGTAGTTCAACACAGTGACATTTCCCATGTGTCATTGTGTAATCCTCATGTCCTCCTATCGTCATTCAACAGGCGACTTTCGCATCAATTTTCATTATCTTGCGAATGGATTATGCCTCAGTGTAAATATTTCAATTAACTCACGAAGTGTTCGAAAACCTATAGTTTTTTCCACGTCGCCATGACGAATACCTGGCATGGATCATGTGACACTGCATTAACGTTGTCGTGCATTTGTCATGTGATATCACATGTAAAGGTTTAATCATGTTCGACATGTTGTGCGTGGTATTGAAATTTTACTCTTCTTGCAGAATGTCAATTGTAAAATACTCAACTGCACCTTTTCAAAGTTGTACTTTATTTATTTCGGGCTTAACCTACCACAAGCATATCTTACCCAAAATTATATCCATCTCTATTCTGGTATTTTACACCGGTTGAACCTGCTGACACCGACTTTAACCGACAGTTCCTTCTGACGCCTAAGTGATTTTAGCCGGAAATGCCAACCCCGGTTCTGTCGAGATGCGTTCGCGACAGGACACAATGTTCACGTGTGTGGTGCGTGCATCAAACATGCGAGTGCTGTATGCGCTTTAGGCAACACAGTGCATGTCGCATTATAATCAGCTCGTCGCCATGCGAGAATGTCGGACTTGTGAGCCAATCCACTGCAGCACGGATTGAAATGATGTCATCATCCCGTCCCAGCCAGTCACGATCTGTGTCGGCTCATCGATACCTGACACACACCTGTGTCAAGCGGAAATTATTACCCTAACTTCCGTTCGTTTCTTTATGTAAAAAAACAAACATTGCATCAACTCACGTTCTTCAGCGACTTGGCAGTCATGGGAGAAGCAGCAGCAAGCATCAGGAGCACCGGTGGCGAAGCAAATTTCCCTCATGTTCTTGTCTTGCACCGAGATCCCACTGAATACGTGACAAATCGACCGACATACTCAATAACTCTATAACCCAACCTGAATGGACTAGGCTTTTAAAGCAATTCGATGCATACTGTTGTTAGATTTGTATCCCATTTGAATCGTGACATCCAATGGGTGATATGTTCCTCTCGGCAGCGCCTGTTGGCGGTGAGTCATCATCCGCTGACGGCAACCGGGCTGTCCATTCAACTGGCCGTAGCAGCCGCTCAGCTCTCTCAGCTCGCATTGGCCTGGTCGGCCAACTGGGGGAAACGTCAGCTCTCCCGCTCGCATTGGCCTGGTCGACCAACTGGGGAAACGTCAGCTCTCCCAGCTCACATCTGCCCGGCCGGCCAACTGGGGAAAACGCTCAGCTGTCCTCGCATTGGCCCGGTCGGCCAACTGGGGAAAACGTCAGCTCTCCCGCTCGCATTGGCCTGGTCGGCCAACTGGGGGAAACGTCAGCTCTCCCGCTTGCATTGGCCTGGTCGGCCAACTGGGGGAAACGTCAGCTCTCCCGCTTGCATTGGCCTGGTCGACCAACTGGGGGAAACGTCAGCTCTCCCGCTTGCATTGGCCCGCAACTGGGGTCAGCCCTTCCTCCCAACTGGGGAAACGTCAGCTCTCCGCTCGCATTGGCCTGGTCGGCCAACTGGGGAAACGTCAGCTCTCCGCTCGCATTGCCGGGCCTTCGGCCAACTGGGGAAAACGTCAGCTCTCCCGCTCGCATTGGCCTGGTCGGCCAACTGGGGAAAACGTCAGCTCTCCCGCTCGCATTGGCCTGGTCGGCCAACTGGGGAAAACGTCAGCTCTCCCGCTCGCATTGGCCTGGTCGGCCAACTGGGGAAAACGTCAGCTCCTGGCCGGGCACCAGCTCGCATTGGCCTGGTCGGCCAACTGGGGAAAACGTCAGCTCTCCCGCTCGCATTGGCCTGGTCGGCCAACTGGGGAAAACGCTCAGCTGTCCTCGCATTGGCCTGGTCGGCCAACTGGGGAAAATAGGCGTCTGCCAACTGAACACTTAACAACCAGTATGTTGCAATAAACTTCGCCCGCGAACAAATGCCGTGAGACATTGGCCACCCGAAATAAGTGCAACAGTTCCAGGTGCTGCAGAACGATCCTAGTTACAATTTGTTGCCGCCGTTCCATGACT
Source organism: Imbricaverruca yamaguchii (assembly GCA_034440575.1). Classification (NCBI taxonomy): domain Eukaryota; kingdom Metazoa; phylum Arthropoda; class Thecostraca; family Neoverrucidae; genus Imbricaverruca; species Imbricaverruca yamaguchii. Next base: position 336,019 of record JAOTOL010001636.1, on the reverse strand, counting down.
TGTGATGTTCTGATGTGATGATGTCTTGTTGTGCCTGCACGTGTTTTTGCCTTTCCGCTGGTCCACTTGAGACCGTTCCACTGCCCATTCCACTCGTGCCCGTTCCGGCTAAGCCGTTCCATCGCCCATCCTCCTCGTCCTATGCGACATTGCTGATCGCCTCAGCTTCGCTCCGAGTCATTCCAGCGAGATCTGCAGACGAGCCGGTGGTCGGCGTCGGAGCGCAGCGGCGCGCGGTCGCTTACCTGACGTAGTCGCGCTTGCAGTAGGTCTTGCTGTCGCGCACGAAGCAGGTGCACGTCTCGTCGAGGAACTGGTTGCACTCGGCGCAGCGGAGGCAGGCGGCGTGCCACTCCAGGTCGGGCGACACGCGCAGGATGTACTGGTCGTGGATGGCGCCGCCGCAGCCGGCACAGTGCGACGCCTTCTTGCCTGCGGGCAGGGCACGTGAGCCGGGGTCAACTGGGTCAGGTGACTCAGCCGGAGTTGTCGAGGTCGAGCGGTCAGGACCCGCCGCCCGATGTGTGTGAGATGGAGCCGGGGTGTTCGAGTGAGTTGGATGCCAACGAAAAACAGCATGGTTTCATATGCACCGGCTGGTCGTTGGGTTCAGGGTTCAAGAGGCCATTTGGGTTAACAGGGAACGGTTCCAGGAAGCCAAAAAGCTGGCTTAGAATAACCATCAGGCAGGAGGTAACACAAGACGCGTTAAGAATATGACCACTCCTTCCCGCCACAGTATGCAGTTGTCAATTCATCCAACTATATCCATAAGTCTTCTTCCACATTATAATTGAGAGTCACAATAGGGTACGAGCACTACCAACACTTATTCTTCACCGCGAGCCATTCCGAAGTGATTTAAAGTTCAAACAAATTTTGTTATTAAAAAAAACAAGCACGTCCTTCGTAATTCCACCTTTAGCTTGCCGTCAACATCGAAGTAACTTTCGTCTGCATATGAAGTCGAGACCGTCCCCGCTGCACACTGCAAAGCACCAGCTGCGTTCCGGCTCAGTCTCGGCAGGTCGCTTCTTGTTCCGATATCGCTGATACACTAATCCGTTGAAAGGAAGGGAGCAGCAACAGCCCGGAGGGCTGACGGAGGGCCGAGAGCGCCACGACCGGAGGGAGGCGAGGAGATAGAATCTTATCTTGTCGGATTACACCTGGCACATGTCGGATACGGTGACGGCACAGCTGCGTGACGCCGGGCGGAGGGGGGAGGGGTGACGTCCGGCGACCACTGTGGCCAGACCGCACGGCTCCTCACCCACGGCCACCGTCACGCCAGTCAAAGCACTGTCACCGCCAATGAGTGACGCCCGACAGAAATGGAGCTGCACCCGGACCCAAGCCCCCCCTCCCCTCATCCCGCAGACGAATCCCACCCGGATCCCAAAGATCACCAAACTATGGTCCGACCACACTGAGATCCGTGCGTCACGAAACTACAACTGGATCACACTCTGATCCAAGTCTCACGGGCCTCCGGTCAAATCCTGTGTCGCTTCTGAAATTGTGATGCAGTGAGCTACACTAGAACCACAGGACGCTGAGAAGATTGTTAATACGATGGCGAAACGGCAGGAAGCACAGATTCACTTGTTTCGAAAACGATGTTGTTATTTCCAGTTAGTTGCAAAACCCGGTTAACTTTGCCTCTTTCACCAAGAAAGAAAAGAAATCCTCTAAAACTATACGTCTTGTGTGAAATTGTGTGCGGTAGTACCCTAACGCATGGTAGATTTTCCAACTGGTTTGCTAAATGATTGTTTCTTGAGCCGTAATGGCATGCGCACAATTCAGATATTTCGGTGTTGGTGGCAAAGTGATTAAGCTGAGGGTCTGGGAAACCAGAGGCATCGGGTTCGATTCACAACGGTGCTCGTTCTCCTTCCCAGGGAGAAGCAGGCGAAGTCATGGGGTTTCAGCTGCTTAGTGCGCCGTAGGGTTACAAACAACAATAGCTTCCGGTATATTATGAAATGACTGCATCAGTAGCGAGCGATAGGATGCATGCGTGGTGTTTGCTATATATGCAATAACTGTGCAATCTTGATAGGGAAGTATGAAGAGCGTGCTGCTCAAAGCCAGTGTCAATTGCATGCAAATATACATGGCCATTGCTTCGCCTCATCACTCAGTGTAGCTCCCAATTCTCCTCTTATCTCGAGAAGAGTTTTCACTCGCCGTGCTTATCATCCAGAAAATATATCCGGTCACACGCTACTACGTCGTTTCAGCCGATAATTAATTTACACATCACATGCATTCAGCATTGCAGTGTACAGAGAAAACACGTTACACATACAGAGTTCGGAAACTGAACGTCTAAAGTATGAGCACGGGTGACATCATTGCTGTGGTGTCTTCCGCTACCATTTTAAGCCCAACACCGGACTACGTGCATGGACAGGTGCGGCTTATGAGGTGAGATTTACCACTTGTAATCCAATTTTGATGCATTGCATCAGTCACGGAACAAGATTCGCACGACAGCATGATGGTGTGTACCGTTTCTATTACACCAAACAAGGTACACACCGATTTCTGGATGTATTCGACGATGAAGTTGGAAGTGTGCTACTGATCACTCCTGCTTCTGATCGACTTCCACACAGTACTGTTGAGCTGCATGACCGACGCAGTCGATGCGCCCTTAAACTCCAACCGTACTGTCGGCTGCCGTGACGTTTCTCCCGTTGATCTATAATTATCAGAACACGGGGAGACAAAGTGCGTCCAAAGGAGGTCGATGTTGATTCACCGCTGCTGTCGAAACCGCCTGTATCACACAGGCATGAAATTACAAATATAACAAATGTCCACGCTTGAAGATAGCAAAAAAGAATGCGCAGGAACATGAACGGCGCTCCGATGCCATTCAGCCATGACATCGGCGGCTTCGGGGTCACAGACTTCCGTGATGAGCAGAAGGATCGCCCAATCGTCCACAACCTGATGAGCGGGGGGGGCACCACCTGATCAGTCCGGGCCCGCCACCACCGCCGGAGATTGGCCGCGGATGGCGCCGGGCTCGCGTACGGTGCCGGCGCGTCACGCTGGCTGCCGCCGCCGAGCGAGATGCGCCGCGCTGATACGGCACGCGCGCAGACGGAAATCAGTCGTTATTTCAGCATGAAAACGGCACGGGATATCAATTAATCTGCATACACGTGCGCTGGCAGTTGGGCGGCGCTGACGCCAAGGCTTTGTCGTGTGTCCCTGTTGAAAAGAAATACACACCGACCGGAAGCCGGTCATTTCCGACGGGCGCGGCCGCATGCTGTGTCTGACTGTGTGACCGTGTGAGTGAAAACATTTGCATGTCCAGCCGGTCCCTATAAACCAGCCCCAGTACCTGCCAATTGCCCAATGCGGCCACACAGTGTGTCGGCGCACGCTACGTGTTCGGGAAGCCACCCGCGCTAATGACGTTTGTTCGACGACCGCCGAGCGCCGCTGAAGCCCGGCGGCAAATTCGCGCCACGCTCCGTCGGCGGCACATGCCACCCTCCCCCCCCGCCGAACCTTGCAGACGTGGACGTTTTGCCGTGTTTACCGGCCGCGCCAGGCGGCGTGTTTTTGACGTTGGCGACACTGACGACACGGCGCCAAGTGCGATCTGCATGCTGTGGGTCGAGTGGCGCTAATTACCACGGCCCATCGCCACGCAACTCACCACGTCGCCCCCCACCCCACACCGGCGCTGCTCGGTCCGACTGCCGGTCATCCAACAGCCAGCACGCCGCCGGGCATATTTGCAAACAGCCGACCAAAATCGATGATTAGCGCCGGTGAGTAGCTCGTTAAGTCAACAAGTTAGAATCCTTCCCCCGCCCTGGTTATTTCGTGATGTGTGCCGGTGTCGGTGAAGAGGATGAGACGAGCTTCTCTGTTGGTAGCCGGAAATAGTACCAGGCGATAGGGATAGGGGTGCAGCCTTACCCCTACCCGAAACGCTTAGCTCTGGGTCAATGGGTGTTATGCGGAAACATAGCGTTGGCCGAAGCGCCCCGAGTTGCACCACTGGTGACCCAGTTAAATGTGTTTGGAGGAAATGAGCTCTCTGACCTATGGGATACAAATTTAGTCTGCAAGGTCAGGATGGCGGAACCAATGTTCGTTGTTTTCAGGACTGGAGAGCGATAAGTTATCGACAGCATTTCCAAGATCCTGTATATATAAGTTTCCTTGTCCGTGGAGTACGACGCATGTTTCTACGCTATAAAATAAATTACTATTGGACATCTAATTCATCCAAGCTCAAACAGACGAATGTGTTGGGTTTTCATATCGCCGATAATCGGTTATTGTGTGGGACTCTGCAGGGTTCGTTCCTTCACAAAATAGGTCGCATCGGATACTCGGGAATGACATTGCATACTAAAGATGCAAAATGTGTACCAGTGACCAGAGCTACTATATTCCAGGTGTTTGTAGAAAGCGCATGAGATGTTTCAGACAATTTACCCATTTCCAATGTACTATCCGGGTTCTGGGCAATTTGCATTGGCATAGGAGAGGGTCTTTGTTCTCTTTTTACATTTATACCTCGGTCAAAGAGCACGATCAGCCACCTTCCTTGATTCCGCCCCCACCCTACTTGGAACAATCCAGTATCGGCGAGAAGTATTGCTCCGGGCCGTTTGCAGGTCACCTTGCCTTGCCGCTAATGCAAAGCTTCCGTGACCCGGCTCTTCTGCATCCACTTCGCACCACAATGTTGGACTGAGCTGAGCCAAACGCAAGCATTTTGAACTTTTTTTTTATATAAACAGGATGTACAAACGAAACATTGCAACTGAGTGTTTGTGTGTCCGAAAAAGCACGGTTCTGACAGATCTGATATTCTGACAGACCGGGTTGTCATATCGAGAGGTGGCGGGTCTCGGCAGGTAGGTGGCTCGGGCAGGTTTGCCAAGCAGGCAGTGCTGGAAACCAGGGCAGAAGGCCGCCGGACGACAGGTCGGGTGCGGCAGGCAGGTGGCACGATTTGTGGGGTGCCTCCCCAGACAGCGTTGCACGGGTGCTGTATATTTTTAGAAAGTCATTCGGAACGCCATTCAAATACCGACAAATCAATCACAGGCGGTGGCAGACCAGTTCCTCAAACTCTCTGACTCGGCTGACAGATGGCTGGACGGTTCCAATGCATTAGCTCTATTCAGGATCAGGTCTTGGCTAAAAAAACGATGATTTCGTCATTTTCCATAAACCAAGTTGAAAGTAATAAAGAGTGGAAACCTCATTTACTTTTGGGTGCACGTAGCAACTGTGCACGTATACGTGTATTCACTGGAATGTGAACTGACAAAGAATGTCGTGTTTGCACGTAGTCAATATTGCTAGCAATGTAATCGTCCTTTGATTTTTCCGTCCCCTCGCTTCGCCACAACAGTAATTAGAGCCATCATGTGCATTATTTGATTGACAATAGTAAATAGCATGCCTTCATTCGAGTCAACTGTCTCGGAGCTTACTAAAGAAGCTTAGCGATACAAATTCCATATTCCTGTCCATTCTCTGCTTAAAATGTCAAAGCCTGATGGCAAATCACTTTCTAGAATGCTGAAACATTCTCTCAAAGTACCACTTCCATGAAGTCTCTTCGGCATCGTAACTATTGCCGGTGGGGATTATGGAAGTGATTGCAGGAAGAAAAAACCAAATGTATAGCTCCAAAAAATCAGCTCGAATAAGTGCTGCAGCGCAGGCATGAACTGATTTGTCCGATATCTATAACTGTTGAACGTACATTGCGAAGCGGCATCACAGCACTGACCACCCCCAGACCGGACATGGCTTCCTCTCGGGAGGTCCCAGAGGACGGCCAGACAGTGTCAATCGGTTTCATCGACGTCTAGATCGGTTCGGATCTGATTTGGAACAAGGGTCAGGAGTGAGCCTGCCTGCCCTCATCCTGAAAACCCACCACCCATGTCAGCGAATATCGATCTATCGATCACTTTCCCTCTAATTAGCCAGACAAAGTGTTAGCTGGCGCATGCTCTGTCTGGAACAGCATCCCGAGGATGTGCCACTACCTGACGTAATATGCGAGTGGGTTGCTCAGGTCGTGTAGCCGGCCGGCCGGCTACCTCTGTGGCAGTTTCTGCTGAAGTGCCAGGCTGCACACCGGGCCGGGTGAAATGATCAGAGAAGCACGGTACCGTTAGGCGGTTTTGGAGCTTGCGGTCGTGGTAGACTGATAAGATGTGTCGGGATCTCACTCCATGACCCCACAGTCCTGTCTGGATAAACACAATGACAAATAGCAAGCATGTTGCAAATTAATAGCACGTCGTGTAAGTGGTAGACTATGTGGACAGAGATGAAAGGTACAAATCTGTTTTTTTTTGTAGGATTGTGGTGTGATCATAATCGTGTAATGTACTCCAAGACATTTCCCGCTGGAAATGGTGAAGAGGTGATGAAAAAGCCGTGGGCAACTCAATAAGCCAGACCAATATGACATCGAGTGGTCTTTGCTGGCCAGTGCCAGCGGACACGTTTGAACATCACTGCAAGCATGGTTTCGATTGGACGTGAACAACTTTGTGCGGGAAGATGTGATTGACGTTACTGATGATGTTGAGTGCAGGTGACATGTCAGCAGACATGGTGCAACTCCACTGTCGAGACAAGGCGCTGAGCCCTCGTGTTCTAGATATTCCACAGCATGCCAGCATGGCCGAGAAAAGCAGCTGCTGCACACCTCCCCGCGACTCCTTCCTGGTATGCCCAGCAGCTGCTGCACACCTCCCCGCGACTCCTACCTGGTATGCCCAGCAGCTGCTGCACACCTCCCCGCGACTCCTACCTGGGATGCCCAGCAGCTGCTGCACACCTCCCCGCGACTCCTTCCTGGTATGCCCAGCAGCTGCTGCACACCTCCCCGCGACTCCTTCCTGGTATGCCCAGCAGCGCCCCCCCCCGACTCCTACCTGGTATGCCCAGCAGCTGCTGCACACCTCCCCGCGACTCCTTCCTGGTATGCCCAGCAGCTGCTGCACACCTCCCCGCGACTCCTACCTGGTATGCCCAGCAGCTGCTGCACACCTCCCCGCGACTCCTTCCTGGTATGCCCAGCAGCTGCTGCACACTCCTCCTGGTCCAGCAGCGCCACCCCCCGCGACTCCTACCTGGTATGCCCAGCAGCTGCTGCACACCTCCCCGCGACTCCTTCCTGGTATGCCCAGCAGCTGCTGCACACCTCCCCGCGACTCCTACCTGGTATGCCCAGCAGCTGCTGCACACCTCCCCGCGACTCCTTCCTGGTATGCCCAGTAGCTGGAGCACACCACCCCGCGACTCCTTCCGGATATATCCAGCAGCTGCGCCACACCTCCCCGCGGCTGCCTTTATTATCTTTATTTGCAAGACTTTATTTGCAAGACCTGTGAAGATCATCGGACGCAAGGTGCGTTCATGCGTGTCCTTTCAGGTACACACATGGAACTGAAAGTGTATTTGGCACAAGGCGCTGACATGCTTGGTGCAACATGACTTCAAATGTATTCCCTTAACCGCATCCAAGCACTAATTGAATGGAACTGAATAAAAATGAAGTGCACTGGCTGACAGAACAGCACATCCAGGGAGAAACTAAGGGGAGCAAGAGCCCTGTTGGAAATAAGAGGCCCCGAGACACCACCGACTGCACCCACAGAAAAAGAAGAGGAAGTCGCTTGGCACACCCAAACTGCACGTAGCCCCGTGTACAGTGTACACGTACACGCCACACTGTACAGCGTACACTGTACACGCCACACTGTACAGTGTACACGTACACGCCACACTGTACAGTGTACACGTACACGCCACACTGTACAGTGTACACGTACACGCCACACTGTACAGTGTACACGTACACGCCACACTGTACAGCGTACAGTACACGTACACGCCACACTGTACAGTGTACACCCTGTCCCACGCCACACTGTACAGTGTACACGTACACGCCACCCACCCCCCCCCACCCCACAGTACGTACACCCACACTGTACAGTGTACACGTACACGCCACACTGTACAGTGTACACGTACACGCCACACTGTACAGTGTACACGTACACGCCACACTGTACAGTGTACACGTACACGCCACACTGTACAGTGTACACGTACACGCCACACTGTACAGTGTACGCACAAAAGTGTACACGTACACGCCACACTGTACAGTGTACACGTACACGCCACACTGTACAGTGTACACGTACACGCCACACTGTACAGCGTACACTGTACACGTCCCGGCCGCCAGCCATACTGAGCAGCCGAGCGGTTGTCGACGACCCGAGCTCCCGCACCGGCACTTGGTACATTTCGGAGTCTGTTGACACAGAAGCCACCGGCTGATTTGATAAATTCAACATGCATTAGGTAAGCTCAGGCATTATCTGAAGATACGCTAAATTCAGGTGTCATTGCGAACGCCCTCTAAGATTAACTTTTTTAACATAATGGTTGTGAAATTGTCCACTCACCCATTCTAAGTGGGACGGGAGAAGTTCCCAAATGTGAATCAAGTACTTGAAGTAATGGCTGCCCTCAGCTCACATTTTTCGCCACTTTCCAGACCATCTACATGACAAACAAACAACAAATATAAAGTAAGTGGAGTCCACTCTCCCTTCCTTCCCCTGCATATGCATCTGGCCTCACGTAGAATGTCCACGGACACACGATTAGGCACTTGGGCTATGTATCTATCAAGCATGCAGCTGACGTCTCTTTTCCAGCCAGAACCTGAAGGACATGGTCTCACCGTCACCAACATACAAGGCTGTCAAATGCCCGCCGCCAAGCGAACAAGACCCGAGGTCAGCGGTTCGCTCGCTGCCAAAGCGAACAAGACCCGAGGTCAGCGGGACAGCGGGGCACCCGACGCTGCTCCCACTCGCCCGAACAAATGTATTCCACGGGAATCGGGCGAAAACTTCGGCCCGGCATCAAGTTCGACTTGTTGGAACGAATGGCGGCGGCGAGGGCGGCGACGGCGGCGCGGTCCGGCCGCAGCCGCTGCGACTGACAGCGCTTCGGTCGCACTTGGCGGCCGCCGAGATCCCGCACAACTTTTCCAATCGGCGTAGGGCCGAAGTTCTGACGTGCCCCGCGGCGGCGGCACGGGGCCGTGCCAGGGTGCCGCCACTGCGCCACCTGCTGCCGGACTGCCAGACGCTGCCTCGTGCATCGCTAATGCACGGCCGGCCGACAAACTGCGGCGCGTGAATAATTGGCGCGCCCGTGCAGCGTTCACCGACGCCCGCGACGTAACGATTGTGACGCGCAACGACCGCCGCCGTGCACTCGAACGCGGCCGTGAGCTGTAATTGCTAACGGGAAGTTGGCGGGCGGCTGAATTTTTCACGTGCAGCACGCAGTTGCGCGATCTATGGGAAAACTTTCCTCATCGTAGCCGTGAAGGCGTACGCTACCTTCTGATAATGGACACTGAGGAGATGTATTATTTACTTGACTTCGCTTTAATGGTGGGAAGCATGCGAAACTTCCGAATCAACAGAATCTGGGTGACAGACTAGATGCTATAAATCAGGGTTTCTCAAGCTTCCTTGATCCTTCCTGATCCTTCCTCGGAGAACACGAACCTTTGACATGTGCAGAGTGAACGCATGTGAAGATGAAGGCACATCAATGTGTGAAGCATGTTGCGCTCTGTTTTGTGGAGAAGGAAATTAAGATATGCTCGAGTTCAAGGGAAAATGGCCCTACCTCGCCCCTAAAATAACTCAGATGCTCGCTGATGCATACAAATAGTAGCGTATCTCAGCATCTGCACTAACATGCACAAGAGGGGGTTTGAAGAAATAATATTTGACGGCCGAACCATTTTAAATTAGTGACATTTAAAAACCATCCATTCAGTGGCTGGATCAGGTGCCATATTTGCGTCCGGGAAATGGTGAGATGGATTTGAATTAAAGCTCGGAGAGTGTCAGTCCCTCCAAAAGCGTATAGTTAGTAGTAGTTGTAGTGCATACAGTAGACATATAGTTCACAATATGGGTATGTTTCTATAAACTATTGGGAGGGCACAATACAGGGAGGAAATGGGCGGAGCCAAATTTCAGGTTCGTGCCGATCTTGTTGAATGTTGGGTCTTGGGAACACTTATCAATGTTCACAATATTTGTATACGCTCTTTGGTTATCTTCCTTGACTGATTGGTCGTTCTTTCGCCCCATTCCAAGCATACCATAGCTTATCATCTGGACTGATACTGTACTGCACTGCAGGTATAACCATGGATAAATTGCTATTATTCTTATTATCATAATATATATATATATATATATATATATATATATATATATATATATATATATATATATATATATATATATATATATATATATAACATGTTCATTCATGCCGCGACACTCATGCAAACATGCCATAGAAGCGCAGAGAACTGCTTGTTCTACCTAAAAACATTTCAGATCACCATCAGTCTCAAATCAGATGTCACGTGGGGCTGTTCGCGCAGCACTTTCCCCGACATTGCGTCGAACGCACCTGTCGAAATGTCTCATTGATCCAACGTTTTTGTCTCTAGCCACAGCGGCCGAGAATTTCCGTGCTACCCATGGTTTCCCGGGTAACCATCTAGACACAACACAACTGTTTTGACGTGGCTGTCAGATTAGTTTTAAAATCAGACAGTGACTTGCACACATCCCGGGATACATTAGAGTGTTATCGCTGAAGGGCGGGGCGGATAAAAAATAGGTACAATGTGATAATGTCCAAAACTGAGATGCGTGTTCGATCCGATAAAACGTACACTTGAAATATTTATGTATTTAAAATATACATGCCTGGTTTTAATCAAGAACGGGAGATTTTTAACAATGGATGTGTGAGTGACATAAAAATGTTGACTTCCATGCACGGAGGTTTTTCGGTGCCCAATACACAAACGCAAGACGGAAGACATCGGCACTTCAAAACGCGCTTGCTGTCAGGCTTCTCGCCGTAGGTCTTGCAGAGGATAGGACGGTTTCGCTTCTTTGCCCAGCAAGCAGAGTCCTGTTCCGGTGACACGAGGCCATGCTGTGCCCTCGGGGCGGTGAGCCGGGCCGAAGTATTTGCTTAAAGGCAGCATCATGCCCACGAACCGGAAGTCGCCGGTCGGTCAGCGGAGTTGCCCTGGTCAGTCGGCGCTGCCCTGGTCAGTCGGCGCTGCCCTGGTGAACGGCGTTGCCCTAGTCAGCGGAGTTGCCTTGGTGAGCGGAGTTGCCCTAGTCAGCGGAGTTGCCTTGGTGAGCGGCGTTGCCCTGGTGAGCGGAGTTGCCTTGGTGAGCGGCGTTGCCCTAGTCAGCGGAGTTGCCTTGGTGAGCGGGGTTGTCCTGGTCAGTCGGCATTGCCCTTGTCAGTAGGCAGTGCCTGGTCAGTAAGCGGTCGTTCGCGGCACCCCCCTCCCCGCTCCATTGCTCCCCTGGCCAGGTGCAGGCCGGAGAGAAGCCAGTACGAGGTCAGGCTAAACCATGAGAACCCTAATGGAAGCGGGTGCACTCCACGACCATGTTAGCCGACCTAAGTGACCTCCACGACCACCTCCACCTTAGTGGTCACGACTCCCACATTCGTGATTCGCATCACAGGCTTCAAAATGTTAGGGCGGTACCTTGCTTCTTGTATTTGAGCTTCGTGGGTTGCAACTGTTGCCTTCACTTGGCTCCGGTGGTAATTCACTGCCATCTGAACGGGAGCAATCTTCGAATGGCATTTTAAATATCCTTGTTGAGTTGGAAGGGCTGGTGTCACCCCTTCACTTCCCCCTTTATCATTAGACAGCTCTTGACGGCTCTCCACGACTATTTTCATCCAGGGTACTGACTCCAAGATACGAACGGGGATTAGAGGGGACAATACCTTTCCTTCCCTTACCTCACAACTATGGATGATTGCATCATTAGCTCCAATAGACATAAAAGGGAACGACTTGAAAGTAGTCTTTCCCCAACCAACACTGTGATAACTCCTGCGCCTCTACTCAGATAATCTTCGTTACAAATTACTTGCGGTGCGCAAATCTTCACCCGGGGCAGCGAGCGACCGCACATGGCATTCTGAAACTAGCAAAGCTAAGTGGAAGCCAATAACCAATACCAACTTATTCCGACCTCCTTCGAAAATTTTCAACTTCCTGTCTTGTTTTTCCACACTCTATTTGAGGCGCAATTTAATGTATTGCGTTGATTTGTTTTCGTTTTCTTACTTTTTTATTCATTCCATTTTCAAGCTTCAATGTCAATTCATATAGAAGCATCATGGGCACAGGAGTGACCCTAAAATTTGGAGGGGAGCAAGCCGGAGGTCATGACCCCTGTCCCCATGTACCATATAATCCATTTCCTATGGCACTGCGGGATTTGAAATACAGGCCTGATACGCTCATCTTTGAAAGAAGCTTCAGACAGGTAGTATTCCTTCTCAGTTTTTTTTCTCGCCAAATTACGGCAGCAACAATTATGCGCGTGTCTTTACCAAGTGCGCAACAACTAACACCGAAGCAGAGTTCATCCGATAAAAGTTCCAAGCAGAGTTCATCCGGTAAAAGTCCCATCTGGTTTTCTGGCTGTCATAATAACCGAAATTTGAGCCTGAAGCTTCATGGAGACAGGTTATCAGGTCGAAGCATCTCGCGCTAATGTTTCGTATCGAAATATTAGCGTATGTAGGAACATCGAGATGTAGGAACGTAGTTGATACCAGTAACTTGTTCTCGTTAAGTGTGTCATTAAGTGTGGGTTTCCACAAAAATTTCCGAGTTCCAGGACAATGAATCAAGCAATAGTCGATATGGATGGCACTCGGATGCTCAGTTGTCATGTATGTGTCCGGACATTCCAACATTGCATCACCAACAACTCGACGTCGGCATATGCACACACCACGAGCAATAATCTGCTGCAACACGGCGCAACATGTGTTTACCGACTGACAGTTGTCGGATCAGCTCTCGGTGTACTGCCATAACTCACCAGTGAGTTATAACCTCACCAGTTAATCATTCGTGAGCTTCTCACAGGCCTGTGACTCATGAGTTGGTCGCGCAAATTCCAGCCAGATGGGCGGCTCTTGCCGCTTTTGTTCGTGCCATTGCCGCCTTCACTTGTGGACAAATATAAATGCCTCGCCCTCCGCAAATCATGGGACACAATCATGGGTAACCTTGGTGAAATTGATTGGGGGTCAATTGATGTTTTTGGTGGTATTTTTATCCGGAGAGGGGCGCCATCGACTGGAGACACAATCGTCGAGCGGGGGCTGGGTGTACTCGAGCGTTCTGGAAGGGCGCTTCTGTTAAGCTTCGGTTTGGTTGGGGGCAAACACAATCATTAGGGGAGGGGGAAAATTAATGAATGGGTGGTCCAGTTTCCCCCTTAGCATATATAAGGTGAAATCCATGCATGGAGTACGCGTGCAACCTTGCTACATTTTCATCTTCTCGTATCATTAGTCATTCCTTGCACTAAGTCAATTCTTCGCTGGGATATCACATCGTTGGGAAACCCTGGGTTGGCACCACTAATTCCAGCATGCAGACTTCGAAACGTTATTGGTGTGACCAACAAACACATCCCTCGGTTATATTAGTCCTGGATCCTGAATAATTCCTGGATGCTGAACAATATTCTGCAAAATGTTTTTTTGGGGGGGAGGGGGCGGGAATGGGATCTCGAAACCGGAAAAGTTCCTGGAAAATAACTCAGACCTGGATCCACGCAGCCACCCACAAACTACGATCCCAGTCCTGGATCCTGGGTGATCCCACTACAGACAGATACCCAGATGGCGACCCTAGGATGAGCTGGTGGTGGAGTTAGTTGGTACGGCGCCCCACCAGTACGCTAGAGTAGCCCACTCTGCTCAGTGATCCTGAACGACTGCCTAGCTTACTGGATGGAAATTCACCATTGCACACGTTGTCGGAATGTTCAGCACAAGAACAATTTCAATCACTGGCCCTTCGACAAGCTAACATCTGCATCGAGTGTACAGCAAGCGTCAGATAAAAACATGTTTATGAGAATGTTTATACTGCTTCAAGAATAATAACTAATTCGTAGCCTTGCCATAGAAGTCAATTTGGTGTTGCTTCAAAGGCATTTGCAATCGTTGCCGGGCAACACTCCCACACTCTGATCTTCAATCCTGCATATCCTCCTCATTCGTGAAAAATATCCTAATTCTAACCTTTGACCTAGCGGAATCAGTGACTGGAACCTAACAACCTAAGAGAACGTTCTAGTTCCCATAGTTATCATAGATCTTCAGTTAAAAACGAGATTCTGGTTTCGGGTGAACATTTCAATAAAATTCGCATTTTGATTCCCAGGGGGGACTGGACTACTTGATCCTACGATGTAAGATCTATGATCGGATCCAAGTCGCCATTTATGGATATGCCTACTTTGAAGACCAGCATGTCCATGTAACGCTAAATGTAGGTGTATTCTAAGTATGTGCCAAGCTGTTGCTGTAATTTGCAATATTCGCTCACGAACGGAAAGTTAATGAGCAATAAAAAAGAAAAGAAAGCTAGGATTCCACCACCTCTAGTTGCTGTTGAGGCCGCAATACCTGCACTACCGTATTCCGGCCCAAAATTCTCAAATTTATCTTGAAGCTAAAACCTAATAAACGTTTGTTTGGCCTCGAGCCGAGTGCAGACATCACGAATTGATGTGCGTGACAATTGACGTCCGTGAAATGTGGCTGCGTTAAACTTCATCAAACCATCCAATCGTGTTTAACAATCAGCTTTGACATTGGTGTCATGAAAACATTTTGTTAAGAAACGCTCGTTTTTTCCAATTTCTGCATTTTTACGGATAATATTGTCGACTTCCTTTGATAACATAGTGGTTTTGATGCCTTGGGCATATCCTCAACCTTACGACACATGAATTCCAGAACACTAATCCATCCGCCTAAATACATTGTCCGTGAGTCTTACAGATCTTCACAGCCTGATGGTTTCACAGCCTGTCTTGATGGCCATCCTTTCCTCGCATCGATTGATGCTTTCATCGAAATTGGATTGGACAACGTGGTAAGAACTTAACGTTTGTTTTCAAGCATTCAAAGCTGTTCACCTGTAAATTTCAAGATTCAAGATTCAAGAATGTTGGTTTTGACAGTGCCCTCGCCATCTCCTTATTCCTCGTGGGATGTCTAGCCAAATTAGCAGTGGCAATAAATACCGAGTGTTCACGTCAGTAGTTATGACCCATTCTTCCATATGCACAATGTCTGCAGAACGTCATAGCAATATGCAAGACGCAAATGTCATTTGCTGATATGATACTGTATCTGAACTGAAGAAAGGGGCGTGAAATTGTGCTGGGTTGGAGCTGGCAGAAAACCCAGGTGCTTCCTCCGAGTGTCAACTTCAGCGTCAATAGGCGAGGGGGAATTCGTTCCTGGGCCGAGCACGTGCAACAGAGTTATTGTGCTCACCAACTTCAGGACATTTTTCCTTGAGCCCCATGGTGTTGCATGCAATGAAACAAATGTTTTTAAAATGGCTCCCTCGTAAAAGGCGGACGCACGCCACGGAACGGTGTCTGCTAGGGCCGACTACTTGGTGTCGGCAACAGTGCAGTCTGGATCAGCGCACAAACACAAGACCGCAGCGCTGGCCTTTTCATGCTGCTTTGACCTCCTGGCCGGCCACTTGAACCAGTCGCTGTCATGCCGGCTTAACTGCTGATACGCGCTCAAAGCTGCCGCCGGCACGCCCAGACCAGCCCGGCTGTGTACACAGAGCTGGGCCTATCTGTCGGGACAGATAGGCCGCAGCTGGGCCTATCTACCGTCTGCGACGCGCTTCAGCAACTTCGGTTCCAAACAAACGCCAGAGCCAGCGCAGCACCAAAGATCAGGATACACTCGGCACCAAATGTCAGCATCAACTCGGTACCGAAGGACAGCATCAACTCGGTACCAAAGGACAGCATCAACTCGACACCAAAGATCATGGCTAGCTCAGTGTCATGAGTGAGGACCAACTCGACACCAAAGATCAGGGCTAGCTCAGTGTCATGAGTGATGACCAACACAGCATCAAAGGTCAGGAGGACCGTTTTGGCACCGTAGGTCAGAACCCACCCGTCAACAAGACTGCGACCAAATTGGAACCGGAAACTACGACCGGCTGGGAAGCAAGCGGACATGCAAGCGGCCAGGAGCACGAGAAATGAAGCCAGCCGCCGCAAGGACAGCGTCGACGAGGTCGACAACCCGCGCGGTGCCGCTGTCGATGGATTTGGTCGAAATGTGATTTTGCCGCCTCATCAGAACCGGGGTCGATGGGACAGTCGGTATTGACGGAGCGAGCGTGTGTGCACCATGGAAGGAGAAAAACAACAATGCCAGCATGCTTGGGCTTAAGGTTGCGAATTGCATGGTCTCAAGCCCTTAGGAGTGCTTGGGGACGTCTAATTTTGCAAATGACCCAAAGATCACGTTAAGCCTGCTTCAAGAAGCACAATACCCTATGAGAGCCCTTCTTAAGCCACTCGATATGTAATATGCAAAGCACACCAAATAATTTCCTAGTCGTCCACTAATGACGGAAATATGCACCAGGAACTGTCATACGTGAGAACATGGTAATTTTGAATCATTTCTAGTCAAAAGCCGGAATATTTATAGGGGAAGGGAACCCTTCTTCAATACGTACAGAAGAAGTGTCCAACACTTGGCACGCCTATGAGATTACAGACGGAGTAGGAGCATGCTAACAAATTGAATGCGCACAGCAATAGGACCACAGTAAAATCTACCTATCCGCAGCAAGGCCTGTCCATGGGGTGATCCCGTCGAGCTGGAGCCGTGCCGAACCACCCGCCTACCGGAGACGGGCGTGCTACGTCAGGAGCACCTACCGCAGCCGGGAGTGCTACGTCATGAGCACCCACCTACTAGAGCAGGGAGTGCTACGTCGGGACCACCTACCGAGCCGGGGTGCTACGTCGGAGCACCTACCAAGCCGGGGTGCTACGTCGGGACCGCCCACCTACCGGAGCCGGGCGTGCTACGTCGGGACCGCCCACCTACCGGAGCCGGGAGTGCTACGTCGGGACCGCCCACCTACCGGAGCCGGGAGTGCTACGTCGGGAGCACCTACCGGAGCCGGGCGTGCTACGTCGGGACCGCCCACCTACCGGAGCCGGGCGTGCTACGTCGGGACCGCCCACCTACCGGAGCCGGGCGTGCTACGCCGGGACCGCCCACCTACCGGAGCCGGGCGTGCTACGTCGGGAGCACCCAGCGGCGTGGCGACTCATCGGGCCGGGACGGTGGACCTCCGGCCGACGCCGGCCGCCATCGCATGCTGCCGCACCAGCACCGACGGCACGGCCAGGTCAGCACGGCCGGGCGGCGGGCGGGCGGCTGGGCGGGCTGGGCAGCGCGGCCGGGGGCCGGCCCGCACCGCCAACCGGTCGGCCGGTCGGCCATGCAGGCTCGCGTGCACCACTGGCGACACGTCCGCGCCACCGGCGGCACTGACCGCAGCCGGCCGGCGCGACATGTGTGTCCGCCATGGCTGCAGCAGGTGCAGCGCGCGACAGCCGGCCGTCGCCGACACTGGCCGGCGCCGTGCACCGCCGGCCGCGCCACGTCCGCCGCACGCACTCGCCGCGCCGCACGCTCTCATTACAGCCGCGCCACAGCTGAGGAAAGTTGGCGCGTATCGAGAACATGATAAACGTGATACGGCCTAAAAGGTTTTCCATTAAAGTCGCAAAGAGCATGCTGTGACGCGCGCGGCCAGCCGGCCGGCGGCCGGCGGCCGGCCGGCTGACCCGGAAAGGGGGAGGAGTCGGGTCAGCAGGTGACCCGACACCAGGCACTCACCCTGCGAGCGGTCCCCCATGGCGCCGCGTGCCGCGTGCCGCCCGCACGCGCTGGGCCAGGTGCTCGTGCGGCCGGCCGGCGCCGCTCTGCGCCGCCGCCATTTCCCCGCGCACTGGCCCCGCCCCCGGCCGGTCACGTGGCCGCGGCGTGGCCCCACCCCGGTGGCGGATCGATAGCGGCGCCAGTGCGGCGCCGGCTGGCGCCGGTCGCGGGGCCGCCGGCGCCGTGATCAGCCGGCGCGGCGCGCGCGGCGCGCGTGGTCGCCGGCAGAGCTCGTGACCGTGACAGTTGAATGGCGGCTCGCCGACGTCGCCCCTGCTGTATGGGGAGTGGGTCTGGTGTTTGTCAATGGGAACAATAGTCGAGCTGTGGATGTACTCCTTAAAACGCAGCGGTGCGCGACATTTTCCGCTTTCCCCTGTCAGAAGGGGCGGGGGGTTGCTGCGACCCGTAACTTTTTTCACACTGGGGCGTGAGAGCATAGCAAACGGTGAAGCATGCTGCTTGTGACGAGATGCTCTTGCAGTTTTATAATCCCACCAATCTACTTTTAGGTGTCACTCTCGGACACAGTGGTCAGGTCAGGTCAGGTCAGGTCACGTCAGATCAAGCTAATGGGGCTGCTGATCACAATTGTAAAATTATACCCAGATCAGTATTTTCAATAAGGTACCTTTACGTAACAATGGATGCGAAATTCAAACTCAGGGCATACAATAATTTTAAAATACTCGGAAGGCAAAATACAAGAAACATCATCAGATGTACATTCGGTTGTTTTTCAAAAGTTTTTTATTCAGGGGGAGGTGAGTGAAGATGGGAGCAAAACTAATGCAAAGCTTAAGTTGATGGGCAAATAGACACTTATACCTAGGCAAATACCTAGAGGTCTTACTAGCTTATCCTTATATGAAAACAAATATGGACAGCTTTGAAACTTTCCTTGTGATGATAAATAGGTACGTAGGTAATTGGTCCTCTTTGTGTGTTAACATGGCATAATATACATACGTACATTTAAATAATTGTAAGCATAACATCAAAGTACACAAACACAAGCCTTCAATGTGTCTGTTCACGTTGGTGGAGATCACAAAGTTCGGGTGACATTTGCTCAAGTTGGAATGGGGAAGGGAAAAATAACACCCCTCAACAAGATAGGAATCTTTATCCCTGTCCCAGATCTACTCAGGTCTACTTCAAATCATTAATTTCATTGGTTTCGTAATTCCAAATGGGTGCATGAGCTTTGTGAGGATGTTCCCTTTGCTTGGTGGTAATTATCCTACAACACCGAACATCACCAATGTACCGTAAGTATCCGCTGTCCTGCGAAACTTCGCGATTTCAGCAAATATCACACAAAGGCTTCCATCCTACGTCGTCGTTGCTCCGTGACCTGATATGACCTGGGCATTTTGTAACCAAGTTTCGGAAACGGTTCCTCATCGACATAGTCGCGGTAACCAGGAGCAGACTGGGAAACCATCTCCCCTCCCCCAATGGTCGAGGTTATAATTGACCCTATGGAAATTGCATTGAAACATCGAATACAAAATGGTTCTTTTCCCCCCTCTTCCACGTACTCAAAATCCATCTCGAGTTTGTCTGTCAGACAAACTCGAGATGGATTGTTCAAAAGGATGAATAATTGAGCGGAAAATTGAAGGAAGAAATGCTCGAAGGCAGGACTTCGAAACGAACAACGACTTCTTCGCACTTCATATTTTGTGAAGGAACAGCAAAATCAGTGGCGTGAGCATTAACTTCCTCGGTTTCATATCCTGATGCTCTGATGTTTTAAGGGGCGGAACCAAAAGCCTGGCTTGGGTGGCCAAAATTATTTTAATCCCATTTCTAATCCCTCATCGGATTTCGACAGCTAAAACTCGTCGGGTCTGTTCAGAACAATATCCATGTGATAAAATGTTGTTAGATTTTGAGAAAATATCATCTCAGTGCAAACCTGCGAAATCGCCTCTTTGCGGGAAGCATGGACCCATGTTGGGCCCTTGAACTTGGATCTGGATCCGCCAGTGAGTGCTCCAGGCTTACTTGTCAGTTCGAGAGCAAGAGTAGGAAAATATAGGAGTTAAAAATTAATGGTGAGATTTGAAGGTAGAAGTGGAAAGTTATTCACAGCTGAGTACCATTAATATTCGCAATCTACTAGAAACTCACCCCCCACCACCACCACCACCACACAGACACTAAAAAAAACTTTGAGACAGTTTCCGTCCCACTCTCACTGACTATGCCATAGCTGAACGGACGAGGAGCGGTTCGGAGGATGCGTACCCTGGAAAAGTCTCGGATATAGCTGTATCTTCCCTTGCCCCAACGACTGTCCAGGGCTAGAAGATGTTGAGCTGAAGAAGAGCATTAGACATTCCCTCACCGCTGCCGGGCCAGCAGCTCCCCGGTTCGTGTTTTATGTGCATGCCGGCCACGTTGTTTATTTTTCGCACCATGTGTTTGCCCACTGGCAGATCCCAGAAAGGAGTGAGGAGAGGGAAGGTAATGGCTAGATGTACCCAATTCAGCCTCATGGTTCCTCTACATATCTGACATGGTTTGGAATGTCTCCTCAGATTTCGACGCTCGGCAAGGATGGAAGAGTACTGTGACAATTTGTTCCTCTCTTTCCAGTCAAGGTTCAATAGTTATCCTTCCCAATTGAAATGCAGGAACCCCAAAATGAACCAAACCGTGCCCACCCGAATATTGGTGAAGCTTGACCTCAAAGCATGGTCTTACTGGTTCAGGCGGATAGATTCACTTACTTTTTCAACTTAGCCTTAAGCTTGAGCGTTACATGGAAAGAATGGGCCTGAAATCTTCAATATATCCCACCAATTTGCCGCCATCGAGCTCCTGTTTGGGTATATGGCTGAATAGCTGAGGAACTGGAATAGCTGGGGGCTCTCCCGATATTTCTGACAACTGGTGTGCTCTTTGCAGTAGTTCGTCTAAATTGCACGTCGCTAGCTTCCATTGAATTCTCTGGACACAGGGGTACAAGTATACCATGAAGCAACAAATAAAGCAGCTAACCTACCGGATGTCTTATTATTTTGAATTCATTGGCACCGTGTGTGTCTGTGATGTTCGCTTTATCTACCAACAATTTTTCCGACTTAATTTCTGGAAAATTTAATGTCCAAACAGCACACTCTGCAGACGATTTAATGGTTGTCTTCACTTACTTGTCCTTATTGCTCGATCAAATGTGATTGTGTGCACGAGCGTGTTCGATGTTTTTTCCTTTATAAATGTTGTCGGGATGTAAAATTCGTAGCTGCTACTGTTTTCACTGACTGATTGAAGGAGAGGAAGTTCAAGCCAAGTCTTCCCTCAGAATGCCGAAGCGAGACCAAAACGTGAGTTTTCCTCGACAACTGCTCTCTATTTGGAAGGTTCGTGTAATGCACTTCACCTGCCTTGAGTATTGCTAATCAGTGCACTTTTTCAATACATCAAAAAGATCGTGTATTCTTACTCGTACGAGCCCTTCTCAAACGGGTTCGCCCCTCCCCAAAACAGGCGGTCGGATACAGCCAGCCAGCGTCGTGAATGTGAACACCCGCTGAGGAGAATCTTCCGCTAAATTTTCAGTATCAAGCATACGAGTCTGGGTGCGGGCGGAGTACGTGTACCTCCAGCATTTTAGCGACATGCACACTTCCGATTTTCGTCACTGAAAAAGCGCCTAAATGGAACTTGCACATCACAAACTCAGGAACAATGTTATGTCTGTGCCCAAGCACGACAAACCAGTTATTACACATGTTTGTGGATGAACACCGCGGTCGGCCAGGTGCGGCCGCCGATCGATTTTTTTTCGTCTCCAAGTTTCCTGAATCGGTCGGTTTTGGTATGTACCTAGAGCCCGATTGCCCAGCGTTGACTTTGCGGGCTTTGCGTTAGGCTTGGCTGAACTTACCGCCCGCCCTGAAAGATGTGCCCGCCCTCCAGTAAATGAGACCTGGAGAGGGGAAGGGCAGAACTCGACCATCCACTGCCCGATAGGAACGATGTCTGTTCACGGCGTACGATGTGTGCGTACAGGGAATACATGTCCTGTCACAGGCAAGTCCTTCCGCAACGGGAGACGAATTTTTTTAGGAGAAGCGCTTCATTTCGGCGACAGGGTGTCGCATGCTCTATTACAGGAGCGTCTTTTTGCAAGTAGATTAGTTGTCTTCGTAGGAAGCCTTCTAAATAGCTGGTGGCTGTGTCCCTGGTGGCTGTAACTGGTGACTGTAACCGATCTTCAGTGGGCTCCAGTTCTTCCCCCGTCCCTCCCCACGTCCTCTCCACTCAACGAGTTTTAAGCCGAAGGTGCCCCTCAGTAGCACCCCCGCCGTGGAAATGACGCCGTCTAAACGAGCGCGCCCTCTCCCATGAAAAGTCCTGGTTTTGCCCAATCTATATAGATGTTCCGAGCATCTGTGCCATTTTTAGCTTGGCAAGTGGCCCCAATGATGCACAATTTTATTTTGTATTGATACACCTGCGTAATTGGTATTTCACATTGAGAGCAGCACTCACTCTCACTCTGACAGCGACTCTCTTTATATTTTAAAGCTCCGCCTGTGTGTGAATTGAATATAGTATATCTTCATGCTGAACTCAGGAGCGGGCCCAGGAACTTTCATTGTCACCCGAACTTCACAATGTCACCAGCTTTCTGTTGTTGTTATTGTTTAATTAGAGGACGGCCCGCCCGGCATTTTGCATGCCATTTTAACGGTTATAGCCTTTTATACTGGCGTTGCGGCCGCGGCCGTGCGGCGCCAGTTTTTAATGCATTTGTCTTTTTTCCCTATTTATGTGTGTTTGGTGTGGTGCGCTCCTGTGTGGCCTACCAAGCAACTGCGAGTCCATGGAGGGGCACCTCGGGCTGAAAACCCGTTGAGCGGGAGACGATGAACTCCAGCATACCAAAGGGGTGCATTTTCCTTTCAAAGAGGTACCCATACCTTTGAGAAAGCCTTCCTCAGCCTTTGGCTGAGAAAAAACGTCGAGCGCGGGTGTACTCCAGCCTTCCCGGAGCTGCGCTAACTTCCATGGGGAAGCACATTCCTCCAACATACTAAAGGGGTGCATTTTCCTTTCAAAGAGGCACCCATACCTTTGAGAAAGCCTTCCTCAGCCTTTGGCTGAGAAAAAAAACGTCGAGCGAGGGAAGGGGTGTACTCCAGCCTTCCCGGAGCGGCGCTAACTTCCATGGGGAAGCACATTCCTCCAGTGCTCCACCCACGTATCCCCCTGGCCCATCTACCTGAAGTCACTGACAAGTGTGAGGCAGCTCACGGAGCGCCGCGCACACCGACACACTCAGACGAAGCGCAGGAGCGTAGAGGAAGCCTGTCTTCCAGTTGTTCGAAAGCACGCGCCAACCTCGCAAAGTACCTCTTCTTTGAAAAAAAAACTGCAATGGATGCAGTTCACTGATAGCATCCGGCCACCCAAGGGTGGTCGAGTGAAAGATATTAGATTGCGTGCAGCTATTTAAGTATTGTGATTGCCTATGCTGTCTATGGTGTGGATATGAGCATTGTCAAGGCGAGGCATGGGTAAGGACTGATGCAGCCGATTGGTTTGTGGAAGGGAAGGGTAGTTTTCTACAAGCTATCAAGCTCAGCTGGTCCCTGTTAAAAGAAAATGCATCATTTGTGGACCACTTTACTTTGACATTCTGCGAAAATAAACAAACGGTCATCAATTTGTATTTTCCAGTTAAAAGAAGACAAATGTTCGACCACCCAGGAGGCATGGCATGACTGCGGTGCCTTTCTTTCAGCTGCAGGTAAGCACCTGCTGTGGAGGTGGAGGCAAGAGAACACGGGCTCGCGCATTTTTCGGACCTGCGCACAGGTCCAAAAAGAGATGTCAACGCTGTCAGTTAAACAAAAATCAGCTTTTTATTTCAGTCCTTGCTTCAGGTGTGGTTTTTCTGACTGCTTAGTCTTGTCGGATTCGCACCACGATCACTGGTCGGGTAGACAGCGGGGCTCGCCGCGGGGCTCGCCGCGGGGCTCGCCGCGGGGCTCGCCGCGGGGCTCGCCGCGGGGCTCGCCGCGCGCCGCGGGGCTCGCCGCGGGGCTCGCCGCGGGGCTCGCCGCGGGCTCGCCGCGGGGCTGGCCGCCGCGGGGCTCGCCGCGGGGCTCGCCGCGGGGCTCGCTGCGGGGCTCGCCGCGGGCGCTACTCACCCGACCCGTGGCGTGTATCGGGGTGAGGCCACAGTGCCTGTGATACCCTGTCTCCCTATCTCCTGTCGCTTGGATTCCACAGACATCCATAACTACAGTGCTTGTCATACATTTGGCTGTGATCCAATGGCGATCCCTGCTGGGTGGGCAGTGACCTGGTGGGCAGTGATTTGCTGGATGGACGGTGATCCATGACAACAGTGCTCTGTACAGCTGATATCGGGTTGTTAGTCGTCGGTGTTGCTCATGGATTAACTTGCGTGGAGAGGACCTCGGTGTCCGGTTAATGGTCGTCCACTTGAAATTCATTTCGAAACCGAAAGAAAAAAACTGGGTAAGCTCCATCAGCTCTGTAGGTCAAACAAGATAATTCCCAGACAAACCCATGGCGTCGAAATGTCACACATTATTGAGCACACGTGACCAGCCAATGAGCGAAATCGATTGATCAATGAAAATGAAACTGAATGTGAAGATCAAACTCCCACCACTTTCACACACGTCAGCAGTGGACATGTGCGAACGGAAGACTTCGGTGTTATGCGCGCGCCATGATCTCGATTTTGTGTATGATTTATGTCTGAGATTGATGGAGGGTGAAGGAGAATATAAGCAAGCCTGAACTACCTTGTTTTTGTCTGCCTGATTATTACTTAGTTAAGACATTTAATAGACTTGATAGCCTGTTTCTCTGTCAGCCGTAGCACGTCGATTAGGATTTAAACTATAATAGTTCGTGACGATAAATATATAAATAAATGATGGAATCAATCAAGATATATACATATATCTACACACAAAAAAAAAAAAAAAAAAAAATATATATATATGTATATATATACCTATATATTTATGTATATGTATATATGGATATATGTATGGGTGTATGTGATAGTAGCGCCCATCATTCCTTGTGTTTGTAACTTTGGATCGTTTTGGCTCCATAAAGAAAGTGCATGGAATCTTGGGATATATTTCAAAACTTGCTAATATTAGTAGAAATAAAATATAGGAGCAAAACCGTGGTCTGAATATGTGAATTGGCATTGCAAACGCAGGGAAGGGAGGAACTTAGTTTCAACGGATTACGTGGAAATATAGCCTCAGTGTAATTGCATGGCAATCCTGAAGCCCATAAATTTGACAGTTGCATGCGGTGCATCACATAACAGGGGTATGCACCGACGTATTAGCTTACAAAATATTTGAATTCGCTAATACTTCACTTCAATTCGACTTATCAATTCCTGAGATCCATTGATCACTTTGGTAGCATTTTGAAGGTGCCAGGTATATATGAATTACAAGCGACACTAGATGCTGAAATATTGCATGCAAACTTCTTCACTAACTCTACAATATAATAATAATGCAGTATGTGCATGAGCACCGTACCTTTCAACCTCTCCTATCCCGCGAGGTACTCCATAAAATGCTTTAGGAAAGCACAAAGGAAGCCAATTTCCGCTGTCGTGAAGGAAATTTGCACCTGCGAAGCATGGTGTAGCAACAGAGTCGACTCTTGGGGTTCTTTTTGCTAACAGTTATGTGACTTATGTAGAAAGTACGGATTGTGATGGCTCAGATACAAAACCTGGTATATAGTATAGCCACGTTGACTTCTTTGTCGGCATATGAGGCGAACAGCATGAAGTCACACTCAAGCGCTATTTGGAGAACAGACTGTTCGTTCCCTGGCCACCGAGATCAATGTTGACAGCAGAACACCGTTCTTTAATGTGAATAACGACGCTGCCGAGGGCCCTTTCGTCACCAGGTTGTACCGTAAGCCGACGGACACGGGACTCTGTCTAAATGGGCATATCGGGTGACCGACCGCTACAAAGAAAGTGTCGTGCGCGCATATGTTAGTCGTGCACGGAAACACTGCTCCTTCTCGCAGCTAGTGCACCAGGAACTGAAACGGTTCGGCAAAATCGTGACAGCACTCAGCATAGTGTACGCATGATCAATGAGCAACCCTTAAAAAAAAACTAAACGATAAACGCCTTAACCCAGCCAAGACACACGAGCAGCCAACAGACATGATTTCGGTCTACTATGAAAGTGTAATGAGGTCTGGACGCCTAAAAAAGAAAGCTATTCGAGATATTGCCAAAAAATTGTCTCATCCAATGAAAGTGGAAATCTCAATCTAGAGATATTTCACAAAATCCGAGCGTTTCTGGCCGAGCAATGAAAAACAACATGCCTGACAATTCATGTTGCTAAGTCGTTCAGTTAAGTTGTTCCACCGGCCACACTGCTGCATCATTATGCATTTGCAAAGTGGCGCTCCGAAAAGCAATCTTTGACAAGTGCATAGCTTTGAGCTGACCCCGGGCACATGGATCGGAAACACCACCGTCCTCGTGCGGTGGTCATGAAAGAAAAGTCGCAGCTCTCGGAGGCAGTGTTCGTACAAGACAACGAACCATCCATGAATAGCCAGCTGAACACCCGCGCCACTCTGTCCTTGTTTCACGCCTTACTTTTGACCGCGCGGGAGAAACACATGCAGCAGGTGCAGGTTAGTGATTTATCCAGCCACGGGAATGTATTATGAATGCGAGCGAGATGGTCATGCCCTTTTTAACTGACCGGATTATTTTGTTTTTTGTTTTGTTTTTGTTTTTAATGTTGGTTATCTTGAGTGGCTCGATGATTGTTTTAATGTTTGTTGCTTGGTGTCAGTGAAACGGCTGTGATGTTATGATATATAAAGGAACGATGCACCGATATATGGTTTTATATGGCATTATTTACTATTCATTGATATCATATGTTACGATTATGTGCGAGTGCCTGAAGATGCTGACCGAGTCGATGAAATATTGCGATGTGAGAACCGTGGTGTTTGACTGAGTTACTATCCTGAACAAGGTAAGAAGCTCATTCGGAAGAATGAAGGTGTATCTATGTCTGAATGTCTATCTATATATCACAGAATGTCAGCTGTGATATATACCAAAATCAATTTGAATTTGATGAGTTACAGCTAGATCGAAATTGAAGAGCGATGTTCTTCGACTGTTGGAAGTGATGTACGACTGCACGCTTCACAAGGCACAGAATAAGATAGCGTCAGGACTGCTGCTCATAGCGGCATCAAACATCAACAGACGTAAACCCAATATCCAACATCTAACATCACCTATCTTATATGTACACATATAAGATAGGTGTGCATATGTCCAGTGTCCACGTGTGAGCGTGTGCCCAGCGCAACAAATCACGCTCCCCACTCGACGGTTGGCCGGCGCAGTGCCACAGATGAGAGCCAACTGAAGCGAGTATGATGTGGTGGTGATAATTTGCGAGGGTGAGCACTATTCCAGGGCGGCCGGACAGATGTTGCTCGCACGTGCCGTGCCTCCGCGCCGCAGTTGAAGCGGAAACATATGAACCGCGTCATATTCGCCGTGTGGCCATTGGCGGGCGCTGATTCGGCCAGTGTGCAGCATTTGCCACGCTGTGGACAAGGGCGAGCTGGGAGGGAGCGCGCCCAGTGTAACCCGCTCCGGGTGGGAGGGGAGGGGAGGGGGTGCAGCCGCTGGCTTCTCCTGACGCGCAGTGGGGAGAACAGTCGGAGAGCGACTTTCCCCGACTGTGGGAAGTGATGTATGGGTGCACGCTACACGGAGCACGGAATAAAGGAGCGTCGGCGCTGCTGCTCATAACGGCACCGAACATTACCAGATGTCGGCCTAATGCGCCGATGTGAATCATTGAGGCTGCCATAAATGCTTTCTGTTGGATAGGCTGGATCTTATTCACTATTCGCCACTAGTTGGCCTCCACTCTAATGCTTTTTGGTGCTCTATCGTGAAACCACATTGAAAGACGTCATGCAACGATAGTTTCCCTGACCACCATGCCTCCCCTGATATTCCGTCATATATCTACCATCAGAGCGCGTTTGGAGGTGTACTGAAGGAACGGCTTTTCGTTCTCTTCAGCCTGTGTTCCCTCAGCCTTTGTTCTTCCACGGTCACCATTCGAGGCCCTAGAAGCTGCTTCAGATATGGCGAAGGGGACAAAAGTAACTTGGAAGCCCCTATTTTTTCACGCAATCAAGGCCAGAGATTTTTCACCAAACCAGGGTTTCCAGGTCCCTATTTTTAGGATATATTTTCAGATCGAATGGGGAAAATGACTACTTGACATTAGCAGGGTGCCAAACCATGGGGATGAGAGCCTCCCCCCCCTCCCTCCGACCCACCCAGGATTGAGCCATGCCATGCACACAACATCCATAGTGCTCATCCAAAGTTAGGGGGCAGCTTCCCTCCTCACCTCCCACGCTCCTACTCCGCCGCATCTAATGTTGGCGGGGATGCTGCTCTTCTCCATTTCACACGCTCCTACGCCGTTAGCATCTAAAGTTTCGGGGTGAGGGGGCAGCTGCCGTTCTCCACCTTCGGCACTCCCACGCCGCTGGCATCCACATTTTAGAGCAGCTGCCCTTCTCCCCTTCTCGCGCTGCAACGCAGCTGGCTACCTCCCCTACAGTAAAGGAGATTTGTCTGAAGCCATTGCAATAAGCATACGTTTCAAAGCCGCGAGTCTCGGCTCCGTCTGGTGACCTGCCCGGTGACGATATTCCCAACAATAGATGGCGCTGCCTACCGGTTGGCGCACCCCACCCGCAATGGCGCCACGCCGTGGCGGGGCGATAAGTCTCCGGCGCGCCGGTGCAGCAGTGGTCGCCGTCACCGCTGTCTCCGACCGCCAACCGATCGTCGCTGCAGTGCGTGCAGGGCGTGCAGCGCGCGCAACTGCCAGGTGCATCGTGCAGCACGCACACGCACGGTGTCAGTAAGTGGCGGCAGGCATGCGCGGCGGACGCAGGCACGACCAACAGGAGCAGTTGGGGCTTCTTCTTTAGGGGCAAACAAAACAAAACAAAAAACGATAAAAATCATCTAAATCATAAATATCGACTACGGACAATCACCTGGACAGATGTCCCAACTTGACCCTCTTTATCACAAACCTGGCAGCGCCTTTGCGTTTCGGCCAGTGTTCTCGTTGTACGTGTCGCGAGTGTTGTGCATTGACACATCAGCCTCCTCGCCGTAGCCGGCTCTGTTCCCAGCGGCACGGCCCGTCAGCCCTCCTTGGTCCGGCTCTGGCGGAGTGCACCGCTGTGCCGCGCTCACTGCCAAGTAAGGAGCACACCGAAGTGTTCCACTCGGGTGCTACCTTACGCTGTGCACTCGCGTGCTGGGCCTAACACCCGGGAACAAAATCGCTGCGGGCGTTGCGCTGGGAGATCGATAAACTCAGATACGTGATCCTCTCATTAGATAATGTCTAATATTAATAATCTCTAATAATCTCACTAGATAACATGGCCGTGAGTGGGCAAAGCTGTTCCAGCTCCTTCAGCTTGGTACATTGTTTAGATGTATATACTTAGACAAGGCAGATGATGACTTGTGCTTAGGCCAGGGAGTCTTCAGACGATGACTTGAGCTTAGCACAGGAAGTCCTGAGATGAGAACTTGTGCTTAGACCAGGGAGTCCTCAGATGAGAACTCCCAGCAGTGATGGAGTAAGGTGGAGGCATGCATTTCAAGGTGTGCAACGTGTGGTGCATGTAGCTTTCTGCGGAGAAGCGTAGCTAGAATGACTCACGATGAAAGTGTAAATCGCTCCAATGACGTCTGCCCTTAGATCATCAGCAAGCACAAACCAGCGAATTTGGTACTGAGCCACCAAATGCTATACAGCTTCAATTCGCAGCATTTACGCGCTGGATGCAATGACGCTAATCTGGTGAGATATTTAGTGCATATGCTAGACACGTTTTTTGGATTATAATCAAAATTATCATTTGATGAATTTATATTACTACTATGCTGTACTGTGTATATATTATGGTTTTGTTTGTATGCTTTTGTCCGTAGTACGGCAGAGCAGATGTCTCAGATGTATCATGAAGGAGATAGATTCGCCGAGACAGAATCGGCCGCTCGGAGTACAGCGTATGCAGATTGTACACCGCGAAGGGCCCCGATGATCATGGGTACATCTGATGGCCTCCGAGGTAGCTGTCGAGTGTGTCAGCCGCGCTGTGTGTGCACGTGTGTGCACGGTCGTAAACAACACGCTCCACCGGCCACAGCACCTGTGCAAACACTCGCTTCACTGGACATCTGCTCAGCCCGCGGCCGGGCAGGCTGGATTGGGCCGATACAGCCATCGAGACGCAAGGTTCGGGCCGGTTGTTGGGCATTTTCAGTCGAATTTCGGCGTAGACCCGGGTCGATTGCTCCAGCAGATCCAACCACCGTCCAAGGTAGGTACAAACTTATAGCTGTCAGCCCGAAGAGGTTCTGTGTGTCTCGACGGATGATGGATGATAGCAGGAATGTTGTTTTGTGTACTTTTGCAATGGCAGTGTCTGGGCCCCCGGCCACATTTTCGGTCACAAGGTTCGAATTCCGTGTTTTCCCTGGTCAAACACTTCGACGAATGTCCCTGACGTATCACGCTATTCGCATGTGTCACTGGAGGTTCCGAGTAATCAACTGCATCAAATTGAACTCGTCGCGGGGCGTTACGTTTGTCCAAATGTTTTACTTCATCTAAACAACGCTGAGAATGACCAATACAAGATGGCAGTTGGGTACAGTCACATGTTGACAAGCGCGACCATTTCTGACTATGCCTGAGCCAGACAGCATTTGGGGTTGACTGGTCCGTTCAGCGTGAAGACATCGTGTGATAGACGGGATTGTGTGAAGACGGAGAGTGATAGGAGGGATTGTGTGAAGACAGCGAGTGATAGACGGGATTGTGTGAAGACAGAGAGTGATAGGAGGGATTGTGTGAAGACAGCGAGTGATAGACGGGACTGTGTGAAGGCAACGAGTGATAGGCGGAACTGGGTGAAGACAGCGGTTGGTAGGAGTGGGATTATGTTAAGGCAGCAAGTGATATGAGGGACTGTATGAAGGCATCGAGTGACGGGAGGGACTGCTTGGCCGGCGGGCTGCGCACCAATGACCAAATGGCTGCTGCCTCGCTCTCCTCACGCAGTCGTGCGAGTCGGCACTTGGTTCCAGTCGCTGCCTTCGATAGCGTCGGCCATCTTCGCTTATCGTCCGCGTCGCAGGACGAGTTTGCGGCTAGAGAAGCCTCCCGACTTCAGCTACAGAAGCGCCTGACCGCACAGTTCAACACGGTCTGGGCCTGCTGCCAGGAAAGGTGACGGTGTAAAGGCAACTGATTATAGCACTTGGGTAAAGGCCAAGTGGTTGTTCTGCGTGTGCCACGTGTGCTGAAGAAGAGTTCAGCTGAACTGAACGGGCGGCTTGTACCAGGCTGTTGGTCCCTGTATGGCCGGACGGGCGGCTTGTGCCGGGCTGTTGGTCTCTGTATGGCCGGACGGGCGGCATGTGCCGGGCTGTTGGTCCCTGTATGGCCGGACGGCGGCTAATTCTGTCTCTGTCGTGTGGGCGCCCGAGCGAATGGTTTGCCGGTCGGCATCAGAAGAGCTCAGCTGAACTGAATACATCGCTGTTGCGAATATGCTTACCGTCTGGAAAATTGGTACTGGCGCTTCTGTCCAGGTTTTCCTTTCTGTTTTACATCTCATTCAAACATTCGAAATTTTTGCTGTTGCGATAACGAGTACGCCACTTGTTTGAAAACTTCTCCCAACATTCGTGTACTTCGTTTGTACTGTATTGATTGCACATGATCAGCTCGCTCCACAAAATAAAAGTTCTTCTTCAACCATCGCCTTGACAGAGGACGTAATGCACGTCATGTAGAGTACATGTAAGGTTTACACATGAACACAAACACGCTTTCGTGCATGCGCACGCACCTGTGCTTTTGACATAAACTCAAATACGCTCACACACACACATGCGCAAGCACCTAACACGCATAGCTCGTGATCACATAACACGCATTATACATGATGAGATGGGTATAGAATGACGGATGACGTCACACATTTTTGTCTCGACCACTCCCTGTGACATGTTGGCGAGACCGACACGTATCCTGCGTTGATTGTGTCGTTGGATCGTATGATATATATATATATATATATATATATATATATATATATATATATATATATGTTGCCTTTTCTATGAATGTTCCTGAACCTGACCACCGACAGGCAACATAACTGCCCTGTGTTTCGAACCACATATTCGCATTTGTGCGGCAGGATAAAATGCAGTATTGAGGGTTTGGCGGAGGTCAAAACACTACGAATGAGACACAAGTATAAATAAGACACAAGCTTAGATGCTCAAAACAATCCTACTTGCAAAGTATCATCATATATGTGATCGAATTTGCGACGATCTGACATTACCATGGCGGAAAAGCTGAAAATGTCTGCAACTTTGCAGCGCACGTTTGGTTGACACTACTGTAGAATTGTACACAGTACCTAATGTGAAACAATGCAAGAGCGTCAATACATTTTGGTAATACGCCAAAAGGCAGGAGATGCTTAGCACGCGTCATAACTATCAAGATGCCAAATCATCGGTCCGTAAAATAAGTAATGTGTTTTTCTAGGATAATTCTGGGTCCATGAATACGCCTAGATTTTTCGCACCCTTAGAAAACTGCAGCAATTGTTTCATAAAGTTGGTCGATGGTGGATTTTAGATAAATCCCCCATCGATCACGGTGGTGATCGATGGTGGATCACGGTGGTGCTCGATGAGGATCACGGCCCAGTGATCCCCACCTGTGTGTCGTCAGCATCATGTCAGGGAGCCTGCTGCACCGACCAGTGATCTCCACCTGGGCATGGTTGGCACAACGCGCTATGGTGACGCGGAGTCCATTAATGACTGATGATCGGATGAGGCGTGCGATGTCCTTGCTGACGGTGTTGTAGAGTACAGACCCCAAGGACGATCCTTGGAACGTGTCTATGCTGATGATTTGCGATTTAGAGGGTGCTTTGCCCACTCTCATACGTTGTGTGTGACCCTCGAAATAACTCTTAAACCATTCGATGGAAATTTGGAGTTGCTGAAGGTCAGTGAGTGATGTAGAATGCCTTAGAACGTCAAAACGGCGACTCGGATGTATGAGGGTTATTAGTAGAGAAATTTTGGAGCGCTCATGCCCTTTATAATTTCATCAGTGACCTATAAAAGAGCAGTGGTAACGGAATGACATTCCATGAAACCGCGCTGTTCAGGACTGAAAATGCCGTGACGACTGAGGTAGGTGGTCAACTGGAATACATGTTTCTCTAGAATTGTGCGCATGACCGGAACGAAACATCTAAAACCTGAAGATAACGACTCGATAAATCCAGCACGAAACAGGCTTTGTAGTTTTTAGCCAAATGGCACTAAAAATATAACTGCATCTTGTAGAAACTTACGGCATACTTGGAACTTGGAAGCGCTTTTATAGGGCATCGTGCTTATGTGGCACAGTTAAAGAAAAACTATTGATTAGCTTAGATGTGCAGCCCGAATCTGAAAAGCATGCTTCCACCTGATATCACTGGTTGCTTATGAGATAGGATTTCCAATGGTTGGATGTCTTTTGCGTCCTTAGAGTAAGAAACGTGGAAAAATATGTAGTTACTGCACAATACATTGACGCGCATGGCTTGTTTTCAAGTATTCCACTATTGCGCTCATGACGTGTGTATACCTGTAAATGGAGATTTGATTCATGGCATACACACGAAGATATATTATGATTAAATTTCCTCTTCTCTTCTTCTTCATAGTTCTAATACTGAGCCATTCGACCAACCTTCCTTCGTCGGTTTCTAATGCCATTTTTCCTCATATTACGTGAAGGGAATTCAATTTTTCCTTCTTTCTTTCTTTTCTCTCTCTCTCTCTCTCTCTCTCTCTCTCTCTCTCTCTCTCTCTCTCTCTCTCTCTCTCTCTCTCTCTCTCTCTCTCTCTCTCTCTTCGCTTTCATCTCTGCTTGCAACCATCGTACTTCCTTTTTGACGAATATTGACTGCGATGTGCATGCACATATACTCTGCGTGCGCCTTCCATTTGTTCCGTTAATCTGCATGCCAACCGGCAAATGTCTATTTTGTCCTGCTTCCCGACACACTCCTCAACTCCAGACATTCCCATTATTCCAAGTTGTCGGTTAATTGAGAACTTCCATTGCAATCGCATCTTTTTCGACATATTGGACGGGTGATTTCCCGAATCCGAGCAGTCACCAACAATTGTACCGCCACATGTCCTCGTTTCCAGCAGAAGGGGTAAAGGCGGGCCAAGCCGCGTGGAAAAACGCATCCGCTCTTTCCGCCTCATTTCGCCGCAAATCCCTTTATTTTGATCAATCTCGCTACCATGCGTTAAAAATTACCCTGAAAAAACAGAGGGGCTGTCGGGGCAGCGATTATTTGGGGTGTCGTCGGCGCGCTGCAGTCGAGTCGGCGACATCTGTCACTGGCAGGGGCCGGAACCCAGCCGACAGGGGTGGCTGCCGACTGGCAGCGGGCTCGCGGACCACCCCACCTCACCACCCAGCCACCTCACCACCCAGCCACCTCACCACCCATCCACCTCACCACCCAGCCACCTCACCACCCAGCCGACAGGGGTGGCTGCCGACTGGCAGCGGGCACGCGGCCCACCCCACCTCACCACCCCACCACCACCCACCGCACCACCCAGCCACCCACCACCCACCACCCACCACCACCCAGCCACCCACCACCCAGCCACCCACCACCCAGCCACCCACCACCCAGCCACCCACCACCCAGCCACCTCACCACCCAGCCACCTCACCACCCAGCCACCTCACCACCCAGCCACCTCACCACCCAGCCACCTCACCACCCAGCCACCTCACCACCCAGCCACCTCACCACCCAGCCACCTCACCACCCAGCCACCTCACCACCCAGCCACCCACCACCCAGCCACCGGCACCCAGCCACCTCACCACCCAGCCACCCAGCGGCACCCAGCCGACCGTGGCACCACCCAGCCACCTCACCACCCAGCCACCTCACCACCCAGCCACCTCACCACCCAGCCACCTCACCACCCAGCCACCTCACCACCCAGCCACCTCACCACCCAGCCACCGCACCACCCAGCCACCGGGCGGAGCGACACAATGCGTCCGCCGGCCGGCTCGATGCTGTGCTGTGTCGCCTCCGGGCGTTCGCAGCGGTCGCGATACCTCGGCCGCGACGTCTGCCCAGCGCCAGTGGTCTGTGCTCTGTGCCCTGTGTCATATGTGCCAGCGCATCTGTGCTCTGTGCCCTGTGTCATATGTGCCAGCGCATCTGTGCGCCTCGATTCTGTTGACAAGGTTATGACCAGGTTATGTTTTGTTGACTCTATTATGTTGAGACTAGCGGCCTCAGGGAGGCAGGCCTCTGTCATCTCAACTGACCGTCACGGCGGAATGCTACGTGTATGCCGTGCGACGTTGGTATGTCTAGAGTGGCTCTGTTCTACAGCCTGGTGCGCTTTGATGTGCCTAGAGAGACTCTGTTCCACAGCGTGGTGCGACTTCAATATGTTTAGAGAGGCTCTGTTCCACAGCAATGCTACGTGCACGCCGTGCGACTTTGGCATATCTAGAGTAGCTCTATTCTACAGCATGGTGCGTCTTTGGTATTTCGGAGTGGCTCTGTCGGAGTGGCTGTGCTCCACAACGTGGTGATTAACTCGTAATTGTCGTTCGGCGCCCCTTGGAACGCGTACCAAAGTGTGCCGTAGCCTACGGCGAGCTGCTGATGTGCATGGCTGCCGTCCAAGTGTATGTCGGACGGAGTGTCGGACGGTATACCCGACAGTCTGTCAAAAAGTGCGTTTTACTGTGTGCCCGGCGATGCGTCAGACAGTGTCGAAAATGTGTTTGAAGGTGTGTCGCGTGGTGCGTTGCGTCCGATAGTGTTTCCGACACACGGTCCGACAGTGTGTCGGACGGTGTGTCGGAGGTACGTCGGACGGTGTGTCAGACCGTAGTTCCGACACACCGTCCGACAACGGTATGTCGGACGTCATGTCGGAAGTGTGTCGAACGGTGTGCTGGACGATGTGTCTGACGGTGTGTCGGAGATATGTCGGATGTGTGTCGAAGGTGTGTCGGAAGTGTGTCGGAGGTATGTCGGACAGTGGGGCAGACGTGGTGTCGGAGGTGTGTCCGGGGTGTTTCGGAGGTATGTTGGACGGTGAGTCAGACATGGTGTCGGAGGTGTGTCGGAGGTGTGTCGGGGTGTGTCGGAGGTGTGTCGGAGGTGTGTCGGACGGTGAGTCAGACGTGGTGTCGGGGGTGTGTCGGAAGTATGTTGGACGGTGGGTCAGACGTGGTGTCGGACGGTGAGTCAGACCTGGTGTCGGAGGTGTGTCGTAGGTGTGTCAGAGGTGTATTGGACGGTGAGTCAGACCTGGTGTCGGAGGTGTGTCGGAGGTGTGTCGGAGGTGTTTCGGAGGTATGTCGGACGGTGAGTCAGACGTGGTGTCGGAGGTGTGTCGGACGGTGAGTCAGACGGTGTCGGAGGTGTGTCGGAGGTGTGTCGGACGGTGAGTCGACTGTCGGAGGTGTGTCAGAGGTGTGTCTGAGGTGTGTCGGAGGTATATCGGACGGTGAGTCAGACGTGGTGTCGGAGGTGTGTCGGAGGTGTGTCGGACGGTGAGTCAGACGCGGTGTCGGAGGTGTGTCGGAGGTGTGTCGGAGGTGTGTCGGAGGTGTGTCGGACGGTGAGTCAGACCTGGTGTCGGAGGTGTGTCGGATGTATGTCGGACGGTGAGTCAGACGTGGTGTCGGAGGTGTGTCGGAGGTGTGTCGGAGGTGTGTCGGAGGTGTGTCGGAGGTGTGTCGGAGGTGTGTCGGACGGTGAGTCAGACCTTGTGTCGGAGGTGTGTCAGAGGTGTATCGGACGGTGAGTCAGACGTGGTGTTGGAGGTGTGTCGGAGGTGTGTCGGGGTGTGTCGGAGGTGTGTCGGGGGACGGAGGTGTGTCGGACGGTGAGTCAGACGCGGTGTCGGAGGTGTGTCGGAGGTGTGTCGGACGGTGAGTCAGACGTGGTGTCGGAGGTGTGTCGGAGGTGTGTCGGAGGTGTGTCGGAGGTGTGTCGGAGGTGTGTCGGAGGTGTGTCGGAGGTGTGTCGGACGGTAAGTCAGACGTGGCGTCGGAGGTGTGTCGGAGGTGTGTCGGAGGTGAGTAGACGTCGGAGGTGTGTCGGAGGTGTGTCGGAGGTGTGTCGGAGGTGTGTCGGAGGTGTGTCGGAGGTGTGTCGGAGGTATGTCGGACGGTGAGTCAGACGCGGTGTCGGAGGTGTGTCGGAGGGACGGCGGCGGCTCTCGGCACAGCTCCGGCCAGCCGGCCCCTGGCGTCGCGATGGCCATTCCTCCCGCTGCCTGTCATGCCTGTCGTGCCTGGCCGTCCAGGCTGGCGCCAGACCTCGGCGGCCGCCAGCCGTCGCGCCCCGTCCCCCACCAGTCGCCAGTCGCCAGTCGCCAGTCGCCAGCTGCCGGCCATTGGTCGTCAGTCATTAGTCGCCAGTCGCCAGTCACCAGTCGTTAGTCCGCAGTCACTAGCTGTCAGTGGCCGGTTGTCAGTCGTCAGTCGTCAGATGTCAGTCGTCAGTCGCCAGTCGTCAGTCGTCAGTCGTCAGTCGTCAGTCGTCAGTCGTCAGTCGTCAGTCGTCAGTCGTCAGTCGTCAGTCGTCAGTCGCCAGTAGTCAGCCGCCAGTCACCAGTCGAAACACCAGTCGCGAGCTGTCAGTGACCAGTCACCAGTCGCCAGCTGTCAGTGACCAGTCATCAGTCGCCAGTCACCAGTCGCCAGTCGCCAGCTGTCAGTGACCAGTCACCAGTCGCCAGTTGCCGCTTGCCAGTTGGTCGCCGGCTCCTCGGTTTAATCCCCGACACACATGCTGGTATGCAGGTGTGTCCGCAACTCCGGAACCTGCGGTAAAGCTATCAATGCAAGTGAATGATCCGATCGTTTCCTCAATGGCTTTGGATTGTCGCAGTCAGCTAAGCCAGTTCCCACCGGGGAGAATTTCCAGTCTGGGATTACAAAGCGTATTAAGTCATGGGAAGCTGAATGCACAACAAGGTATAAAGTGTCCCTCATGCCATGACATGTGGGGGCGGGAATTCGATTGTTTCACAGACCAATAAGGAATGATCGGACAGCTCAGAAACAGTTTAAACCGCGGAGCTAAATGTCCCGCAGCGCTTATGTATTCGCTTCACGACCTCCACGTAGGAAATGGTCTTCAGACTGCGAGAGTCTGACATGAACTCCCTTGAAATACGGCTATTTATGAGATTATAGGACAGTTTGAAAAGGTCCAGTGTTTGGGGTAGGGGAGGAGAGAGAACACTGGTGGGTACAAAATATTTCGCTCTTTTGGGTTTACCACCTTTCTTGCCCCACAAAGCATCGATACTACGAACGTTGTCCTCAGATAAACAATGGATACAGACGGTATTTTGTGTCATTAGTATCCGTCATTAGCATCCCATAAGACCTGTATGACGACGTTATTAACGTCACATGTGACGTTGATGTCCATACGTCACATGTGTATGGCGCCATCGGCAACACATGTGACCCCTGTATCACTTCGTTAGCGACCCATGCAACTCGTTTGTAACGTCATTGGCGCTACATGTGACCCGGATGTGACGTCATCGACGTCGCATGTGACCTATTTCTGACATCATTGACGCGTATGTGACCCACGTGTCACGTCATTAGCATCACATGTGACTCATGCATGACGTCATTAGCGATACATGTGACCCGTGTGTGGCGCCATTAGCGTCATACGTGGCCCGTGTGTGGCTTCATTAACGTCACTCGGCCTAATGTCTGCGCCGGTAGAGGCGCCGCCACTCCTGAGTACCTCGCCACGTAAAAACCCACTCTGTCTGACCGCTGGCCAGCCCGATCCCACCGGCCGCGCGCGCCGGCGCCGCGCCAAAAAGGCGCGCCAAATCCAGACTGCTCTTCGGCACTTCGTGTTGCCGGCTGCGCCAGTGACCAGATGTGTGTGGCAGTGGCCAGGCCTGTGTGGCACTGACAGGCCCCAGGACGAGCGGCTGGGTCTGTGTGGCAGTGACCAGCCCTGGCAACTGTGGCCACCGCTGGACGGCAAGGGGGAAGGGGTCGGTGACCAGCTGCCGACAGAGCTGATGTCGGCCCTGGGCGGCAGGCTCGACCGCCATCTCCGGACGGCGCCGACAGCTTCAAGTGACGTGCCTCCAGGATGGGTGGAGTCTACCTGAAGACCTGCGCACCTCCAGGACAGCAACGCAGGTCGCCCGGCGGGGCCTCGAGCACAGAGAGGCCACAACAGAATATCGACGCGCTGTAGCCAGATGACACACACCCACCTGGGCGCGAGCGACGCCGGGTAGGCGGCGCCTCGCGCGAGACACGACCCACCTGCCAGGCTCCGGTCGCCCTCTCTCCGGGAGGGGTGGTCTGGCACGGTGACGAGTCGGTGACAGTGTGAGAGCACGGTCAGGCGGAGATCGGCTACTTGCACGACCGGACGCTGAAGTGCTGTGCCGAGTGTCAGTGTGCGGTGATTCATGGCATTGTCAGACTGGTGATCTCAGTTCTGGTGTAGATGTGCTTTGAGCGCGCGGTGACTGACAGCGGCGTAACCAGCAGGTGGCTGAGGTGGTCAGCCCCAAAGATGCTAGACTTTTTAATGGACATGTAATGTTTTGCTCAACAACTGGACGGATTACTTGAGATCGTCGAATGCGAGGCATGTTTGGTGTGCGATCTTTTCTGCTCATTCCGTTCAAGATTGTAATCTTGCACAATTCTCAACGCTCCTATATTTTTTCTTGCAACTTTTGAACTTGGTTTTTCATTTTGTCTCCTCACCTTAGCCTCCGAAATTGTCTTCTGACTTAACGTGTGAACTGCAGTGCGCCGTGGGAGCTGGTGACGCACCGCCCCGGCCCCTGGAGCATGCTGCCATCCCGAAGTAACCCAGGAGTGCGTGATGACAGCTCTGAGATAACGACGACGTCTGTGATGCCCACAGTCCGCGGTAGTCTCCATCAACACGAGGCGTCCAAGTCGGTCGTGCGAACTGCTCGCGGACGGGGGCATTCCAAACGCGCCCGTCAGTGTAGATCGTAAGTAGTGGTAGGTAGAGAAGGCATTGTTGATACCGATGAAGAATCGTATCTAGTTGAGGGTACGGTTGCCTCCCCATACTTGAGAATCCTGCCCTCAACCTTGTCGTGTTCCCCTGCAATGTTGAATACTTTGATGCATTAACAACCTGACTCGACATAGTTGGATGCGATACTCTGTATTTTAGGAACACAAGCATGCAACGTATTTCTTGTTGGCTTACAATGACTATCAATATAATCCAAAACAAACACAAAACCAAATGTTCGAAGCATTTAAACTCGACACACACACACGCATACGCACACACACACACACACACATACACATGCACATACACACATGCACACACACACATACATACATATATTATATATATATATATATATATATATATATATATCATATTATATATATATTACACCTCAACGTATAATTGAACATATATGTACCTCCCCTCCCATATTATCGTCCGCCAACCGTACTGAATGAAAAAATGCCCACCACAGATGCGTCACGAAGCCGAACCACTGGTTCACAATTATGTCCAGCTGTGAAAGCCTCAGCGCTGCGTATCGGCAGTGCACACGCATGTCCTTGGCACGGCGTCGCTTCATCCGGGGCGCCGCGGCGCGTGCACTGACTCACAATCCAGGAGGCGGCTGCAACAGGCAGCTGAAAACTGTTGTAAATGTCGTGTGGATGCACGAGCCCCTGCATACTAACGACACCGGGACCATTGTTTGGCCTGAATCCTCTGAGTTGCATCCGACTCCTCGCTGCCTTTATGTGATCACGAGGAAATAACTCGCGCCGGAGCGTACCCGTACGGATAATGCGGCTCCCGGTAAGCATGTCGGCGTAATGGACAATGGAAGGCGGGAGGATTTGGTGCCTTGCAGTAAAGGGCAGTCGCAAAATGAATGCTTCCTCGCTGTTCCCAAGGGGGTGACTACAAAGTACAACACGTAAATGCAACTACCTATACGAGTATGTGTACGTATGCGTTTCTCGGTTTAATCATTCGTACGGTTGTTTGTTCGTTGCGAATGCACTGCAGGCCCCGTATTCCGATTGTGTATTCCGACAGTCTGTTGAAACTATATTCCTGACCTTCCAACAGTCGGTTGACACCACATCCCATGGCCCGCTCCGATGACGTGATGCCCCCCCCTGTCCTGCCTGCGCCCGTTGACACAGCACCCCTCGTGACGGGTGCGCCGCCGGCCCGACCCGACCGACGCTCGCCGACGGCAGCGGGGCCGCCGGCGGCTCCGGTTTCCGTGCGTGCCGGCGCCCGCGCCTGACCCAGGCCCTGTTTATTTGCAAGGTCACCAGCGTAGGGTTGCTGCGTAAATAGGGGGTGCGCGCGGCGTGTCGCGTGTTTGCCGCGCCAGGCCGCAGCACCCGGCGTCGGCGTCGCGCCGCGTCAACGCGCTTTGTCTCCGTGTCGATCCGCCGAGTCCAAACACGAAACCGGAGACTGGTGGCCGGTCGTAAAGAGTTGAAAACACAGTCCGACTGTCGGCTGTCATGAGGTGGCTGGCTGCCCGGCCGGGTCCGAGCGAGCTCGGCGCTGCTGCCGTGCGGTCTGGGGAGGCTCGTGGGTATCGCTGTCCAAAGCCGGTCTGGGGAGGTACGTGTATGTCGCTGTCCAAAGCCGGTCTGGGGAGGTACGTGTATGCCGCTGTCCAAAGCCGGTCTGGGGAGGTACGTGCATGCCGCTGGTCCAAGCCGACCTGGGGAGACATCACTGTCCCAGCCCGCGTTCAGAGGCACATGAATACCGTCGGCACAAGTCCGTCTGGGAAGGTACACGCAT
Source organism: Imbricaverruca yamaguchii (assembly GCA_034440575.1). Classification (NCBI taxonomy): domain Eukaryota; kingdom Metazoa; phylum Arthropoda; class Thecostraca; family Neoverrucidae; genus Imbricaverruca; species Imbricaverruca yamaguchii. The sequence goes on along the minus strand of JAOTOL010001636.1, from coordinate 293,965 downwards.
ACCGCTGGCCCAAGCCGCCTGGAAGGTGCCATTGTTCAAGCTGGTTTGAAGAGGTGACGAAGTCTGGGGCATTCTGTGAAAGTGTCGCAGTCTAGGTCATTGTGTGTAAGTGCAAATGTACGGGGACATTCTGCGGGAGGGGGCCAAGTCCAAGTCGGTTTGGGAAGGTGCCATAATCTAGGGCAGTCTGGGGGCTAGTGCTGCGCATGCGCGTATGGGGAGCCGGCGCTGCCATTGCGAACATTAAACTATTCAACCCTTCAGCTTCTTGGCAGCATGGAAGTATTTCTCGCAATTCTTTTGCTTGTGGTTACGCAAAACGTTGAAGGTGTCCCTGTTGTCAACAGCGACTCTGCACCATTCTCTTAACTGCGTTGCCCTCGTTTCCCATGTAGATGCGATATTTTGGGGGCGTCGTACCATTGCATTGATTTGTCAAAGGTCTTCATGGTTCGCGAGCAGTTTTTGTCGCATTGTTCGGCCCAATTTTAATGAAGTCGTCACCACACATGGGCGTTATTGTTCGATGATCTGGGTAGGATTTCGCCGCTCGGGAACAAAAAACCGCTCCCCCATGGTGCAGGTCCGCTCGGACTATGACTGTATTTGCCCTGTCGGCCGGGTTTTTAAGCTGTTTGAATACTTCCGCAGTGGTTTTGCATGCGGCCGGGGCCCGGCGGACGCCGAGCGGTGCTCTCGCTTCAGCGATGCGCGCAACAATCGGTTCCGTTCGCCACAACAAAGCGGCGCATCCGAGTGGCCGCGCGGCCCGTCCCGCGCAGCGCATTGTGCACCTTTTTATCCGGCGGCGCTGCGTGGGGCGGCCAATGGCGACGGCCGCCGCCTCGTCTGAAGGGGTCGCGCGCGCCGCCGCCGCACGCGTCGCTGTCGATATCGTTGTCATTCCTCGTCGCCGTCGACGAGCCCCAATGGACTCACGCACGTGCGCCGGCTGCGTGCAGCGTCGGCGCCGTCACGTGACCGCATTGTCGGCTGACCAATTGGGTCGGCTCGCAACAAACGAACCGACACGCGCGCGGCGCGGCCGCCGGCCGCCGGCCACAATGCAGTAATGAGACAATTGTTGCGCGGCACCGAAGCGCGGCCGACGCGGCCCGGCGCAGTGCGAATTTTAATTGTGCGCCGAGGCGCACCCTCCGGTGGGAACGCGGCGACCTGTCAATCAGACAGCGGCGCCGCGCCGCGGTGCACCAGACAGGCCAGCCCGCCGCGGTGCACGAGAGAGGCCCGTCCGCATCGATACCTCGTCACGGTGCGCGAGACAGGTCAGCCCGCCGCTGTGCCTTGTCACGGTGCACGAGACAGGTCAGCCCGCCGCGGTGCCTTGTCACGGTGCACGAGACAGGTCAGCCCGCCGCGGTGCGTCACGGTGCACGAGACAGGTCAGCCCTTGGTACCGCGTCACGGTGCACGAGACAGGTCAGCCCGCCTGGTACTGCGTCACGGTGCACGAGACAGGTCAGCCCGCCTTGGCACCGCGTCACGGTGCACGAGACAGGTCAGCCCGCCGCGGTGCCTTGTCACGGTGCACGAGACAGGTCAGCCCGCCTCGGTACCGCGTCACGGTGCACGAGACAGGTCAGCCCGCCTTGGTACCACGTCACGGTGCACGAGACAGGTCAGCCCGCCGCGGTGCCTTGTCACGGTGCACGAGACAGGTCAGCCCGCCTTGGTACCACGTCACGGTGCACGAGACAGGTCAGCCCGCCTCGGTACCGCGTCACGGTGCACGAGACAGGTCAGCCCGCCTTGGACCGCGTACGGTGCGCGTGACAGGTGCGCGGTCACGGTGCACGAGACAGGTCAGCCCGCCTTGGTACCGCGTCACGGTGCACGAGACAGGTCAGCCCGCCGTGCCTTGTCACGGTGCACGAACAGGTCAGCCCGCCGCGGTACCGCGTCACGGTGCACGAGACAGGTCAGCCCGCCTTGGTACCGCGTCACGATGCACGAGACAGGTCAGCCCGCCTTGGTACCACGCCTCGGTGCAAATCTGTCGCAGACGATCGATTCTCTGAGCAGTGAGCAAGTTAGTGATATGAATGGGCTGAACGATCGTCTAGGTATCCTTCACGGACAGATGCAGGGGGAAGGGAGGCAGTGGAGGAATATCTCCCCTCCCATGGAAGGTGGCGCTCCTTTGGCCGAGAAAAGGCGCCCTTTCGGGAAGTCTTGTGTTTACTCTGCCCCATCCCCCGCGCTAAACAGATTTTGATTTTTCAGCAAGAGGCGTCCCTCATAGAGGAATATCCCCTTAGAAGGAAAATGCGCCATCCTGGAAGGAAAAGGTACCCCTTTAGCGTACTCGAGTACACATCCTCCCTCCGATCAACGGATTTTTAGCCGAAGGCGCCCCTCCAGGTACATTCGCAGCAGCTGCACCCCTTCGAATAAATGGTGCCACTCTTGACCAGTGCCCCGCATAACAATTCCTGGATTCGCCACTGGTAGCCATAGCAATAACATGGCCCATCTAAAAATAGCGAGTGGTCGATCTCCATCGGGTGTTGTTCTCATACGTAGTGCTAAGGAGAACTGGAGTGAACGATAATGCATACACAACATAGGGAATATGGTATGATTTCACCCAGCACTCGTTGAAGAATCACGCAATTGACTAAGGATGCCTTCGTATTTCATTGTTGGAGATGCTCCATATCATTATGATTGCTCATCCGCTGTGCTCCAGGCCAATTTAAGGTGTGCCGATCAAACATAATGGATGGCCAAAGACTTTATTAAGGCTACGATTGCTCACCAGTGTCACCCAGTGGTCTGTCCCAAGAGCCATCACTAGCACTCCCCGCTCATTGTTGAAAGCTCGCGCCACACCCCGCTTGTAGTTTGAAATTCTGGAAAGTAATCCTGCTCACTGGACACTCTTTACACACTTGCACACTCACAAAAGTTTCCACAGGAGCATTTCAGGTTGAAACACGGTGTCTAACTATAATAATCGCAGTGATTGTATTGAGCAGCGTGACTTCCCGGATCGCGTTTATATGGCCGGAAAGTCATGCCGCTCGTCAAATCACTGGGGATCTCCGGTAATCAGGGACGTGTGACAACCACCAGATTATACTTAGTAATGTCTGGCGGCGATGGACATGCATTGCCAGCCTCCGATGTTTACTTGTGTTCTTGTGTGGCGACTGGTGAGATTCGAACAAGCAATGTCTGGGTGTTTGGTCGCGGACGTCGCCATTTGGAATATACGGCGTGTCTGTTCAGAACCGCATGACTTTTTGAAGTGCTACTCGACTTAACCAACTGACTGATGCTTGACGTGAAATGACATATCAAATAGTCGGAATGTAGCTAGAATATCTTAGAATCATGCAATGTATTCATATAATTCAGGAGGAACACACCGAAGTAAGGTAACCACTCCATCGCCACTCACATTACCATTAGCGATGGCGAAGTTCAAGTGACTCTACTCTCATGCATATACAAGACAAGATCATCTCAGTGACTTAGCACGCCTTTGAAACCCTAATAGCCATCTTGTTATGCTGCTGGAACTATGATTTTTTTTGTCTCAGAATAAGACGTGGTGCTTCAATTTTCACTTTGAGCAGTTTATACCTCAGCATTCTATCTAAAGAACGCGCATATTTTGCTTTTAAAAAGTGGTCTGTGGCGGAACCCAGCCGGAGCCGATCCAGCCGACTTCAACTGAAGGTCAGCCATCCGCCGGTCATGTGGTCATGTCGTCATGAAACGTGACCTGCACTTCCGAAGCTGGGGAACCGCCTGGCTGCTGTCAGCCCAGTGGAAGGTGCCGCGCTGCAGGGTTGCATGTAGCACAAACTGAGCGGGAATGCTGCGGGTAAACGATGCCGTGACATAGCGTGGGACCTGCGCTAATCCCACAATTTGGCATGGTGCATTTAAGTCTGAGATATGTGCACCATATTCGGTCAGTAGGGTGAATTTCGACAAGATTGCAGAAAATTTCGGCTGAAGCGGATCGCTTTTTCGAAGCTGCACGTAGGCCGAGGTAGAAAGCACCATCACCGCAATCGCCTGCCTGATATCGAGCACGATTATCAAACTTGAATTTACCGGGACGAATCGTTGAAATATATTTTCCTTATTCTTAACCCCTGCGCTTCCGCGAAAATTGGATGCAATGAAGTATGTCTTATCGGGCTTCAAAGAAAGCGCAGTTGCGGAGTGCACAAATGTCCCGTCACTGTGTGGCGTCCGATGTCGTGCCTACAGCACAGGTTCCCTATGGCTCGTCTCCCACCCTCACTCGTCCACCATCCACAACCTGTCACGACGTGGTGTCCGATACTGTACCTGCAGCAGAGATGCCCTATGGCTCGTCTCCTGCCCTCACTCGTCCACCATCCATATCCTGTCACGACGTGGTGTCCGATGCTGTACCTGCAGCAGAGGTGCCCTATGGCCTTTCTCCTGCCTTCGCTCGTCCATCATCCATATCCTGTCACGACGTGGTGTCCGATACTGTACCTGCAGCAGAGGTGCCCTATGGCCTTTCTCCTGCCCCCGCTCGTCGATCATCCCTATCCTGTCACGGTATGGTGTCTGGTGACGTGCCAGCAGCAGAGTGATGATGTACCATGCTGATGCACCATCCGATGATATGCCGTTATCCTGCCCTCGCTCGTCTAGCACCCGATAACGGCGCCTGGTACTGGTAACAAAGGGTACTACAGCCTACGTTAAAGTTCGGGGACAATCCCTTTCCTTCAGCTTTGTCTAGGGGCATCCACTCCTCCTTCTCGTGGAGGAGGATATCAGAAGACCGTTGTGACGACGGTAGAAATTATTTGATTTTCTTACAAAGTACAGCGAATCTTTGTGGCATGGTCTGTGTGGTAGAGGTAGTAGTGGTATGGTATGTGCCGTAGGTAGTAGTGGGATGGTCTGTGTGTGGTAGGTAGTCGTGGTGTGGTCTGTGTTTCGTATGGCTGCTTCACCAGCGAATCGGCAATGGTATTTGGTTTTATCTTGCTATGACGTAGAGTCTTGAACATCGGATGGTTCGTCAGCAAGGGTTACACCCATCAAACACAGCGTCACAAGATTGCAGCAAAATGCATGAGTCTGGGTGTGATTCGTTGGCAGCACTTATTTTGTGCTAGGAAACCTGAATTGACAGGTTTTGTTCACGATGTGCTGGCACGGCGTAAATAGCCACACCGCGACATAAATACACCGCATAATCCCAGCAACATGCAGGTCTGAAACAATTGTCTGGATGTTTCCCGTTGGCGTGCGTTCCGCATATTCAACTGCGGACGCTGCAGACTCAAGGCGACGCGTGACATGGCGGAGTACGTGCCCGCCTTCTGCATGTTCAGCTGCAGGGGCTGCACTGAAGGCGATGCGCTACATGCCGGAGCGCCTCACCGTCTTATGATGATGCTACCAACGCATAGCCAGGACGGAGGAGGGGATGAGGTCGACATGAACCTGAAATTTTACTAGACTTCACTTCAAAGTTAAACAACCACCTCCCCGTACAAATACCAACAACATTGGAGGGAGAGGCAGAAGTTTGCTTGCGGGAGCTAAGCCACGCAGTTCATACCTGAAAACAGCGTAAGACGAAAAGTTTCATTCCGTGTTCACGAAGAAACTTCAAGATCAATTGCTCCATATTTCCTTATTTGCACACGAACGCATGCAAACGAATGAATTTCGGCTGCAGCGATATGACAGCCTATAGACCCTAGGCCCACGCACATGACGCAGGCCACATGCACTGGCTGCACCCTCATCCCACAAGCCGGCATGCCGAACTATATGCACAGACGATACCACTACTACCTACCACAGGATGTACCACCATGCCACCATGCAACAGGCTCTCCGATAGCTCAAATAAGCAGACAATGTCAAGTTCTCGAAAACCTGCTTGACCATTTCGCTTCAAATGTGATGCATTCACAACGTGCGATCATGCAGCCCCCGACTGGGAGGGTCAGCTGGCAGCTGGTCCGATCAGGTCAGGTCAGGTCAGGTTGGGACGTAGCACCTGGCTAGTCGAGCCGGCCCATTGGTAGCACGTTAAGTCCCCGGTTAAAGCTCAGCCGTTGGATTGCAATTCTCAGACCGCGTGGTGTTGGTCAGGGTACACGCGACAAGCTCTGGTTAGCATGTCACTTTCCTCCGAAGCGCTACCTCAGCAAACATCCGACTAGATCTCTAATAAATAGAAAAATGCTTCCGATCGCCGAATTTAGCCATCCGACCTACTTGCGGTGTTGTCGTTGTTCTGCCACCGACGGCCAAATCTGTAGCCTTTGCTCATCGCACCATGGCCTCAAATGTTCACTGTTATATGTATTATTTCTGTGTGACGACCGAGGGAAATATGCACTTTTAGGGATGTTATTTCTGTGAGATGGCCGAAGAAAATGCACCCGGTTAAAGGTGGTATTTCTGTGAGATAGCCGAGGGAAATTAGTAACTGGCTTCTCGTGAAATGTCATTAAATATTCCTTCTACTACAGCAGCGGGCTCACATTCCAATCCAATATGTGTCATCAATCGGGTTATAAGACGTGACCGTGTTATGTGTTCTACGCTATTTGTGAACATGTTTCAATCGGCCTTGTCTGTGATTGGGGAGCTCTCTGGCAATTCAGCAACAAAGTGTAAAACGTAGAGGCATGCGTCTATATTGTGCAGTTGGGGAAGGGACAACGTGACACATGGGAACTACTACGAAGTTTGCAGATGGAAACAGACGGTACCGCCAACTGTCATTGAAGCATTTCAAATACTTTCTGAATCATGCTCATAATCTGAAATAAAGTAATCTGGCGTATTCATTCGAGATACTTAAAAGTCATCAGGTCGACACGGTACAGCACGATGCAATTACGCAAAGCACGCGACTAATCTTGAATTAGCGCACCAAAAGCACTCGTGCGATATAAGCACGAAGCGTTCTCGTGCTAAAAACGTCCCTTCTACTGGAGCATAAACATGTCATTTTAGCAAAACAGGTACACATTCGGAAACTATGAACAAAGAGTTCTCGTGCCAATTCACATTTTTCATCTACTAAATTGCTGATATTCTTTGGCGCTGCAGTTGAGCCCATCAAACCCTTACATCCATCAACCTGGTCTATGATCTGGCTGGGAGGACCCACGTCAGTTGATGATGACGTTACAAGACCGGCACATCTGAAGACACTGAGTGCTTCCGACCTGACGGAGCAGAAAACTCTTCTCGGTATTTAGCCATGTATAAAAAGCACGTACGTACGCCACTCCATCGTCGGTTACACGCACGGACATCAGCGCAGATGGATCTCAACCATCTCGTTCAGCCGTTGGGTCTATCTCGGTAAGTGTGTTTTTATACCGTCCTTCACTCTCTTCAGCAGACACAGAATGTAAAACGCTTCCTCTAGATATAAAACATCGATGTTCGACATGTGGTAATTATCTCCGGTGCAAAAACGAGCCTCGTGGCCTGGCGTCGTAGAACATGACCTTGTCTCGCCCGGTGGCGGCGGAAGGCAATTTCGATTCGAGTGCAAAAAAGCACATGGGTTCCCTTAGCCCTGAGGACCCCCCCCCCCTCCTTTGTTTCTAAATACCTGTTGGTCTTCACGGATCCGGGGCCACGGAGCTGTCCTATGCAAATTTGAGGTGTTCTTCTCTCGCTTAGTAACTATAGTTTTGAAGACACTTAGACTAGAGTTTTCATTTTGCCAATGAGAGTGTCGGATGAACTTTGTGTTCAGAAAATTAAGATCATCGTTACGAAACAGGTGAACGTCACTCTCACTGTCAGGGCTCAAGCTCCGGTATCGACAAGGCATAAGTGAGCTCTTCAATGATTACGGATGACGGGGTCAAATAGACCACCTCCAATAATTTGCATTGAATTGATCAATGTTAGTATGGCTGACCATTTCCAATATTTTTTTTTCACAGCTCCACTCTTGGCCACGAATATTTGCTGAACGAAGCCAAGCCACTTTCAAGCAGTGTCTGTATGGAATAATGAAGAAAAATCACTTGTGAGCTAAATAAACATACGTGGACTGGCGTTCATCCAATTCCCGTGGTTTCCACGCGCATGCAAATGCAACTGGAGGTAGGGGGGGGGGGTGAGGAAGTTTGTTTTCATTCTGACGCCAGAGAATATATCTTCGGTAATACCGACAATGAAGGCATTCCTTCCTCTAGGTCACCTACTTCAGAATGAAATAATATCAGCATGTTAGGATGCACATATTTCCATCAGCTGCATATGGCTGGCGCCGCCAGTAAAGAGAGTCGACACCCACCGACGAAGCGCTAAGAAGTGAACGTTTGACTCCTATCTCGCAAGCTTTGGGCATGCAGACTGGCTTAGGGCGTTTTATTTAGGGTGATTGTTGGTAAACATGGACCAAATATATACCGATGGAATGTTCTCGATCAGTGAAATCCAAGCATGGCAAACGTGTGATATATGAACGACTTCCCATATTTATCAGCTAGGTAGCAGCAGTTTTTTGTTATGGAATTTCGCTTCGTGGCTGACGTAGGCTGATTTCGATGTTTTCTGAGAAAAGAATATCTTTGCCATGGGTGTTTTTTCATCATTTTATTACCATGTTATCAGGAAATCCATTCTTCGTCGAAAATGGCTTAAGGCTGACACTCAAGCGGCTCAAGATCAAGTGGTCGAAATCCACCTTTCGGTTTTGTCAACTTTTGGTCTTGAGAGGGGGGGGGGTAGTGCTGGGCCATAGCCAAAAGAAGTCCCCTCTTCCAACCCAACGAGTGGACTGGACTCACAGGAGCCCTTCCTCGTTCTCTCTCTCCCTCTCTTTTTCTCTTTCTCTCTCTCTCTCTCTCTTTCTCTTTCTCCCTCTCCCTCTCCCTCTCCCTCTCCCTCTCCCTCTCTCTCTCCCTCTCCTTCCCCCTCTCTCCCTCTCCTCTCTCTCTCCATCTCTCTCTCTCTCTCACTTCCTCTCTTCCTCCCGCTCTCCTTCGCTCTGCATCCCTCTCTCCCGCTGCGCGCGCTCCAGGTCGCCGTGCAAACCCGAGCCGAGCCGACCAATCAATACCAAGAATGTCCCGTTGCCACGGCAACGACGGCAGCACCCCACCTGGGTGATACTGCCGCCGGCCGGCGGGGCCGAGGTCCACGCGCTGTTGGCGCGCCGAGACGCCGCCGCCGACTCGGCCATCACGCCCCCCCCCAGCCGTCCCACTTCGCAAGCCCTTCGTGCCGAGATGGCGACCGGGACAAATCAGGCCGGCTAACGCGAACAAAAGGCGACAGATGAAGGGGCAGGCATTTTCACCTATCAGCGGTCCAGATAAAGTAATTGGATGATTTGAAAACGTACTTAGGAAAGGATTTGGGCCGCAATTAGCTGGTTGGCGGTGGTTCGTGACGGCGGTGTATAGGTTCCGCTGCGTTATCTCGGGGAAATGCTACAAATCTGGGATGTCTTACATAGTTAGCCTTGGCGGAAGAAGTGGAGGGGAAGTTTTTGGATGCCGGCGTATGGCAAGCGAAGACAAAAAGCTCACTTTAATGTTCTTCGTGATCCATGGTGTACGTGATCGCTCAGCACGTGCGATGGCCACTGTCACGCGATGGTATGTCACTGCGGTCCTTCCATAGTATCTTCTCTAGAAGTACATAAAACGTCGGCAGCAGTTTTGTAGGCCATATGATCGTACTTCAATATTGTATTCCAATTTTTGTATACCAGTAGGACATGATATGAGAGATGCAACGAAATGTCAGTCTCGTTCAGTTACGTTGGAGCGGGAATAAAAATAACCTGATGCCACTTATTTCCATGTAGCATTAGAGCCGGGATGTTGAGTTCCAATATCCAGCAGGACGTGTCTCATCACTTCCAGCACGACGGGCCGCCCACGGTTTTAGACTGATGCTTATGACCAGTGGGACATATGTGTGGGCTTTCACTACGGTATCGTAGTGGTGGTATGGCCACACGCCGGAACCTGCGCAACGTAAATAGCCATCCACGAATGGCATCGGACATAGATAGCCGAATCGTTTTACCAATCGAAATAAATGGCACCATCGGGCGCAGACGAGCCAACTTGCTTTAGAAACGTAGCACAGTGTAAAGCGACTACCAAGAGGTAACATCGGACGTAGATGAGCCGAATTACAAAACACAGTACTGACCCTACACACAATCCTGCATGGGGGACGGGGATAGCCGAGTGGTTAATGTGTTGAGCTCTGGGCACCAAAGGTCCGGGTTCAACACTCGCACCACTCGGAACTTTTCCCAATCCCGCGGCCCACCGGTGAAACAGTGTGAGCGGCGTCATTAGTCGTGATCGTGCATAAAATGCGTTGAGAACCACCTAATAAACAAACAAACAAACAACCCCGCACGAGTACATGCTACCAACTACTACTAGCTCCTAACACGCGGCAGCCGGCGTGGTAGGCAGTGTGGACAATTGCCTCCTTGCCCGCACGAAAAATGACCCTAGATGCTCTTCGACAAGAATGGGCTAGTGCTGGCACCCTGGCAAAATCAATCCTTGACATACCTCCCCTACCGCAATGCAAATTATCTTATTGAGGAGTAAAGTAAACTAAACCCTACATCTGGAACATGATTCCCGGCCCACTACCGCCTCAGCACCTTAACGTCACACACACTATTACATAAAACCCCTTCAACGTAAATGTGCAATTGCCTTGAATTTGTTTCCAAAACTCACTTGCGTTAAAAGCGGTGCAAATGACCTCTAAGGTCCGGCACGTCTGTAAGCACACCCAACCTCCACCCCCCCACCCTCCACCCCCCACCCCACCCAGGAACCTACACCGATGATAAAAATACAAATTTCAGTCGACCCGGTGAAAGCTAGTTGGGAAAATGTTCTGCGATCCCTTTTGGGAACCAGTGTCGAGCTACCCGTTGCGATTATAGTTGTTTTGAAATGCGATGAAGAACCGGCAACCGGCAGGCCCTATAATTCCGTGCAAATTTAGGGGATCGTCCCAAACCTTGCAGGTGTTCAAGCAATTGCAAATGAACACAATTTCTCACCACGTGTTGTGGTGATTACTCCGATTATTGTGATTTTTGTTCAATATATTCTAACTAATCTGCTTATATACTGATGTTTATAACCCGTTTGGTCATCTTTGTTACGTAATTCAGCAAAGAAATTGTCATGTGTAGCCCGTTTCAGAACTAATCATTTTTGTATTTCAGTGTGATTCAATTTGATTCGACAGTTTGATTCAGTTTGATTCATGTTTGATCGCACCGCCCTGTCAACTGGCAACTGAAATAAATGTAAGGCAACAATCGCGATTAGTACTGTATGAAACAAAATAGAACTGGACACCATTGCACAAAATTTACCTAAATATTTTCAGCTATGATAAACATTCTTTTATAAATGGTGCTGTTCATGGAATGCTTTCCAGAGTAAGGCAGTAACTGTTGAGCCATTAGGAATGTAGACCATTTTCAAGATATTTATTTTAACACAATCATAATGAGATAGTATGCGCAGAGCTGAGAGCAGAAATATTTGTAGCAGTTAAAACTTCATGTTGTTGTCAAGACGTATGGATGCAAATCACGCTGAAGTTGAATTTGTTGCATTTTCAGGAAGCAAAATAGCTGAGCTGTATCACAGCACCAACGACATTTCTAGCCTCAGTGGTATGCCATAGTCAGTGGTGCTTGTAATCTGTGTCAGAGTAGCACAAGCCACCATGGTCTGTCATAGTCAGTGGTGTTCGTAATCTGTGTCAAGGTAGCACAAGCCTCAGTGGTCTGCCATAGTCAGTGTGTTTGTAATCTGTGTCAGGGTAGCACAAGCTACAATGGTCTGTCATAGTCAGTGGTGTTCGTAATCTGTGTCAAGGTAGCACAAGCCTCAGTGGTCTGTCATAGTCAGTAGTGTTTGTAATATGTGTCAAGGTAGCACAAGCCTCAGTGGTCTGTCATAGTCAGTGGTGTTTGTAATCTGTGTCAGGGCAGTACAAGCCTCCGGAATTCATCAGATATATAGCAGATTACACCAAGTGTTTTAACACAATGCAAATCCCACAACTAACATGCCATGCTTTTACTCAGATATGTAAGTACATAAGCTAAGCATAAAATACCTGTTAATTAGCACAACACACAGCGTGCATGGACATTTTCGCACCATTTCGAAGCCTTATGGTAATATAGATTAGCATAATATCATCATAAGTAATGATCGACTATGGATTGAATGCGCATTACCCCCAACTAAAACATAGCTCTCCCAGTTTTCAATAGGATAAATATAGCTCACATCTGTTTGTGGCAATCGAAAATGTCATCAAAAATATGATAAAGGCAAAGAGAAGACAATATTTTTGGCCAACGAGCCGTTGATATCCAGCGCACAAATACCAGACCCATTTACACATTACCACAGTTGCCATGGTGATCACGAAACTGGAAATGCCGCGACTTGAGCTTTCGATTTTACCGTACCGACGACTCAAATACAGATGATCGCGTGTCTGGGCACGAATTTATCGGCATTATTTGCTAATCGGCTGTATCCATGGAAATGTATCCATCCAGAAAGTGATGTAAGTTTTGCCAGGACTCCCACTCCAAGTCGCCAGTGTCGTAGCCAATATATCCATAAGGGAGTCATAAGGCAACATAAAGAAAAAGAAGAGTCAAATACGATTGTCAATGATTCACCCAACACCGTGATATTAACGTAAGAGGAAAACAAGCCCCTTTCGGCTCAAAGGGGGCGTTTGATCCCTGGGGTGCTGCCCTGGCCACTCTGGCCCAACGTCCACGTGATCTTGCAAGTTAAATCACGGGGTTAATGGTCTGAGACCTAAGGAGGCTGGCAGCCGCGCACTTCCCAGGAAGTTATGATTATGTGCCTCGGCTGGCTTCTTTTCAACCTTTTAGCTGTTCAGTTGATGTGCAGGAGAAGGTTTTTATGCCTGGGGATGTGTGGTGCATCAGTCGGAAATATTGGCCAAAGTAACATTTTCAATTCCCCACTAATGTGCCTCAGTATAGCTTGGGCGGGTTCGACGTCGAAAAATTAGTGCTGGGTAAACCTTCGGTAGAGTGTAATCTGCACGCGGCATGGTTTTCTCACTACCCGTTGATTATTTGGCCCACAAATTCAACTGGGAACAAGACCGAAAGCATCTTGGTTGCATGAGGTCTCGTGCAGGCACCGGCACCCCCTGGAAGTTTGATTGAAATCAAGCAATTGAAGTATAATTGCATGATAGGGTGGTGGGCCCATTGCCCACATATTATCAGCTCTCGTCAGGATGAACCTTGGGTCTCGAAGGTCCTCTTGTCCACTAGACAACTCTGGGGCAACAAGACAAATATATGAACAATTCAAACCACCACTTCATGAGAGAAAAGGAACGTCGCTAGTTCGTGTGACAGCGATACATACATTTGCAATGTATAGCCTGTGTGAATTAGCTAGCTTCGCGGCTCCTTTGCCTTCGAAAACGGAGGAAAAAGATCTGATTCTTTGGTCCAACATTAATTTTTCCCCGTAGGCCTTTCGTGCGGACGGTTCATTAACTTGCCTTGTGAAATATTTGCTCGTTGCGTCACAATCGCACCTGTGCCATCCGAAGTCATCACGGAAGAATCACGGAAGTAGCCGGTGTGAAAGGTTGGGTAGTTGTGTGGAGTTATGACGGGTCCCTTATGATTGGAGGCTATGAAATCACTGTTCGGCTAAATATAGAGAAGGCCGTGATTAACCGAGGATCAAGTTCAATGCCAGCATTTACCAAGTGCATCAAAATGTAGAAGAATATGCTCCTCTGGATCTCTAAATATGGTAAAAATGCTACTTTATACTTATTTTATCTGGTCATCTGAACACAATCATATTACCGGATGGACCCAATACATTTTGAATGAACAAAATCATCTTACCAAATAAATGTTGTTAATCCCCTTAAGTACAGAAATCAAACTTTATCGAACGTATTAAAGTTTTCGGTCAATACATAAAGGAATCAGAACAATGGAACCACCAACGTAACGTATAAGAACATCACGAGCGCTCATATCAGCTAGGAATAATCTACTCATGCCTGTGGTCTTGTGTTCATTATCTCATTTCAGCGTTAAGGGCATCTCGATGATAGCTATTCAGACTAAGCACTTTCGAAAATGCTTCCACTGATTTCGCCATCTGGCGATTGATCACACCTTAGCGCTTATTATAGTCCGCTTCAACGAAGCAAATTATTATGACTTACTGAAATGCTTGTCGAAAATAAAATGCCTCTCAACGAGGTCAGGTTCGGTGTTTAGTGCGGATTGCCACCAGGGCATATCGCATAATCCCAATAAAGAACTTAATTTAGATTCATTTTATTTCAGGTACCATCAGCACTCTGATACTGGCCAGGAATCTTACACCTTTCTGTCCAATTAGTTAGATTTACCATGCCACGCACGGTTTGCCCTGTGGGGACCATCCCCATGTCCCCATGGATAGCGCCCCTCCAGTCCATTTCGGGTTGTCCATTGCATGCATGCATTTTGTCCCGTCCCCCAATCACTTTCAGAATTCAACACTCGTGGTTATAGTGTGCAATTAAATGTTGTGCCCTAGCTTACAACGGTTTTTCGCGACAGTTTCAGTCACGTTCTATTCAGGTATTTTATAGCATATTTCCCAACATTTTGTTGGTTGGTTATTTGGGCTTTCGGGCGCATCGACTGCGTTGGTCATACAGCGCCCATCCCAACATTTTGTTTCATTCCATTGCGTCGCATTAGGCTTTCCGTGGCTGTTCTGAGCTGAAAAGAGCAACTTGCTGGAAGATGAAGAGCTATTGGCAACTTCAATTCATTGGCTGTGTTGAACTCACATATTGGTGGATTTTTTTATCGGTCAGCCACCAGGTGATGATGTTGGTTGTGTCTGGGGTGCAAGGGTAGTGCGTTGATGAGGTGACTTATTCCAGGTGTGTGGTTGCGATGCTTGGCACTTTGATGTTAATAGTGATGTTGGAACTTAATGACTTGAAGAGATGAAAAGATCCCCAAGCGAAACGGCCGTTGTGGGAGGATTCTGCCTGTCGCAAGTTTTCTCCTTGGACATTGGAATAACGCACTTTCATTTCGGAACATGTATCTTACAACTCATTTATGTTTCAGATTTGCTGTTTTTCCCGGCTGTGCAGCAGATTTCGCCATTCTCGAGCGCACGTGAGCGAGGGGGTGAATCACCTCGCCCATGTCCTAATTGAGCCAGAACCACGATTTAAAAGCCATTGGTTTTCAGGATCTATCGAACTGCATCAAATTTAACACTAGCAGTGTTAACCCTAAAAGTATCTTCCTCTTTAACCCAAGCCCTAGCATTATCGCTATTCAACCCTAGCAGTATCTTATAGGCTTGGCGGCGAGAACTAAAACGATGCTTTTCCCTTGCCCTTATTGCACCAGAACTATGCCAAGAATAGTCTCAAAATAAGCGTCATAGTTGACGTGACCATTAATTGTGACGGAGTTATTCGGCCCACCGTATTGGCAGCGGCTGGATTCGTAGCGACGGGCGAGTCGATGCCGATATTCAGCAGGGGCGGTTTCCATATTCATCGGAGGTAGTGTACCATGGCACTCCTTGGAACAAGAGAAGTTCGAGAGTCGTTGCGGCTTGAGTGACTGAATTGAGCTGGTACTGACAAGTCCAGGGTGGTAGTGGATGCACCAAATGTGTAGCTTTGTATGTCGCTAATCTGCTCGTGTCGGACATAACCACGTTCCGCACATGGTAATAACTTCACGAGAGCTAACAGAAACTGAATAAAATATATTATTCACTTGAAAAAGTCACTTTCTTAAATGTAAGTCACTTTCTTAAACGTATTCGAATCGCATGCACTTCGATGCTGCACTTCTTAGTTGTTTTGATACTCAAAAGCTGACCTACATATTAGATACATGTCATATATTTTCTCCGCTCGGCATGTTACATGCATATATAACTTTGAGTTATCTAACTAGCTAACTGAAAGTTATATATGTTTCACCTGTGCTGAAGCACAGGTTCTAAAGCGGCGCGGTTGGACAGAGGCGGGGTGGGGATGGGTATGACTAGACTCTCTTGATATCTCTGCACTAGATGGCTACGTCTAACGATGCCAGATGAGTCGCAAGACTCAGTCCCTTCTGCATTGTCGCTTCCTTCGCTATTCAGGTTCTCACTCCAATCTCGATCAGAAACAAACGAATTGTTTAAACGCTTTATGATATCTACACGGGTTACACACGAATGAGAAACAAACACCACACCAGATCGCCAGCAGTATCAATTCATATCTACAGAGGCCCCCAGCACAGTGGCACGACTGAAGTCTATCATGGCACATACACACGAATGTGGCGCATTGTTTTTTCCTGTAAATCCAATGCCTCACACAACAGGTGAACACTGCAAAAGCCGACATATAAGAGGTTGCCATGCAGCATCCCAGTGTAGGTGCCGCTGGGCACTCCCGCATACACACATCTACAAACCCACACGCATGTACATAAGCACGATCTTCACAGACTTGTCAGTGTACCACACCACACTGCATCATTGCACAATGAACACTGCAATACTCATTGGTATTCCTCCAGTCGCGGGAGCAGGACAGATTTGTGTAATTTCACTCGGACACGCGGCTGCCACGCCCACTCTCCAACGTTTGTAGTTTAGTCAAATCTTGTCCATGTCCATCGGGTAGTAGTGCATGGACAGGATTAAAATAGCACCGACCACCTGATCTATAATTCACAGGTAGCAAGCCCACTGCCCAAGGGTCTGCCCTTGAGAATGGTTATCAGCCCAACAAACAAACAAAAAACGTCACCAAAAATATAACCGTTCCCAGTCGAAATCTATTGGTGTCAATTTTTAGAGCGCGGATGGCATCTTGTTCGTTTGTCGTGCTTGTAAACAATCATTCAATCAGATCCAGTCGGATCCGGGTTAAAAGACGCCCGAACGGCAATCGAAAGGTAATGCGAATTATCCAGAGAAAGTAGCCCATATCCGTAATAACACCCAGTCTCACACTCAACACAGCAAAACGAACGAACACCTGCGAACAGATCGGCCCTGAGATCTCTTCCACATATTGATAATATAGCTAAACTATTTGTTCATTGCAGTTCCACGGTCGAGTAATCGAGAGAAGCACGACAACCGCGCCCTCCGTATCGGCCCCGGCCCGTAATACCCTGCAACACCGCCGGCGCCGAAAGGCCACCGCTGACCCACAGGCTGCCCGCCGGCACACCAGTGACGGCTACATCTGACCCCTGCCGAGCCTCTCCAGCACCCGACAGGGCCTGACCCCCCTGGAGTGGCTCCGACACGCGGTGGTGACCCTCCTCAGCTGCAGCTGCTCGCAGCTCTGTCTCGGACAGGGTGTGTCGACTCTTCCAGCACCAGCATGGACCACGGGCTCCCCGAGTGTGTGCTAAGCCCGAACAAGTTCACCTCGACGCAAGCCTGGGAAGTCGTCCTCGCGAGTACGTGTTGTCCCTGTACAACTCCAGTTTAAGTTTGAAGCTTGTAAATTTGCGAGACCTGATGCAAAATGGAAACTACTTCCCCTCTTCCTTAAAAATGGCAGATCACAGTTTTATTCACGGTGGCTTCAATGCAAATATATATATAATTAAATGTCCCGTTGGTCCCGTTAATGCCAGATTTGCAATAAACTGAAAAACATTATAGGTGCAAATCGTCTCCAAAGGCCAAAATATTATGTCAACTACTGTCGTCTGAAGAATAAAAGAGGGAGTGAAGCTCGAGCATTAAAGGATAACTCCAAGCACGTAGTTGATCCCGTAATCTATGGTACGTGCATTTTTCGTGGTAGAGCTACAGAGATAGAGCGCAGCTTATCTGATTCGGATAAAAAAATATCATTCGAATGGTGTTGCCAGAAAGATGCAGTGGCGATTATGATATCATCATTTTGTATTGTGCTGATTGGAGAAGTGTTTTTTGTTGATTAACAGTAGGCTGGGAACGACCACTCCACCACGGCAACCGCCTCCAGCAAACCAGGTCGTGCGGGGTAAGGGACCGATACTGTTACAGACGTTGAGCAGCAAAAGCTGAGTCGAGTCCGGACTGCACGGTAGTCATGACAACCGAGAATAAATAGCACAACCGGGCACTCGCGCTGCGAAGGTTTTCCGATGCTCGCGGAGGCAGGCCCGACCGAAGCAGCAGCAGATGAAGATTCTGCCGAGTTGGGCGGCGGGCGCGACAGCTCGGCAGCAGAAGGAAGGAGCCCTGGTACTCCGGAATGCCGCGCTTGTGGCCTGTGTGGAACTGCGCAGTGCCGCTCCGGTGGCTCAGGTCGGCCGGCCAGCCGCTCGCTGGAGTACCGCACCCGTGCCGACTCCCGCGCGTCGCTATCTCGGGTCGGCGGCGGTGGCGGAGGCAGCGGCGGCGGGGTCAGCTGGCGTCGCTGCCGTGCCGCCTCACGGGCTGCTCGTGTACAGGCTGTCGTCGCTAGCCCGGGTCGGCGGCGGCGGGGGCGGGGGCGGGGTCAGCTCGCGCCACTCCCGTGCCGCCTCACGGGCTGCTCGTGTGCAGGCTGTCGTCGCTCTCCAGGTAGGAGACGTACGAGTCGGAGCCGACGTCCGCCTCGTACTTGATGGCCTGCGCGTGCAGCTGCGGCTCGTGCATGGGCAGGCAGGCGTCGTGGCCGGCCGGCGGCGGGGGCAGCTGCTCGGCGCCGTAGCCGTGCATCTGAAGCGGAGAGAGGTCAGGCGGTCAGGAGCCGGCTTCAGGAGCAGCGGCACGGTCACCGTGGGCTACAGGAGGGGTGGTGATGTCAGCAGTTGGCCGCAATCAGGGCAGCAGCGTTAGCAGTTGGTTACGAGAGGCACCAGCCATATAGTTTTCACACATATAGTTATCACACATACAGTTATCGCGTGATGCAATTGGTGCAGCCTGGAGTAACACAATTTGCGTGGGCGTCCAAAGTACGACTTACAAACGTCAGTAGCTGGAAATGGGAAGAAGCAGCGAGCTTCAAACAGTAATGTGTTTCAGTTAAGCAGCTGTCCTTTGTTGTTGTTTGTGGCTTTATTACGCACTAAACAGCTGAGGGCATATGGGATTGCCTGCATCTCACCCCGACAGGAAGGGCATACACAACGAGGAATCGAACCCGTACCCCAACCAGCTGTCCTGCTGAGCACCGTGCAACGTGCATATGGACCTCAATGATCTCCACATGGCATCTCTAAAGAGAGATGGTTAAGCCCCAGTCTGCATTAGTGATACGTATAGGCAAGGAAGATCTTCCGCATCAACTCAACTTTGAAACCGCATGGACAAATCGTACCAAGTCTGACCTTAATACCCGTGGTGCATAAGCTGGGACGATTCGAGGCAATCCACCTGGTAACACACTACTACAATTAACGCTAAGTGACAACTAAGCGAAGTTAAGTTCTATGGTTGAGGTAATATATCAAGCAAGTGAAAGGGAATAACTAATGAGAGTAAAAGCACGCATAATCACGAAGAGGGTGGATCCAGGAACTTCCATGGGTGTATTCGTCTTGAGGGGCACCATTCCCTCTGTGGGGCACAACTGCGAATGTGCCTTCACTGGTAGGGTGCCTTCATGTGGAGGGGTGCCTTCAGTTGAAAATGTGCTAAAGGAGGTGGAGGAGGGGTGCACTCGAACATTTCCAAAGGGGCGCCTATTCCTTTCAGTAGGGTGGTTCCTTTTTCTCAACGGGACGCCTATTCCTCTGAGAGGGTCACCTGGGGAGCACTCGAGGCTTCCTTGAGGGATTCGACAGTGTCAAGTGAGACATTTGCATGCTAGTGCACATTTTCAAAACACGTGCAGATCTGAAATGAAAATAACACGAACAGTCGTAAATTGTTGTTGACTCCTCCTCGGGCATGCATTGTGTGCATTATTTATGGAATATTTATAACATCTAGGCACCTTGGCGACAAAACACATAATTCATGAATAATAATACACGGCCGGTTGCTTCCTCGTACATCGACTCTAACGCCTGTACCATGGCTCTAATTAAATGGGCGATGTCTATCGTTGTGTCGACAGCGGCACTGGAGTTGTATTTGAAGTGGAACACGCGGCCAGTACCGTAGGGTATAGGCGGCACGATAACCGCCCGGCAGCACCGCCACCTAATAGGCGGTAATTGCTCTAAAAGCCAGCGGCCGGCCGCCCAGGTCGGGCGCGCCGCCTCGTCAGACGACGCTCACAGCCCGATTGGGACCTAATTACAGGTGTTAAAATCAATACCTGCCGCCGCCGCCGCGTACGCCCCGAGTGCGGCCGCGCCCAACCGTCACGCCGGACGGTCACGCCGGGCGGTCAGGTCGAGCGGTCACGCCGAGCGGTCACGCCGAGCGGTCACGCCGAGCGGTCACGCCGGACGGTCACGCCGAGACGGTCACGCCGAGCGGTCACGCCGGACGGTCACGCCGGACGGTCACGCCGAGCGGTCACGCCGAGCGGTCACGCCGAGCGGTCACGCCGAGCGGTCACGCCGGACGGTCACGCCGAGCGGTCACGCCGAGCGGTCACGCCGAGCGGTCACGCCGAGCGGTCACGCCGGACGGTCACGCCGAGCGGTCACGCCGAGCGGTCACGCCGAGCGGTCATACCGGACGGTCACGCCAAGCGGAGGCTGGCAGGCTGCTGCGCGCCGGTGTGCGTGTGTCGTGGGCGTGAGAGGAGAGCGGAGCCAGCTGGTCCTTGGTGTGGCACCAAGCTGTCGAGTGTGGAGCTTTACGTATGAGGGAGGACTGCCAGGCCGTTCCGGCGAACATGCGCCGGTTTGCGTGTGTTGCGGGCGTGAGAGGAGGGGAGCGGTGCTGGCCGGTCGTCGGTGTCTGACACGGAGTCGTCGGTGCCTGACACCGAGCTGCGTGCGAGGGAGGACGGTCGAGTCGCTCTGACGAGCATCCGCCACCGAGCACGGTCATGTTGGCAGTGCGTTCCCGGATTGATCTCGAGGTCATGTCGAAGAGGGCTGCACCTCCCTCACCCACCCACCCCCATAACAAATCCGCTTGCAAAGTTGTCAACGGTTGTGGGTCATGGGAACAGCCCAACCAGGTGTATGTTTGTGAGGTGAAGGTGTGTCGGCAGAGTTGGAGCTGAAGGCGAAGATGAAGCTGCTGAGGTGAAACTTCCGCAAACTGAAGGCGTGCGCTGGCAACGCAATAAATATTCGTCAACATCACAGATATACTCCGAAACCTTGAGGGCCCTAGCAGTTAAAGCAACACCGGTTCGTGTAACCATAAACCAAAGACATCTGGATGATATCCCACGATCACAGTCTTAATAAGCAGCGGAATGGTGTCTTCAGCGGTCAGGCACCCCATCAATCGGAGTCTTCTTCCACAACCATAATTCGCATCCAGCAGGCCACCCCCAGCAAAGGCCGGTCGGCTGTGACGGAGAGAGGTGGCGTCAGGCAGAGGCCCACCCCCAGCAGAGGGCAACCGGCTGTGACAGGGAGAGGTGCCAGCCCATCCCCAGCAACGGGCCGCTGGCTGTGACGGGGAAAGGTGGCAGTCCATCCCCAGCAGCAGGCCACTGGCTAAGGACAGGCAGAGGTGGCGGCAGGCAGCAGCCCACCCCCAGTAGAGGACCGCCACCTGTGACAGGCAGAGGTGGCAGCCCATCCCCAGTAGAGAACCGCCACCTGTGACAGGGAGAGGTGGCAGCCCATCCCCAGTAGAGAACCGCCACCTGTGACAGGGAGAGGTGGCAGCCCACCCCCAGCAGAGGCCCACCCCCAGCAGAGGACCGTCAACTGTGACAGGGAGAGGTGGCAGCCCACCCCCAGCACGGCCGCCGGCTGTGACCCATCCCCACCAGCGGGCCGCTGGCTGTGACAGGGAGAGGTGACGGCCCATCCCCAGCAGCGGGCCGCTGGCTGTGCAGGGAGAGGTGGCAGAGCACCCCCAGCAACGGGCCGCTGGCTGTGACAGGGAGAGGTGGCAGCCCACCCCCAGCAACGGGCCGCCGGCTGTGACAGGGTGGCAGCCCACCCCCAGCAGCGGGCCGCTGGCTGTGACAGGGAGAGGTGGCGGCCCATCCCCAGCAGCGGACTGTCGGCTGTGACAGGCAGAGGTGGCGGCCCACCCCCAGCAACGGGCCGCCGGCTGTGACAGGGTGGCAGCCCATCCCCAGCAGCGGGCCGCCGGCTGTGACAGGGAGAGGTGGCAGCCCATCCCCAGCAGAGGACCGCCGGCTGTGACAGGCAGAGGTGGCGGCCCATCCCCAGCAGCGGGCTGTCGGCTGTGACAGGCAGAGGTGGCAGCCCACCCCCAGCAGCGGGCCGTCGGCTGTGACAGGCAGAGGTGGCAGCCCACCCCCAGCAGAGGACCGCCGGCTGTGACAGGCAGAGGTGGCAGCCCACCCCCAGCAGCGGGCTGTCGGCTGTGACAGGCAGAGGTGGCAGCCACCCCCCAGCAGCGGGCTGTCGGCTGTGACAGGCAGAGGTGGCGGAGTGGAGCAGCACGGCCCGGCGGCACCCACACACACACAGGGCGTGCCGCGACCGCTGAGTTATAGCTGTCAATCACGCCCGCCCAGCTGCTTACACGAGCTAAAAGCCCGGCGCGGTACCTCTATTTTTGTTTACGTACATCGGCCAGGCGGCGCTATCTAGCCGTCAGCGCGGATAAATTATCCACTTAGCCAGGGTATACAGCAATTTGTATCAATGTATGATTTGTGTTGGCCAATGGGGGGTTTTGCGGCGGCTTTTTGCCGGGGCGCGACCGCGGCGGCGCTAAAGAAGTGGTGATTTAGGCGGTTGGCGCGCGCGCGCGGCGGCGGCGATGGCGGCGCGGCGGGATAGTCGGCGCGCCGCGATGGATGGCAACTCTCGCAAACACAAACACGGCCGGGATAATAGAGACGCGTCGGCGGCCGCGCGGGCGGCGGGCGCGGCTGCGGCGCCGGCTGCAGGCGCGCCGGCCGACGCCGGTTGTTTACGACGCGCCGGCGGCATCGTGTCGGACCGTTCCGCCGACGGCCGCGGCTCAACACGGCCGCCGGAGCGTGCGGCGGCCCCTTCCGCGTCTGACGGACAGACGCCGGCGGCGACCGTCGGCCGGCACCGGACGCGTCGCCGCCGCCGCCGCCGCCGCCACCGCCGCCGCCCGTGGGAACCGGCGTGGTGAGGCCATCGGCGAGGGCGCGCCGATCGGCTACGGCGGCGGCGGCGGTGGCCGCCTTTTTGCCGCACTATCGGGTTTTTGTCGGCGTCTAATGCGGCCGGTGGCGCCAGCGCGACCCACCGGCGCCGCCGTCGGAAAGCCAATGGGCTGGCTCTCGTCGTGGCCGCCGCTATTGGGTTAGCGCTGACGGCGGCGGCCGCCGGCCGTGAGAACACGTCGCCCGCTGTGGCCGGACCGGCCGCGCGCGCGTCAGACGCGGCGCCGCCGCCCGTGCCGCCCACCGGACAACCGGCAACAAATCGACCGACTCCGTATACGGCGTCGGCGGGCTGGAAGTCGCACCGGTCGCACTTGTCGCTGCGCCCGACATCCACTGAATTTCAGTGGCGGGCCTACCGACACAGCCGCGTCACGGCCCAGACGGCTTTATCGCGGACGTCTGCTGCTCTTAACATACAGCAATGTAGCCCTCCTACTGGAGAGTCGGATCGCGGCCCGATTGCATAATTACACCGCGGCTGTCAATCACTTGCTAATTTCGTCACCCGTGTTGAGGGTAGGGCGCTGGAGACGCTGTTCCAATGTGATTTATCACATAGTTATGGACGGGAGAAAATGCACCGTGTGGAGTCGTACGGCGAGGAGAGTGACAGCTTCTTGGATGCTGGATTGCGGTTGATTAGCGGATGTTTGGCTGTGACAGGACGTCAGATGTCGGCCAGAGACACGTCGTCAAATGATGACCTGCAGCAGATTACCACATGCTGGGGCTGCAACGAGCGTCCCGGGGGCCTGTTCTCAATCATGTATTTGGCCGGGTGTCGGTATCCCTCCAGCCACAACAGCAATACCCCCCCCCCGGTCGAAAACCGAACAGCGGCTCACTCAGCGGCTGCACGGTGCACACGTGTCCCGTGCACGCTGCACGACGCTGACATGAGCGCCTCTGCGTCGCCGCACGACTCCGGCCAGTAAATACGACCCGATCACTCCACCCGCATTATTCCTCATTAAAGCGACCGAACTGGCGACCGAACTGGCGGTCGGTCGCGCCGCCTGCAGCCGCGAGATCGGGCCGGCCGCCGTGCCGCCCCTCGGCGACATCTGAAGCATGGCACTGCAGACGGGACGCGCGCTTGCAGGCGGCGGTGCGGCCGGCCGCCGCCGCCGCGCCGCTATCGGTCGGCATCACCGGACGGCCGGGCGGCGTCGCCGGGCCGCGCCGGCCGGGCGGCGCTTTCAAAGGCGCCGGTGTCGCGTGTCGCCGCCTGGCGGTCGCCGGCCGGCCGGCGGTGCCTCTGATCACGCCGCCGCCAGCGCAGGTCAGCGCAGGGTCAGCAGGTGGCGCTGACCGGTGTGATGGCGCCGGGGGTCAAGCGCGTCCCGCGTGCGTCGAGGGTCAGTGCGACTCATATTTCAGCGATAGAAGATGCCGGGAAACGGTATGTCTCCGAAAGCGAAAGTGGCCTGCCGTTCACGTTAAATTAGCTGTGATTGAATGCTACTGGGATTCTTCTGTCTTCCTACAACTGAATACAAGTGATGCAGGTGAAATTGTTTTGACTTTAGGGCAATTAGCAATGCAAAACAGCACTCACAACTAAAAGCGTCGCCATGATTTCCTTTTTATGGAGGAGTGACAGTTTTTTTGGTTGATTTATAGAGGTGGATTTGTAGGATGCAGACCACGCAACGACACACGTACAGGATCAAAGTCAACAAGTTCGGCAATCATGCCCCTCGTCCTTCGCCACGTCCTATGACCATCAGCACAATTTTCTGAGCAGCGATTGTTTGGGCACAAGACTCCACAGATTCAATCGAGCCGTCCCGTGCCAGATTGGTTCGGTGGCGCCAGGTGCTGTCCGCGTGGCGCCTGATGCGACGGGGGCAGCGGGGGCAGCCGGCCGGCGCTGTCGAGGAGGCGCCTGGGGTTGGCCGGGTGGCGACAGGGGTCGGCCAGTGCGGCAGCGGCGGCGCCGCCGACAGTCGCGGTGGCGGCCATAAACCGAGGCCGTCCTGGGAGCGGCCGGGCGGCCGGCCGGCCGGCCGGCGCACGACCCACCGGCCGGCATTAATATTTATGTGACACGGAGCGAGGCCCGCCCGGCGGCCGCCGCCGCCGCCGCGGCAGATTGACGCTCTCATGTGCATGCAGGAGCGGGTGTGACGAGCCGACGTGACCTCCGTCCGCGGCCACTGCACGCCCGCCCCCTGCCCGCGCCCGCTCGGCCAATTATCCGGCAGTGACACGGCGCGCCGGATCATTTGGCGCCGTGCAAACTCGGCACGCACGCGCGCCACGCCCGCCGCGCCGATTGAGGCGATAGTTGGCGCACAGGTGACCACATCATCTGCCCGCCTCCTGCTCGTGCAGCAATTGGATAAGAGTGCGAACATGGAAAGATCGAAGCTAAAGAGAGTACGGCGTTAATATCGTGCTGATATAAATCGTAATTTCAAAATGCACAAATTTTGCAATGTTTTTGCTATTCGTCATAGTCGCCAAACAATCGCACCGGCTGAATGCTGTTAGGAGTTAGGACACGATTGATGTTTTACGAAGCTGACCAAGGTACTGCATATATTGGCTGAGTGGCTCCAAACCATTTGGGTAGGGCTAACTGCGCAGGGTTCCACGAAAATCTTAAACAGCGGCATCTCGGATTAATAATCTTGCTGACACCAGATTGTCTGGCAAGAGCTCAGGCGGAAAATGAATCCTGGTATCAAAGGATCGGTAGTATCAGGTTAGGAGAGACCAGGATAGGCACCAAAGACATCTCTTCTGACCGAAGAGCTCATATGGGCGAACAACTGGAGGATTTCTAACATTTCCCAAGAGATCCTCTTCCCTAAAAGATGGGCAGAGAAAAAGGAGTAATATTTTCAGCTGACACCACACCCCGTGTAGAGGATAGGAAGCGACGAAAAAACTGTGTTGAAAATCGTTCGATTAAATTACTCTCAGATCACAGGTATTAAGTCCAACCTTAAATTCAGCTGCGTCGATTTGTTCGGGTCGGATAAGATGGCCTGCTTTTCTGTTATCCTTGTGTTTGCGCTTGGGCTGGGTCAGGTGGAAACTTTGGGCAAAATCAGGATTACGCTAGATTAAGTTGGGTCGGGACGGTGCGGATCTGGTCTCATCACTTGGGTCGAATTTACTGGGGTGAGATAGGGTTGGCGCTGTTAGGTTGGGGTAAGGTGGGATGAGGTGGATTTACTGGGGTTAGGCTGGGAGGGATAGGGCTGGGCAGTTTGGGTTTGGCTGCGCTGGTTTTTGATCAGATTGGATCAGTCGAGCTGGAGCGATGGATTGCAGTGTGTGTGTGTGTGTGCGCGGGGGGGAGGAGTGACATAGTTAGTTTGTAGTACGTGGCTGGACTACGACTCCTACTGCACTTCATCCGCTGGAGTGATGTAGTTAGCTTGTAGTTGTGGGCAGAAGTAATATAGTTAGTTTGTAATGGTGGGCAGAAGTGATGTAATTAGCTTGTAGTGGTGAGCGGAAGTGACATTGTAGTTTGTAGTGGTGGGTAGAAGCGATATAGTTAGATTGCAAGGGTGGGCTTGAGCGATGGGCTTCGGTGATAAACTGGAGTGGCAGGCTTGAGTGGTAAGCTGAAGTGACAGGTCGGAGTGGTGCTGGAGTGGCAGGTCGGAGTGGTGGGCTGGGGTGGCGGGGCGGAGTGGTGGGCTGAAGTGGCAGGTCGGAGTGGCTGACTGGAATGGCAGGTCAGAGTGATGGAGTGGAGTGGCAGGCTGAAGTGACAGGTCGGAGTGGTAGTCTGAAGTGACAGGACAGAGGTCAGAGTGGTAGGCTGGAGTGGTGGGTTGGAGTGGAAGGTCGGAGTGGTGGGCTGGAGTTGCAGGCTGAAGTGGTGGGTCGGAGTGGTAGTCTGAAGTGACAGGTCGGAGTGGTGGGCTGGAGTGGCGGCGCCGCCTGAAAAGCTGTTCAGTTGTCATAGAAGAAGAATGGTCGGCAAACGCCGGCCGTTCACGGACGGGGGACGAGATGAATTGCTACACGGCCGGCGCTTTCCGGGGGCGCCGGCGCTGGTGCCGTGCCAAGAGGAGCAGGATGTGGGCTGGCCGGCGGACAGTCGACAGACCCGCCTCTGACAATGGCTCGTGTTCGGGGATTCTGGCCGTCGCGCGGTTTTTGCGCGCGCTGTTTACCGCGGGCACGTTCGGCGCGCCCGCCCCGTACCGCCGCTGGTGTTTAATTAGCCGGTCGCGGTCGTCACCGCAGCCTGTCCATTAGCGCGGCGGTAGTTGCACACGCCGGTTCGCACCTCCCGTCGGCGCCGAGGCGGACCGGGCGGTGTCGGCGAACCGTCGCCGTCGGCTGCGGCTGCGGCGCACCTGGTCTCATCTGCGCGGCGCGGGCGGCGGGCGGCGGGCGGCGGGCGGCCGCCGCCGTCCGCGCGATTGGCCGATACGCCGAGAATGATTGTGTCATTAAGCGGGCGGAGCGGCGTGGAGCGGCGCGGAGCGACGCAGCCCGGAGCGGCCGGAGCGGCCGGAGCGGCCGGAGCGGCGCCCTGGCCGTCCGCCCAAACAGAGTCATAACGGCCGGCGGCCGGCCAGCACGGCCGGATGTTTGGCCGGCCCACACCTCCGACGGCGGCCGGCGGCGCCGGGCGGGGCCGCGTGCCCGTCGGCCCGGCAGCGGGCTCGTGTGCACGCCCAGCTCGTCTTGATCGCCATCTACAGGTGACGCGCCACACGAGCGGGTGACGGCGCGGCCCGCCCAGACCTCACGGGCCACGACCATCAACAGGTCACGGCGGACGGCCAACGGGCCACGACCATCAACAGGTCACGGCGGACGGGCAAACGGCCCACGACCATCAACAGGTGACGGACGGGTGGCGACACGGCCCGCCCAGACCACACGGGTCACGACCATCAACAGGTCACGGCGGACGGGCAAACGGGCCACGACCATCAACAGGCCATCAACAGGTCACGGACGGGTGACGGCCGTCCGTGACCCATCCGTGACCCGTTCGTGACCCGTCCGTCCTGCATCGGTCCACGGGAGTGACGTATCTCGTGCGCTTGCCGCGCGTGCTCCACCACCGGCGGATGACGTCACACGCGCGGGCTGCCGTTTTCGGCGTGAGACGTCGCACGCGCGGCGACGACAGATGCGGCGGCGGCCAGCTGCCGGCGCCGACGGCGTGCGCCGGAGGTGTGACCCGCGCCGCCGACTAAACAAACACCGCAAAGTGCCTTTTAAGCCGGCGGCATTCCAGACCGCCGCGGGCGCACACGTGAGAAGTGACGTCGCGATAAGTGTGTCGGTGTGAACCGCCTCCCCGCCGCCCCAGCCCCGCCCAGTGAGACCAGACTGGTCAGGGCAGTGGCCCACCCGCCCGACGGGAGGTGTGTGGCCGACGAGGCGCACACGATGAACGCATGGCCAGATGACCCACTGACAGCGGGAGGATGGACAACCGCGTCGTCACGGTCCAGCGGTTTGGACCAGCTCCGGATCTGCTGAATCTACCGCTCTGGATACCTGATCTCTGGACGTCTTGACCTGTCAGTCTCAGGGTGTCGGTCACCGGTGGGGATGTGGGTCACCGGCGGGGATGTGGGTTACTGGTGTCTGTGGCGTCGCCAGCGATAATTCAGTTCATACCAGTGGGGATGTTTATGCTTACCACAGGTGGGGATGTTTATGTTTACCACCAGTGGGGACGTCTGTCACCGTGGAGATATCGGTCACCAGTGGGGATGTTTACGTTTACCGCCAGTGGGGATGCCCGCCACCGTGGGGATATCGGTCACCAGTGGGGATATCAGTCGCCGGCGGGGATATTTATTGCCGGTGGGAATGGTCGGTTGACGGCGGCGACCTCCGTCCCGCTGGAATGAGTGCGGCCGACAGTGACCCACGGCCGGCCGCGGCGCCGCCGCTCGACACGGACACGTGACGTCTGCAGTCGGCTGACGGGGGCGTGACGTCATCGTCTGGCCGGACCGCCGGCGGCGCGTCACCGGCGGTCGTGACGTGATGGCGCGGCAATGCTCCGAGGCGGCCGTCCCGCCACCACGTCAGCGGGCCGACCACAACGCCCCGGGGGATCACGTTGCATCTCGCTGGAGCTCCTCGAGCGTAAGTAATGGACTGATGCATCCGCCCCCACTCTGACGCTTCGCCATCGCGATATCAACCCCATGGACGTGACAGTAGAGGGGATGGGGTGGGGTGGGGTGTAACCCCGGCAGAGAGGATCCATAAAATAAGAAATTAAACGCGACAGCCAGGCAAGTGACCTCCATACCGCCAGAAATAATCGAATATCGAGGAAAACGATTCCATCGGCAAACAAGAGGGGCTCTTGTACTATCGTACCCAGGGAGATAGTCTAGCAACGAGGAAGGCGACTCTGCTTCTGGAAATCAATTCTGATTCAGTGAAAGATAAACTATGAGAACCTGAGAAAACAACCGGACGATTAGGAAAATAGTGCCGCTACTGACAAAAATAGTTACTCCAATGAAGGGGGTTTGTGCTACTTTAAGAAAGCAACAAAAGCACCAACGGAAATAGCTTTAATCCAGCGGTGAATACCGTGCCGCAGCAAAACTGGATGCACAGTATTACAACACCCACAGATTTGCGATAGGCATGCCTGGATGTTGCATGCGTACACGGCGCATGCTCAATATCACACTGGGCAGCAGTATCCAGCCGCCATGGAAACGGCTCCTTTCTGGTCTGAAAAGTTGAAACCAGTGTGCTGTATCCGGGGCAACCGTGTGCGCCCCAGCACCGCAACAGTCAGATTCACGGAACAGCTCAGCTTGGCTACTCAGGCAAACTTTGGCAACTTTATCCTCATAGCCAAAGTAGCGTGCATCCAGCACTCTCTAATGAGAACGGGTTCGTCGTCCTCCGAGAGAACACTTCCTGCTTCACTGGCAGCTTCGAGCAGACCTTAGAGACGTGGGTGGAGGAACCCGGGGGAGGGGGTAGAGGAACAGCAAGCCCACAACTGCAACAGGCTAGCGACAAGTCTGACATTGATTCCATGGGCGTTGTACGGAATGAATCGACTTCAAAACGGCAATTGCCCTCCAACTTTTGGACATTTCCCACGCCCATGCTCGGGGGAGTGCTGTCAGCCCCATCGGCTGTTCTAAGCTGCTCCAGACGCAGAGTGGTTTAAAAAGTCGAAGTGCAGTCCACGTGATATCCTACTATACTATTTGTTTCCAGAAACTAGTAAAACTCTGACTAGGAGAAAGTAAAGCATGTCATCGTAAGCCACAGAAAGTAGTGGCCATCAAGCAGTTTCACAAATTGGTTTCTGAGTAGACTCGTTGCATTTCACAATAACACAACGCACATGTTTCAGTGCGTCGCTTTCTTGTCCCGTTTGCAATCGCGTGCGGAGCCGTCCAGCTGCCACTGTCGTGTTCACGTCCACACTCCCGACAGCGTCTGATCCGATTCGCCGTGTGGCCGGGGCTGGTCGGGCGGGCGGGTCACTTTACCGGTTCAGACGCGACCGGCCGCCACTCCGGCCCCGGCTCCGGCGAGATCCGCGCCGGCGATAGCCGTTGTTTGTGAGTGGCACCGGTCGCGTAAAGAAGTCATTAGCTGATATTGGCGGCGGCGGCGGCGGCGGGCGGCGCCGAGTTGCCGGCCGGCCCTGATCGGCCGATACCGGTCCGATCATCGGCCCTAAACAAACAGACGTCGGCGCGAGCCGCCGGCGGCGGCGGCGGCTCGGCCGGGCCGCCGGGCCGCCGCCGCCGCCGCCCGCTGCCATTGTCAAAACAGCGGCCGCCGGCCGGCGCGCGCCGTGCATAGCAATGCACGCCAGTGCAGCGCATCCGGTCGTAAATCATGCGTGATGCGGCGCGCGGCCGGCCGCCGCGTCGCGGGCGCCGATCGCGCCGCATCGCGGCGCCGGCGGGCGGCGGTCGGCGGCGGCGGCCGCCGCCAATAGCGTATCGGCGCCATCGCAGCGCGCCGGCGGCCGATACAAATTGCGGCGTCTTTTTCCCAACCTGTTCTTGCCCGGCGTGGCTGTCACAGCACGGCGTCACGTGACAAACGACCGCAGATACGGCTGTGACATAATGAAACGTTATCGGCGGCCGGCGGGCGAGCATCGCGTCGACGTGACCGATGTCGCTGACGCGCGCCCGCTCGCAGCGGTCGAACACGGCCGCGCTCACGAGCTGCGACGGCGCGCCGCCAGCGGTCTGCACGCCGCTCATCTGCGCCCGAACGTGCCGCCACGAAAAACCGCCGTCTCCTGACAGCACAATCGGCGCGCGAGATCTGCCGGCACGACCGGCGGCGTGATTACCGCCGCGCGGCGTCGGCCCGCGCCGACGACTTAATCTGAACGGCGGCGGCGGCGGCGTCTCGGCGCTGCCGGCGCATCGTCGGCCGCTCCCAAACATACCGCCGGGCCCGCGGAACACCACCCGGAGGTGGACACGTCACGGGCGCCGGCGAGACGGCGTGACGCGTCCAGTGACGTCAGCGGGGCGGCGTGAGTGTGGCTGTTCTGCCGTCGTGCGCGCGGCGGCCGGCCGAGGCGGTGACCAGACAGGTCGTCGGCGCGACGGCCGCACCGCCGACTGTCGCCGGCCGGCCACAGCGCCGGACCACACACCACGATCAAAGGGTGACACGATCAAAGGGTGGGGGTGGCTGGCGCCCGCGACGCCGGCCGTGTTCTCGACATGGCCGACACGGCGGATTAACGATCATTACACGGAATTGTACGGACGCCGTCGGCCGAGCCGACCGGCCGACCGGCAAAAATACAGAATTCACTGGGCCGGGCGGTGTGTAGCCGACCGAGTCTCGCGCTGACCGGCACTGACTGGTGACTGACTGGTGACCGAGCGATGACCGAGCGGTGACCGAGCGGTGACCGAGCGGTGACCGAGCGGTGACCGAGCGGTGGCCGAGCGGTGACCGAGCGGTGACCGAGCGGTGATTGAGTAGTGACCGAGCGGTGACCAAGTGGTGATCGAACAGTAACTGAATGGTGGCCCGAGAGGTGAACGAGCGGTGACCGAGCAGTGACCGAGCAGTGACCGAGCGGTGACCGAGCGGTGACCGAGCAGTGATCGAGCGGTGACCGAGCGGTGACCGAGCGGTGACCGAGCGGTGACCGAGCGGTGACCGAGCAGTGATCGAGCGGGGACCGAGCGGTGACCGAGCGGTGACCGAGCGGTGACCGAGCGGTGACCGAGCGGTGACCGAGCAGTGATCGAGCGGTGACCGAGCGGTGACCGAGCGGTGACCGAGCGGTGACCGAGCGGTGACCGAGCAGTGACCGAGCGGTGACCCGGTGGGGGCCGAGTGGTTAACTACAGCCGTCCTTATGCCAATCACCTCGTATTCTTCGCTCATCTAAGCTGCAAGGAGATGCATGAATCCACTCAATGCCGGTGGACCGAAACGTGCTACATCCATGGGCATCGTCACCCATCCGCCTGGGTCTCTGGGTCCTGATCCCATCTGATTTTGTCTGCGTGTGGTTTAACCCCATCCGGAAATCTGGTAAGCTTTCCGAAAATACGGCGTCCATCGTCCTGAAGTTTCCCAGTTTCCGTATCGGGCGATGGGCGATATCTGAATCTGGGTGTTTGGACTTGTCCAACGGTGTCCCACGGGGCCGCCAGACGGGTCTCGTCGCGGTCAATGCCACCACGACCCGCGAAGTGCCCGACCAGTGCACCAGCCTGCCTGTTTGTCAGACCTGTCAAATATATGCTACCTTTGAGAGGATTGCTACTGTATACCATTGCGTATTAGAAAACAGCAAGCATGATTTTATATTTCTCCATGCTAGTGTTGGAAAGAGGACCTTTTACAGACCGAATACAATCACGGCCTTATCCATTTCAGCTTGAGAATCGTTCGCACCCCTGGAATTGAACCCGCATGGACACTGAGGATGGTGACGCCATTACTCACATCATGGAGCAACTGGCTAATTTCGGAGAAATTGTTGCCGCCTTTGTTACTTGTTTGGGTGTTTAACCCCAGACATGGGTCAGCAGGTCATCTTCGGCAGAGGTGGCTGACACCACGGTGTCGGTGTCGTCCGGTGGTGTCACGAGCCGACACGGGCGACACGGTCAGTGGGCGCGGCCGACGCGCCGCTCGGCACTGGCCATGCCTGCCGACGGCTGACGGCTGCTGGCCGTCCTCTAAAAACTGGTTCCCCGGCAGGCCGGACGGCCACGACGGCGAGCGTCACCACAGCACCAGCACGGGCCAGCCGCCGGCGACCAGCACCGCTGACCAGCACCGCCGACCAGCACCGCTGACCAGCACCGCCCGACCAGCACCGCCGACCAGCACCGCCGACCAGCACCGCCGACCAGCACCGCCCGACCTGTACCGCTGACCAGCACCGCCGACCAGCACCGCCGACCAGCACCGCCGACCAGCACCGCCGACCAGCACCGCCCGACCAGCACCGCCGACCAGCACCGCCGACCAGCACCGCCGACCAGCACCGCCGACCAGCACCGCCGACCAGCACCGCCGACCAGCACCGCTGACCAGCACCGCTGACCAGCACCGCCGACCAGCACCGCTGACCAGCACCGCTGACCAGCACCGCTGACCAGCACCGCTGACCAGCGCCGCCGACCAGCATCGACGACCAGCATCGCTGGCCAGCTCCGCCCGACCAGCACCACTGACCAGCACCGCCGCCGGCCGCTGGCCCGCTGTGGAGGTGGATGGCGGTGCTGGTGCCACCTGGGCCACCGCAGATGGTGTTGGTGCCACCTGACTTGTCACTGATGCTGCTGTGTTGGTGTCGACTGACGTGATCGTGGAGAACGTCTAGTAGTGCGGAGTCTGTACTGTAGTGCCGGTAGATCGACGGCCATTACTTTGTCAGAAGACCTTGCCGTATTTTGCGTGGAACTGCAGCATCGATGTCGACCTGACTGCGGCGAGACTTGTTTTTCACTGGCGTGGGTGAAAGGCGTAGTTCTGCCCTGGGCAAAGTGCATCTGGTGCTGTACCGGCAATGGCCTGGCTGAAGAAGGTCTGGGGCTGTACCGGCACTGAACTAGTTGAATGTCTGGCACTACCGGCGCTGACCTGGTTGAAGAGAGTCTGGCACTGCACCAGCATTGAGCATTGACCTGGTTGAAGAGTGTCTGGCACTGTGTCAGCACTGACCCGGCTGAAGAGTATGTGGCACTGTACCGATACTAACCTGGCTGAAGACAGTCTGGCACTGTACCGATACTGACATACTGAGAGTACTGAGAGCATGTGCCACTGCACCGGTACTGACCTGGTTGAAGAGGGTCTGGTACTGCGGCGCCGCCGGGTCGACGTCGCCGTGCAGGGCGTACTCGTGCAGCGTCTTCCAGGGCGGCTGGTAGCTGGTGATGTCGACGCCGCCGGCCGAGCTCTCCAGCGGCGCGTCGTGCCGCACCGGCGAGCTGGCCACCATGTGGATGCCCTGGATGGGCAGCATGGAGGCCAGTCGGCGGCCGTCCTGGCGAGATCGGGCGGGTCAGCGGCGGTCAGAGAGTGTGGCGGGTCAGCGGCGGTCAGGGACCGTGGCGGGTCAGCGGCGGTCATGGACCGTGGCGGGTCAGCGGCGGTCAGGGACCGTGGCGGGTCAGCGGCGGTCAGGGAGCGTGGCGGGTCAGCGGCGGTCAGGGACCGTGGCGGGTCAGCGGCGGTCATGGACCGTGGCCGGTCAGCGGCGGTCAGGGAGCGTGGCCGGTCAGGGAGTGTGGCGGGTCAGCGGCGGTCAGAGAGTGTGGCGGGTCAGCGGCGGTCAGGAAGCGTGGCGGTAAGCGAGCATGCAAGGTACAAAGCAGTGAATTATGGAGGGACGAGGGAGAGCGCAGCAAAACCTGCAAAATCGCACACAGTGCAAATGAAGCACTATTCGTGGAGCTGAGGAAATGAAAGAACGCAACAGCACTGCATGGCAAAACAGGGTATGGTCGAGCTGTGGGTAAGTAGATCACATAATAATCAAAGCCGGTGAGCTCGACAGCTAGACACAGTGTGTGTGGGAAAGGGAGAGAGAAGTGAGAGAGAAGTGAGAGAGAAAGAGATAAATAGAGAAAGAGAGAAAGAGAGAAAAAAGAGAGAAAGAGAAGAAAGAGAGAAAGAGAGAAAGAGAGAAAGAAAGAGAGAAAGAGAGAAAGAGAGAAAGAGAGAAAGAGGAGAAAGAAGAGAAGAGAGAAAGAGAGAGAAAGAGAGAGAGAG
The DNA here is from genome assembly GCA_034440575.1 of Imbricaverruca yamaguchii. Taxonomy (NCBI): domain Eukaryota; kingdom Metazoa; phylum Arthropoda; class Thecostraca; family Neoverrucidae; genus Imbricaverruca; species Imbricaverruca yamaguchii. The sequence continues at coordinate 258,478 of JAOTOL010001636.1, read as the reverse complement.
AGAGAAGAGAGAGAGAAAAAGAGAAAAAAAAAAAAAAAAAAAAAAGACACACACATATGACTAAGATCAGTCCGAGAAAGTAGTCGAACACCGCAGGGAAGTATATCACGTAAACACTCGTGAACTGCTGAGGTTATTTGCTTTGCACCGCTACTCGTTCTCATTGAACTGCCAGGCCGCACCGAGCTTGCGACTGGTCTCTCGACTTGCCGGTCTTGAGCCTAAAACTGGTTCGGGCGTCGTTCTAGTCTCACAGGTGCCCCCGCCCAGCTGGCCCACGACGCCGTCGCCCCCTGGCCGCGCCGTTGACCGAAGCCGCCGGGGGGGCGAAGTGCAGCGTCGGCGGCGCGTGTGATGTCTCAGGTGGACGCACGGCGGCGTGTTGGAGCCGCGGTAGCCGCCTCGCCACACAATGACGAACAATTTGCAATCACAACACGGCAGTCGAGTGCGGCACCGCCGGCGGACCTTGCTGTTTGCTGTGTCCATACCGTATCAGATCGGCGCACAAACACTCACCGGTGTCGATCAGCTCGTCATTACGGCGGCGCCGCGTCCGCGCGCGATAGAGCGCCGGCCGGCGTGCGGCCGCCGCCTTTTTGCCGCCGCCTCTGCCGCCACTTCATACACTAATATTAGCCGACGATAAACTCATGGCTCCGATAAGATTAGTCGGGGGTCGCGTCGCGGCGCGCCGCCGGCGCCTTTTTTGCCGGCGCGTGCGCGCGATTCCGGCGCGGCAGCTGCACGGCCGCCTCGCTCTGTCGCCGCGCCGCCGATCGGTTGTGACGTGCCACCGGCACGACGTCGGCGCATTTCGGCTTTTTCGCCCGCGGCGGCCGGCTTTTTCCGACGGCGGCGACACGACGCCAGCAACACGGCTGGGCCCGGCCGCAGCCGCGGCACAGGGGACCCCGCCGCAGCCGCGGCACAGGGGACCCGGCCGGAGCCGCGGTACAGAGGGACCCGGCCGGAGCCGCGGCACAGGGGACCCGGCCGGAGCCGCGGTACGGGGGACCCGGCCGGAGCCGCGGCACAGGGGACCCGGCCGGAGCCGCGGCACAGGGGACCCGGCCGGAGCCGCGGCACAGGGGACCCGGCCGGAGCCGCGGCACAGGGGACCCGGCCGGAGCCGCGGTACGGAGGGACCCGGCCGGAGCCGCGGCACAGGGGACCCGGCCGGAGCCGCGGCACAGGGGACCCGGCCGGAGCCGCGGTACAGGGGACCCGGCCGCAGCCGCGGCACAGGGGACCCGGCCGGAGCCGCGGCACAGGGGACCCGGCCGGAGCCGCGGCACAGGGGACCCGGCCGGAGCCGCGGCACAGGGGACCCGGCCGGAGCCGCGGCACAGGGGACCCGGCCGGAGCCGCGGCACAGGGGACCCGGCCGAGCCGCGGCACAGGGGGCCGGAGCCGCGACACAGGGGACCCGGCCGGAGCCGCGGCACAGGGGATCCGGCCGCAGCCGCGGCACAGGGGATCCGGCCGCAGCCGCGGCACAGGGGACCCGGCCGCAGCCGCGGCACGGGGGACCCTGCCGCCCGGAGTCACGGCACAGGGGACCCGGCCGGAGCCGCGGCACAGGGGACCCGGCCGGACCGCGGCCGGAGCCGCGGCACAGGGGGACCCGGCCGGAGCCGCGGCACAGGGGACCCGGCCGGAGCCGCGGCACAGGGGACCCGGCCGCGAGCCGCGGCACGGGGGACCCGGCCGAGCCGCGGCACAGGGGACCCGGCCGGAGCCGCGGCACAGGGGACCCGGCCGAGCCGCGGCACAGGGGACCCGGCCGGAGCCGCGGCACAGGGACCCGGCCGGAGCCGCGGCACGGGGGACCCGGCCGGAGCCGCGGCACGGGGACGACCCGGCCGGAGCCGCGGCACAGGGGACCCGGCCGGCCCGGCACAGCCCCGGAGCCGCGGCACGCCCGGCCGGAGCCGCGGCACAGGGGACCCGGGGCCCGTGTGTGCACGCTGAGCCGAGGTCTCGAGGGGCGGTTACCGTCCCGCCACCGTCGGCCGGCCGCCCTTGTCGGGAGCCGCGAACGTGCTGCCGCACGACTACCCCGGCTCAGCCTACACAACTTTACACTCTACTGATAGTGTAATCCCGAACGCAGCCATAATTCGGAGGATGGATGGTGCCTAATTAAGCCCGGGTGACTACGCCGCTGCGGCGCCGACGGCGGCCGGGGCGGCAGGGAAGCGTGAGAACGGTCCGGCGCCGTTTGCGACGACACGTTATCGGACGCTGGGCTCTCTCCACTGTCCACTGCGGCACAGCGCGTGGCGTGTGTGTGCAGCATGCAGCGTCGGTGTACAGAGCGCGATGGGCGTCGAGTCTGGCCGTGCTGCAGGAGTCGGCGCTTTTTTCATGTTCGCCGCCGGCGATGATGAAAGGCGCCGCGTCGCGAGGCGGCGCCGTCGTCGGCGCTCCGGTGTCGCGCGGTCAAGTTCATCGCGATGGGGTGCGACCCTCGAAGTGCGAGGGTCGCGTGCGGTGTCAGCGGACAGCGTCGCCGTCGCACGAGGGGGCGGGGGCGGGGGCGAGGGCAGGGGCGGAGGTAACGGTCACTGCGTCCACTGGACGCCTGCGGGCAGGACACTAGCTCAACGACACGTGTTCGTTCACGCCGTCCGGAACTTTCCAAACTCGCTAGATACGCTCAGCTACAGCTACCGGGGACGGATACAACAACGCATTGGGGGCGTTTGCCCCCCCCCCCCCCTCCATTTGAAGGTGGTATCCCTCCGGCTGGGAAAAGTTGCCCTTGGAAATGCTCAAGTGCACCCCCTCGAATGTTTAAGGTAGAGACGCCTCTGAGAGCAAAAGGTACTCCCCGAAAAGAATGAGCTCCTCCTGGAAGGCCCGAGTGTATCCATCAAATTATTCAGGCAGAGGCGCCCCTCCGGAAAGCCCGAATGCACCCTCCCTCCGGCGGTGCCCCTCAAGGTACTTTCGAAGTGGCGCCCTTCCGGATATGTGGCAATTCCCCGATCAGACCCGACGGCCACTACATCACCCACCGTAAGTAGCTTGTGGATGAGGCAGACTGATGAATGAAAATGTCACAAATCCACCACCGTATTTGCTGATTTACCCTGCCCGCTAATGAGATGCAAACTGGGCCGGTCCCGCGCCGTATTGTCCCACTGCGTGGGCGCCGATTCTTTGCGTGTGTGTATGTGTGTGAATGTGTGTGTGTGTGTGCAGAGGGTGGGGATGGGTGGTAGTGTGGGGAGGGGTGGCATACCACCAGCAAGGAGCGCTGGACATGCCACGACAGCGGCAGGGTCCGTCTCCACGACCGTATCCGATTACGCTGGACGCACGTTAATCCCGGGGAGGAGACAAAATAGCGTCGGCGCCAGGCGGCGGGACACCGACCGTCGCGGCGACTGCCGGCCAGGGAGAGCGCCGGAGAAAGCCGGCGGAGAGAGCGGCGGAGAGACAGCGGCCACGCAGCGCGCGCATTTAACACACCGATGGCCGGCGCGATAGCACAGGCAGACGGCCGTCGGAGCTGGCCACGCGAAAATCGTCGCCGCGTATCGGCTCCACTGATCGGCGATCGGAAATAGCGCGAGGTCGGCCAGCGGTGGCACGGCGTGCCGCACCGCTATTTACGCGGCCGCGCGGACGCAGCCCATCTGATCGTCCGGTACGCCACTGCCCTGGCGGATGTTGTCGAATCATCTGCCCGGCAGCACATCCGGGCCGCCTCAGGTCACCGTGACAAGGTCGCGCGACACGCCCCGCCGGCGCATGGATGGACGTGGGACAGTGAGGAGGGATGTCATCTGTGCGAGGCAGACGTCATGACCAACCTTGTTGGCCTCCTGCATCTGCCGCAAGTAGATCTCGCGCTTCTTGTCCTTGCAGCGCTTGTTCTGGAACCAGACGCGGATGACGCGCGGACTGAGGCTCGTCATCTCCACCATCTGCTCCTTCATGAGCGCGTCGGGCCGCGGGTTGGCGTTGTAGCACGTGCGCAGCGTGTGCAGCTGCTTCTCGTTGAGCACAGTCCGCACGCGCGTCGTCTTGCCCTCGCGCTTCTTCTGCTCCTTCTCCGCCTTTGGCTGCACGTTCTCCTCGCCGGATTCTGCGGAAATAAGGCGGATATTGTTTACACCTGGCTCTGGCCGTCGACTTCCATTCGCCGAACTGTTAGTACAATCGTAATTGAAATCAGATTATGTAATCCGTTCGTGCACCAATAAAAACGACGTTGAGCTATAGCGTGTTGTAGCACTCTTATAAAGCCTAGTCGCGCTTTTGTTTCTTTCTTCTTGTTTTTGCTTAGGGCCGGAATGTGCATGCAAAGAGGTCCTTTACACAAAATATGAAAAACGTTTGACATTGCCTCTAAAGCATACACGGCCGTTTCTGTGAATTACCAACGTTTGTGTTATACTGAGGTTACATGGAGTTCTGTCAGCCCACCCAGACAGCTGACTCGGAGCCAAATGTGCTGTGAGGTCACACGGTACGGTCGCATCCTCCTGCTTGGAGGCTCCTCAGTTCGGTTCACGTGCTGGCCTTCTATTCGATGTCACGCAACTTTGCCTGTGGCTTTGCTGGAGCCGTGACATTTACTGTCATACTCTATATTTAGCTTGACTTCATGCCATCCTGCAACGCTCCCGTCGTACTGATGTTGTTAAAATAGAATCCCAATTAGTGGCTATGCATGAAAGAATACCTAGTGACAATAGTTCAGGTTTCAACAGTTCCCACTTTCTGTGCTTGTCCGTTTGTCAGCGTCCAATGCCTGATGTTCGCTGACTATTGTCCCAGGTGTGGCGGTCAGGTGCAGCGCCCGGGGATCCAGTGTCAGTTGTCCGACTTCAAGATCTGTTGATCAGGTTGCACTAGCCAGTACCCAGTGTCAGTTGTCGGCTCCGGTTGCTGAGTGTCCGCTACCCTTGGTTGCATGACACAATACCCGGGGTCAGCTATCCGGCTCTGGTTGTTCAGTGTACGCTAGCATTGAATGCATTACCCAGTACCCAGTGGCAGTTGTCGAGCTCCGGTTGTTCAGTGTGTACGCTAATGTTGGATGTATTGCCCAGTATTCAGTGTCAGTTGTCCAGCTCCGGTTGTTCAGTGCGGCCAGCCTTGGAACCAGCCCGACTCGTTCATCGGAATATAACACCAATGTTCAGCAGAGACACTTGACAGCCGGACTATGACACCAATGTTCAGCATGGATACTGACAGCTGGACTATGACACCAATATTCGGGAGGGATTCCTGACAGCCGTACTATGACACCAATATTCAGTAAGGATTCTTGACAGCAGTGGAGCTTGACAGCTTGATATGTCGAAGAATGGAATCTATGCCAACCACATGAACATAGCGCGCAACACGAAATCAATCTGAACCCGCTGAAATCCGTCCGTTTGCGAACAATAGGAACCAACCAGGACCTTCCCCGGACCAGTCGAGAGTCTGGAATCAGAACCTGTTCGGCTTGACCGGGAGCGCTCCCGTCCCGACCCGCAGCCGGTCGGGTTCCCGCCGGACCCCACCGGCACCCGCCGGGTGCGGCCGAAAGCTGGCGCGGCGCGTGGGATCGTCTGGCGGCGGCGGCGACGGTCGGCGGGCCAAGCGAAACAATGGCAGCGGGTCGAAGTGGTGGGCTGACGCGTCTGCTGTGACGGGCACCGCACGAGCGGCGCGCGGGTGGGCCGGCCAGACGGGGCCGGGTCTGGCGCCGGCCGCCGCCCAGACATCGGCCGGGTCACGTGCCACCCGCCCCGCCTGTCGCACACAGTCCAGCTGGCTCGGCCCGAGGAAAGACGCACACTGCCGGGTCGGGTATTGGCGGCGAGATCGCAGCTGGTATCCAGAAGTGGAAGGAATACGTCTCGTCATAGGTATTGACGGCGAGATCGCAGGTCGTATCCAGAAGTGGAAGGAACACGTCTCGTCATATCTCTAAGACTTGAAGGCAAATATCGTGGATCGTGGATCGCGGTCATAATCCTCACTCAGGGGGTGGGGGGCGAAGCTCAGAACCGGTAGGGAGCGCGGCACATGCTCTCCCGCCGCTCAAGGTCTGCACGGTCTGGAGTTGGGGGTTGGTCACGGTGTGGCGAAGCCTTGCACAGACGGGTGGACCGTAAACACTGACGTACGACAGACTGTGACGCACTCTCCGAACTTGTTCCGGATCACCGGAACACGGTCGGCCGTGACTGGCTGACCGGCCAGGGCCGCCTGGCGGGCCATAGCAGTGCAGTCACGGTCACGGAGTGTTGGGCCACACCGGATTACACGGTGTGGCGCCGGGCCGGACGTCTGTTCGGACCCGAGATCGGCGGGCGCCAACAGTACCGGCAGATCAGTTAAGCAGGCCCACCAGCAGACCCACCAACAGACCCGTCAGCAGGTCCACCAGCAGGCCCGCCAGGAGGCCCACCAGCAGACCCACCAGCAGACCCGTCAGCAAGTCCACCAGGAGGCCCGCCAGGAGGCCCGCCAGGAGGCCCACCAGCAGGCCCACCAGCAGGCCCACCAGCAGACCCGTCAGCAGGTCCACCAGCAGGCCCACCAGCAGGTCCGTCAGCAGGTCCACCACGGTACCGACAGATGAGCTGAGCAGGCCCACCAGCAGACCCACCAGCAGGCCCACCAGCAGACCCACCAGCAGGCCCACCAGCAGACCCACCAGCAGGCCCACCAGCAGACTCACAAGCAGACCCACCAGGAGGCCCACAAGCAGGCCCACCAGCAGACTCACCAACAGGCCCACCAGCAGGCCCGCCAGGAGACCCACAAACAGGCCCGCCAAGATTGAAGATGCTGCCTTTCGCACCGAGGTCCTAGCCGGAATACCAAAGCGAATTACTTTGATAGTAAGGTTTCGACGCTTTTAGGCAGAACGAACCCCCCCCCCCCAGAGCTACCATGCTGGTATTACGTTGGCCAACAATGCGTGGGTCACGAGTGGAACTAGTGATTCGTTGAGTTTGGCGGCTTTAGAGTGCAGCGACTTAATTGTACTAAACACTGCATCCCTCAGTATGCAGCATCGACAGAGGGGCATGGGTCAGAGAAAGTTAAAGGATCGGAAGAAAACATTCAATTTACTTCATGTTCGAGACAAATAAACCACAGAACAACCTTCCAGTTTCCGAACAGTCGAAACATATCGTATGCTATATAGAAATCGTGTATGCACCCATGTATGCATTTATGTAGGTCATGGCGAATCAACGCTGTTCGATAGAACGGCGTTCTTTTCATCAATGTGTACGTTTTCCCGTTATTTCGTGGTATTCTTTTGCATGGGTCTTGTACAAACTGCAGCCCCGGTGCGCATGCTTAACAAGACCACTTACATTTCACACGGTCAGAGCTTCCCCATGAGTGCAGTGCGAAGCCGAGCGGTCTAATGGCCTGACGCGCCTTCGGGCGGAAGCGATGTCGGAGTCGCCAGCTTCGGTCCAACTGTCTCGGACATCCCGCTCACATGAGCAGCAACATTTGCGAATACGGTGCGATTAGGAGAACGCACAGAGGTATTGCTCTGGTAGACTAGTTTCTGACGTTGCAAAGCATTCGAAAGGCTTAGCGAAACTTTCGCGCAACGTAATCTCATCGCATTCGGGAGTTTCACTGCTCATGTAGATGGGGTGAGATAAAGTCCGATCGAGACGGGCAGATTTGCCTTTTACACCGTGTCTGCATGTTGCATCTGGCCACAAGGGCCCCAATCACTCGCGAGCTGTCATTCTGTCATGTGGCCTGACCACAACGGGGGGTGACAAGCATCAGACATCGCCGCGCTTCAATATTTCGTCAGTCGGTCACACACACCATGGCGTCTCAACATGAAAGTAATACTCGGCCCCGCGAAACGCTTCAGGGAATGTTACATGCAAGTCGCAGAAGGGGCGCAGAAACATGATCAAAGTCTGCTTCACGCTTTCCGTAGCTACACTGGAAGAAATAATAAATTATGCGTCATTTAGCTCGCAGAATACTTCCTGCTAAGCACTGCCTGTTGTTTGTTTTCAAGTGCCGCCATGACTCCGTTAGACTCCGTTTGATACTCGGCCAGTCCGGGCCTTCTCACCTCTATTCTGAGCCACTCGAGCGGGCCTGGTCTCCTACCCACCGCCAGCTCGAGCGGGGGCACTAGCGAGCCTGTCACCTCTCAGGCGACAGAGCATCACTCAGGCACGAGACAGCCGCCTCGCCCTGTCATACCCAGCCCGCACCGGCGCAACTCACGCCAGCGGGGACACCTTCGGTAGAGCGCTCGACCGCCAGCTGAATTTCCAGGGGAGCTCACGGCAGCCTCGGATCCATACCGGGCCATCAACCGGCGAGCAGTTCTACGAATTATCAATACAATCCCTTAACGCCCTGGACTTAATTTAGAGTTAACAATGTACAGAGCCGAAATGAAACATTCCATAAAAACGAGCGACTGCCCACAAAATATTGCACGATACGATTGGATTGCATTTGCATGCTGAAAAATACTAAGACACGACTGCAGCTGTACTTTAAAGAATCACGAAGCCATGTACAAATATTTGGAAATATTTCGGAACTGCAGGCTATCATGGCATCCACCTCACACGACGAAAGCATACTCAGAACAAGGATCGAACTGTACTTCACTGAGGCTCAAACATGATACTTAGGAGGCGTCTAAAATCGGCAACGCTTGCTGACTTATTTACCACAAGTATCCAAAAATACATAATTTGCTTGGGCATTAATTAGCAAGGAGGAAGTTTAATCGTGCCCCGAAAACGTGGTGGTGGGGGGGGGGGTAAGTACGATATTCAGGCGTGACACCACCATTCTTATGCGCTGGCGCGAATTTCACACAGAGCACCACGTTTTGTACGCTCGGCAACGTTGTCGCAAGTGCAGCGAGTTGCTGGCGAGTGAGCTTCCGTGGGCCAAGATGTGAGTCGCGGCGCCGACAATCTCGGCCGGGAGAACGGAATCAGAGAGAAAGTCATCCAGAGAGCGGGCTAACAGATGTCCTGTCTTAATCTCTGAGCAATCGTTTCATGCTTCCTATGACAGAACGAACCAGCTTAAACTCAACTTTTCACAAACATAGCTCGCCGATCAATCCATATCACCATTTAAGCAACGCTACCATTAACCACACGATTATTCTTAGTGACAAGCTGCTGCAAAATAAAACACTATTCCAACCGCAGGTACTATGGTTGACTGGGTCATTCAAGGAATATCCACACTTCAGGGATTATCAACACCACAAATATAAAATGCATCTTGAAGCTCAGTCCTCGGACGTGTTTGATCTCTCCCCGTCCAGTCGATGTTAAGACGGGTAAGTGTGATATGGAATTGAGCACCACGAAATGACGGTGATGTAATCTCAGGGAAAACCAGGTGATGCTCACCGCAATTCCTGAAAAATACGCATTCAAGTAACTCCTAGTGCCAAGCACACCTTGTCGAGTCTCTGGCTTTGCTAAATACCGCAGATGTGTTCGAGACATACGCTGTAAGTATGTTGATATTAATTTTGTTACGTCCCTGATCTACTATGATTGTTGTTTGTGCTTATGTACATACATGTGGTAGTCCCGGATCCTCCTAGAGCGTTCAGATAGAACATGGACCAGATGCTACATTTGTGCTCCATAGACGTAGCCTGGAGACTCAGCCTTGCATTCTTGTTCGGTTCACTATGGCACATTGGCTCAAAGAGAGAAATCCGCTTTCGTCAGGAAACAAAAACAAAAAACAAAGAGAGGTCTCCTGTCGCTTTAATCAGCCGTGTTTCCGAAAGCTCGCGAATGTGTTCGGCTCCTTTCGGTTTGAAAGCGAATCAGTTTGCCCCTGCCCCAACCCCGCTCATCTGTCACAATCCAGTAGCAATATTTGGAACAACTCCCAATGTTAAGCCGGGATGGTATTACTCCAGAATCTCCGACATCAGTGCACCTCCCTTCGCTCCCTCCAGCCCAGGCTGCCGGGAGGAGGTGCCGATTTTCGCCAGTAAGGGCCGAGCCGGACACCGGCGCCAAGCAGAGTGGCGATCGGCGCCGATCGATAAGACGCTCGCGCCGGACGGGGATTTGTTCGGCGCCCGTCTATCGCTGCCGATCGTGATTGGCGCCATCGGCCGACCACTAACATGGCGCCAATGGCGCAGCCGTGAACCAAGTTTTCCCGCTGACTCAATGGCTGTCTCTTCCGAGTGGCCTGCTGACCGACACTACACCTGGTGAACGACTTGAGTGCGATCGCCCCCCCCCCCCCATCTCCCCGAGTCCGTCAACAGCCCGAGGGGTTCTCAGCCAAACGAGTGGTACCGTAGCGTCCGGGTCCACGATGGCATCTGACGGAACAGGAAAATCATCCAGGGCGGACGAAAACTATCCCGGGAGATGTAAGCCGCTTGAGGAGCACGTCAATCATCGGAAAAGCACGGCGGTCAGTCGAAGAGGCATGGAGCCGTCTGGGGGGGGCACATCAATCATCCTGGAGGAGTGGACGGCCGGCCGAGAGGAAGGCATCCACGGCGACAAGCACGTCTCCACTGCACGGCCGACGGCCGCTGGACAGCGTGGCCGGAGGGTGTCGGACGCTGGAGGGGGCATGGCATCGGACGCTGGGGGGTCGGACGCTGGGGGGAAGGGTGTCGGAAACTGGGATGTGGTCGGAGGGTGTCAGACGCTGGGATGTGTCTGGAGGGTGTCGGGCACTGGAGTGGGGCCGGAGGGTGTCGGACGCTGGGGGGAGAGGGGTGTCGGACGCTGGGGTGTGGTGGAGTGTGTCAGACGCTCGGAGGAGGGTGTCGGACGCTGGGGAGGATGGTGTCGGATGCTGGGGGGGTCGGACGCCGGGGTGTGTCCGGAGGGTGTCGGCGCGGGTGTTCGGAGGGTATCGGACGCCGGGGTGTGGCTGGAGGGTGTCTGACGCCGGGGTGTGTCTGGAGGGTGTCTGACGCCGGGGTGTGTCTGGAGGTGTCTGACGCCGGGGTGTGTCTGGAGGGTGTCTGACGCCGGGGTGTGTCTGGAGGGTGTCGGACGCCGGGGTGTGTCTGGAGGGTGTCTGACGCCGGGTGTGTCTGGAGGGTGTCGGACGCCGGGGTGTGTCTGGAGGGTGTCGGACGCCGGGGTGTGTCCGAGGGTGTCGGACGCCGGGGTGTGTCCGGAGGGTGTCGGACGCCGGGGTGTGGCCGGAGGGTGTCGGACGCTGGGGGAGGGTGTCGGACGCCGGGGTGTGTCCGGAGGGTGTCGGACGCTGGGAGGGTGTCGGACGCTGGGGGGGTGTCGGACGCTGGGGGGTGGCGGGGGTGTGGGGGTGTCTGACGCGGGGTGTGTCCGGAGGGTGTCTGACGCCGGGGTGTTGAGGGTGTCGGACGCCGGGGTGTGCCGGAGGGTGTCGGACGCTGGGGAGGTTCGGACGCCGGGTGTGTCGGAGGGTATCGGACGCCGGGGTTGGAGGGTGTCTGACGCCGGGGTGTGTCCGGAGGGTGTCTGACGCCGGGGTGTGTCTGGAGGGTGTCTGACGCCGGGGTGTGTCTGGAGGGTGTCTGACGCCGGGGTGTGTCTGGAGGGTGTCGGACCCGGGGTGTGTCCGGAGGGTGTCGACGCCGGGGTGTGTCGGAGGGTGTCGGACGCCGGGGTGTGTCTGGAGGGTGTCGGACGCCGGGGTGGTCGAGGGTGTCGGACGCCGGGGTGTGTCCGGGGGTGTCGGAGCGGGTGGCCGGAGGGTGTGGACGCGGGGAGGTGTCGGAGGCGGGGGGAGGGTTGGACGGGGGAAGGGTGTCGGACGCTGGGGAGGTGTCGGACGCTGGGGGGTGTCGGACGCCGGGGTGTGCGGAGGGTGTCGACGCCGGGGTGTGTCCGGAGGTGTCGACGCCGGGGTGTGTGGAGGGTGTGGGGGGGGTTGAGGGTGTCGGACGCCGAGGTGTCCGGAGGGTGTCGACGCCGGGGTGTGTCCGGAGGGTGTCGGACGCCGGGGTGTGTCCGGAGGGTGTCTGACGCCGGGGTGTGTCCGGAGGGTGTCGGACGCCGGGGTGTGTCCGGAGGGTGTCTGACGCCGGGGTGTGTCTGGAGGGTGTCTGACGCCGGGGTGTGTCTGGAGGGTGTCGGACGCCGGGGTGTGTCCGGAGGGTGTCGGACGCCGGGGCGTGTCCGAAGCCGCGCTCCGGCTAACACTCAGGACGTGTCTCCACACTCTGCAGTGTCACAGGGACAGCTGGTGGTGCTCTGGCCACGCCCTCGGGCGTGTCTGCCGGACTCCTGGGCATGATTCTGGGCGTGGCGCCACGGCACCACTGGGCAGAATGTGGGCGTGGCCGTGGCCGAACTACCGGGTCGAATGTCGGCAACGGCCTGCAACACGGGAGATGAGCGGCGGCGGCGTCGTCCGGAACTGGCCACCTCAGCAGAGCGAGCTCTCAGCGATCATCTCGGCAGAGAAAGTCGCCAGCAGTCACCTCAGCAGAGGAAGTCACCAGCAGCTACCTCAGCAGAGGCAGCCGCCAGCGGCCACCTCAGCAGAGGAAGTCGCCAGCGGTCACTTCAGTAGAGGAAGTCACCAGCGATTATCTCAGCAGAGGCAGTCAGCGGAGTCCGGCGCGGGTGCACCGTGGACTGTGACGGCCCTAGCAGCGGCCCATGTCGCGAGCACGGCCTGACGCCCGGTACGTCCCCGCGTGCGCTGCAATATTGCATGAGCCGTCGCCACCACCTGGTTTATACAGTGTCGAGGCCGGACGGGCGTGGGACGAGCTGGCGCGCATGCCAGACGATTTAGCGTATTTTATGACACGTCGTTCGACGAAATCGGCCCGCACGTCGGTCGTGATTGGTCGGATTCGGCGCCGCTCGTGCGTGCGTTCGCGCCGGCCGTCCCACGGGCCCGCGGCGGGCCGACGTCGGAGATTTATGAGAGAGGCCGGCCGGGAGATCGCCTGTCGCGGCGGGCGGCCGGTAAACGCGGCTATTTTACCAGCGCAAACGGGCCGCCCTGTTTGAGAGACGCGGCGAGTCTGTGTGCCCAAGACGCTGATCAAACAGCGGTCCAAACAATCATCACCGAGTCGATGATCGGACGGAAATAGTGGCCCAGTCGGATGGCACCCGTCCCACGGTCGTCCCCGCCCGTCCCCACCCCCTCCCCACGCACGGGCTGGCCGCAGACGGCGCCAACTGACTCAGTCCTGGACAGGGGACAAACGGCGGGCCTAGTCCTGAACAGGGGACAGAGGACGGCGCCGGCGGACCGGGTCCGGGACAGGGGACAGGGGACGGACCCAGTCCTGGACAGGGGACAGGAGACGCACCGGTTCCCGGACAGGGAACAGACGACGGACCGAGTCCCGGACAGGGGACAGGAGACGGACCGAGTCCCGGACAGGGGACAGGAGACGGACCGAGTCCCGGACAGGGGACAGGAGACGGACCGAGTCCCGGACAGGGGACAGGAGACGGACCGGGTCCCGGACAGGGGACAGGAGACGGACCGAGTCCTGGACAGGGGACAGGAGACGGACCGGGTCCGGGACAGGGGACAGGAGATGGACCGGGTCCCGGACAGGGGACAGGAGACGGACCGGGAGGACAGGACCGAGTCCCGGACAGGGGACAGGAGACGGACCGGGTCCGGGACAGGGGACAGGAGACGGACCGGGTCCCGGACAGGGGACAGGAGATGGACCGGGTTCTGGACAGGGGACAGAGGACGGACCGGGTCCTGGACAGGGGACAGAGGACGGACCGAGTCCTGGACAGGGCTGTCACCCTTCTCTTTCTCCCCCACAGCGTTGCCAAACAAAGCATTCTACCAAAATGAAAGAGAAACGGGGATGATGTTGATGATAAAATATCGCGACTGATGGGTGGGCCGATAATTAACCTTGCTGTCCCGGATGAAATATTGAAGAAAAAGATTTTAGTTAATTTTTGTTATTCATACCACCATTTCAATAACTTATTATGAACCTATGAGTACTACACACCTCAACTATTTGCCAGTTATTGATGCTTTACTACCCAAATACACTCCAATTCATCATATGTACGTCGCTTTGGGATTCATGGGCTCCCGTTGAAGTAGATTCAAATTAGCGGCCTCATAGAGGGGAAAATATAGAAGTTATTACAAACAATTATTTCCAAGTGTCCTGGGAAATGGACGATAAATTTGACACAAGACAAGACACAAAAAGACACAAAAAGACACAAAGAGACGACCAAAAGTGAATTTGGGCCAATGGTCCAACTAACCTTTTGGAAGCTACCGACCTTTACAACCGTGCACCCAGTTGAAAATCATCCTAGAACACCAAATATCGCAAGTGATTGGTCATTATGCGACGATAACCCGTAAAAATATCAGACTTTGCCCTTGTACTATGCTTTCCGGGCTGGCAATAGACGACGAACAATTAGATGTTTCTTCTCGATAACTATGTGTGTCCGCAGGCCTACAAGTCCTTCACATTCACCTGTCACCTTTGACTTCAACAGGGGATTACTTAGTAAAGCGCAAAATACTTCCTACATAATTTGCATCACTCAAAAGCAATATACGCATGTAAGTCGTGCCCCACATTCAGTTACATTTGCCAATTGCTCAATCCCATTAAGACTGGTCGAACAATTAATGTCTTACTTAAATCGGATTAACTGAGGTCTAGACCGAGCCTGGATTAGCTTCACATTACATTCGCCTATTGGATCCTCGAAGTCTTCTTTCGATTCTCGTGTGCGTGATATTACAAAATTATGTTAACATTCTCCATCCATTACCATTGCGGTTCATGTGTGAAAATTGCACAGTGAGTATGTGTCGATACGCACATAATCGTGCATCCAATTTCACGAAGGATTTGTGAAGATAGTTTGTCTAAGAAGGCATTTAGACAACCGCTGAAAATCACTGGAATGGCAAGAGGCCAGAATTTTAGCACTCAATAGAGAGCCTGTGGCGGAGGCCAGACTGCAGCCATCGTCGACGTCTGCCGTCAGTTCAGAACGAGCCACGCGGACACAGGACATCGTGTAACTCAAGGCATCTGTTCCGATGTCTTGCTTTAATGGTCGGGAACAGGCCTGCACGACACGGGACACCGAGACCGGCTACGCTCCACATTCCAGCACATTGCCGGCGGACGCCAGCGGGTCGGTGCAATGTCGGCCGGAGGTGGTGTCAACGGGCCGACAGCGGACGGTGGTGTCAGTGGTGTGACAGTGGCCAGTGGTGTCAGTGGTGTCAGCGGTCCAACAGCGGCCCGTGGTGTCAGTGGTGTGACAGCGGCCGGTGGTGTCAGTGGTGTGACAGTGGCCAGTGGTGTCAGTGGTGTGACAGCGGCCAGTGGTGTCAGTGGTGTGACAGTGGCCAGTGGTGTCAGTGGTGTGACAGCGGCCCGTGGTGTCAGTGGTGTGACAGCGGCCAGTGGTGTCAGTGGTGTGACAGCGGCCGGTGGTGTCAGTGGTGTACAGCGGCCGTGGTGTCAGTGGTGTGACAGCGGCCAAAGCGCCGTGGTGTCAGTGGTGTGACAGCGGCCGGTGGTGTCAGTGGTGTGACAGCGGCCAGTGGTGTCAGTGGTGTGACAGCGGCCAGTGGTGTCAGTGGTGTGACAGCGGCCAGTGGTGTCAGTGGTGTGACAGCGGCCAGTGGTGTCAGTGGTGTGACAGCGGCCAGTGGTGTCAGTGGTGTGACAGCGGCCGGTGGTGTCAGTGGTGTCAGTGGTGTGACAGCGGCCAGTGGTGTCAGTGGTGTGACAGCGGCCGGTGGTGTCAGTGGTGTGACAGCGGCCGGTGGTGTCAGTGGTGTGACAGCGGCCGGTGGTGTCAGTGGTGTGACAGCGGCCAGTGGTGTCAGTGGTGTGACAGCGGCCAGTGGTGTCAGTGGTGTGACAGCGGCCAGTGGTGTCAGTGGTGTGACAGCGGCCAGTGGTGTCAGTGGTGTGACAGCGGCCAGTGGTGTCAGTGGTGTGACAGCGGCCAGTGGTGTCAGTGGTGTGACAGCGGCCAGTGGTGTCAGTGGTGTGACAGCGGCCGTGGTGTCAGGTGTGTACAGCGGCCCGTGGTGTCAGTGGTGTGACAGCGGCCCGTGGTGTCAGTGGTGTGTCAGCGGCCAGTGGTGTCAGTGGTGTGTCAGCGGCCAGTGGTGTCAGTGGTGTACAGCGGCCAGTGGTGTCAGTGGTGTGACAGCGGCCAGTGGTGTCAGTGGTGTACAGCGGCCAGTGGTGTCAGTGGTGTGACAGCGGCCGGTGGTGTCAGTGGTGTGACAGTGGCCAGTGGTGTCAGTGGTGTCAGCGGCAGTTCCAACAGCGGCCCGTGGTGTCAGTGGTGTCAGCGGACAGCGGCCGGTGGTGTCAGTGGTGTCAGTGGTGTGACAGTGGCCGGTGGTGTCAGTGGTGTGACAGCGGCCAGTGGTGTCAGTACGGGCCAGTGGTGTCAGTGGTGTCAGCGGTCCAACAGCGGAAGCCCGTGGTGTCAGTGGTGTGACAGGGCCGGTGGTGTCAGTGGTGTCAGCGGGCCAACAGCGGCCCGTGGTGTCAGTGGTGTGACAGCGGCCAGTGGTGTCAGTGGTGTGTCTGTGGTGTCAGCGGGCCGACAGCAGTCTGTGGTGTCAGCGGGCCAACAGCGGTCGTGGTGTCAGCGGGCCAACAGCGGTGTCAGCGGCCAAGCTGTGGTGTCAGCGGGCCAACAGTGGTGTAAGCGGGCCGACAGCGGCCAGTGGTGTCAGCGGGCCAACAGTGACCCGTGGTGTGAGCGGGCCGACAGTCGCCAGTGGTGTCAGCGGTGTAAGTGTTCAGGGCCGGCGATGACACGACACACGACACAGGGCCATGACACTGACATGAAAAATTGCTACCCTGTGCACTATCCGTACAACAGCTGCAGATCGCAGCCCGCCCCGCAGTAGCCGGAGCGTCCACCTGGCACGTCCACCTGGCACGTCCACCCGGTACGTCCACCTGACACGTTTACCTGACACGTCCACCTGGCACGTCCACCTGACGATGAACACCAGGTCTACCACTGACGTCTGACACAGCTGGACACGAGGTCCTCCACTGACGTCTGAAGGTCCACCACTGACGTCTGACACAGCTGGACACGAGGTCCTCCACTGACGTCTGACACAGCTGAACACGATGTCGCACGTACTACTTGGCAAGCTGTACTACTTGGCAGACTGACTGGGACCGGCGGCTTAGCGCGCCGTCAGCTGAGCTGTCGTGGTGGGCCCGATGCTGCACAGGGAAGTTGGTGGCCGTGTACGATCGGTTGTCCGGCTTTACACCGGCGCGTGACACACCTGGCCTCTGCAGGAGCGGCCGACACGGCGGCCCGGCTCGACACTAGCCGCACTGCCGCATCGCGGCCGGGCCGAGCTCGGCACAACCACTGATCAAGCACCCGCTGATCATTGGCTGATCACAGGCTGATAAACAGCTGATCACTGGCCGATCACCAGCTAATCACCAGCCGATCACCAGCCGATCACCAGCCGATCACCAGCCGATCACCAGCCGGACACCAGCTAATCACCAGCCGATCACCAGCCGGACACCAGCTGATCACCAGCCGATCACCAGCTAATCACCAGCCGATCACCAGCCGATCACCGGCTGATCACTAGCCAATCAACAGCTGATCATCGGTAGCTCACCGGCTGATCACCGGCCGCTCACCAACTGATTACCGGCTGATCACCAGCTGATCACTAGCCAATCAACAGCCGATCATCGGCCGATCATACAGCAAAGCTACCACCCGCACGCGTCGGCGGTAGCGTGCCGGAGCAGCCAGCACAACAGCCGTCGGCCGTACCAGGTGTGATCAGTCTGGACCACCGTCGTTTGGTCTTCAGCAGTCCGAATGCGGATCGCTAACTCGCTACGATGCTCCAAAAACAGTTTTGATCTACAGGTTTGGCATCAGGTCTTCGAGCCAGCGTTGTTACTCGTCATGAGTTTGGACAGCCATGCTCATGGGTTTTAGGGTGCATTGACCAGGACAGGCATGCAATTTTGGTTTTGGGGTGCATTGACCACGCTAGATCATTTGGCGCTCATGGGTTTGAACAGCCGGAGAGCCGAAGAGCTGGGTTGTCGGGACAGAAAGGTAGTCGGGAGATCTGGTGAGCGAGTCGGTCGCACTTGACCAGGGTCGGCGGCGGCGGCGGTGGCGGCGGCGGTCGAGGCTCGGCAGGGGCGGAGGGAGGCGTTTTTGCGTCCGCGCGAGATGATGGCGCCGATACGGGTCGGTCGGCATCGTCAGAGGCGGCCGGCGCAAGATGGATGCCCGCCAGACACGTCATCGACAGGCAGCCGGGGAAACGAGGGGCGAATCCGTCACAGGCCCAACCCGCGCCAGCTGAGAGGAGAGCAGAGCATAGGAGAGCAGAGCAAATGGGATGAGATGAGATGATAAAGCGATGAGGTGTGAGGAGAGAAGAGGAGAGAAGAGGAGAGGAGAGGAGAGGAGAGACGAGGAGAGGAAAGGATAGGAGAGGAGAGGAGAGGAGAGGAAAGGAGAGGAGTGGAGAAGAAAGGAGAGGAGATGTGAGGGCAGAATAGAGATGACAAGAGGGAAAGAAGAGAGGAGACGAAGCCGCGGAGAGGATAGGAGAACAGATAAAATATGAGTGGGAGAAAGAGGGGACGTGGGAGAGTGATGTGCAGTGCACGCGTGAACGGTGAGGAAAGGAAGCTAGATGCTTGGTTATTTGAGTTCTATGGCGCATCGACCAGGGTTGGTCATTTAGTACCAATAAAGGAAGCTAGAAGAGGAAGCACGAAAGAGAGCGAGAACAAGAGCGAAAGAGCGTGTGAGAGAGGGAAAGAGAGAGAGAGAGAGATGGAGAGGAGAGGGAGAGAGAGAGAGAGGAGAGAGAGAGGGAGAGGAGAGAGTGAAGTTGCACGCCGTGCACATGTATAAAGATAATGCCGCAACCACAGTTCAAAGGGATATTTTGTGGAATTGGTTGAGCGATAGGGAGTCATAAAATAACACCCCTACATCTGAGTAATCTTGATGACGTGCTTAGAATCAGCAGGCTTGCACCAGACATCCAATGCGTACTTAACGGGTTTTAAATCCTGGAGCTAGACAAGATTACGTCATACCCTCTCACGATGTGTCATGGCTTAGATCCAGGCGCAGGTGCAAGTGTGCAGATGTTTCATGACAACATAACTGCGGTGCAGCCAAGAGGTACCGATGGGCCCACGTTTGTGTCAGACAGCCGAAGCACGAGCTGTCGTCGACATCGGCTCGGAACACTCACCGCCCGGACTCTTGGCGTTCAGCTTGATGTTGTTGTTGTCCTCCTTCTGGCCGCAGCCGTAGTCGTCCTTGCAGTAGAGCGCTTCGTTCCGGAGCGCGAACTCGTCGCCCGGCACCAGGTGCTTGGCGCACACGCAGCAGCGGAAACAGTCGATGTGGAAGATCTTGTCGCGCGCGCGCATCACCATGTCCGTGCTGCTGAAGAGTTTGGCGCACTTGCTGCACTTGGCGCCGAACAGCCTGTCGGAGCGAAGGCGGAGCATCAGGACCTGAGCTGAGACGGCGACATTGGGCTCAGCTGAAGATGAAGTGATCAGCTTTTTGGTTCATCGTCAAACGCATGCAGATGGCGATTGCCCCATCGGGTGGAAGTGGGATATGGCGAGAGAGAACCCTTCTAATACTAACTGTTTTCATGTCACGGGCACGGTAGTGTTCAGCACACAGGAAATGGAGAACGCTCCCCTGCGTCGTTCTTGCGTAACTTCCCGGAACAAGAAGCACCACGCACAGTAGGGCACCAACAACCGGATAGGCGAAGGAGCGAGCTTGTTCAAGTCCCGAGTACACAGGACACGAGGGAGCACACACCTGCGGCAAACAAACGGGTTGCGGTGGACGGCTGGCGGCGCGTCTGCCACGCCGGCGGCCGGCCGCGGTGCCGGGCGGACAAAGGAGTCGGACGGCGACCGACGGGTCGGTCGGCCGGGCCGGGACCATCACGAGATCGAAGAGGCCAACCGGCGGCGCCGACTTATCGGCCAATCGATCGGCGACGCTCTGTTTTTCGCGGCCCGCCGGCGGGCCCGGCCGACCGCCGCCGAAACTGGACAATCGCGTGCGCCGTCTAATCGGCCCGGCCACGACACCAATTGACGATTACCGACTAATATGCCCCCGTAATCCGGCGATCGTGCAAAAATCAGTCATCCGCCCGCCGGTCGGGCCGGCCCGCCGGCACGCCACGACCGCCGTCGATCGTCGCCGCCGTCGTCGGCACCGACGGCCGCGGCGCGCGCCACGCCCGACGCCGGCATGATATGCACGTTCTTCAAGTGACACGGTGTTTTATTATCGGCCAGGATAAAGGAGGCGCCGCAAGGGTAATGGTCCCGGGTAAAAGCCTCCTTTGTGTCGTAATGGGAGGAATGGCATGACCGGAGGGAACGCCAAAATGCGGCCAGTTCGGCTAATGGACTCCTTTCTGTCACAACTACGCGCACAATATGCCTTTTAGAGCAAATTGAAGATCAGCCTTGATTGTAGTTCTATTGATCGAGTCTACGCGGCAGAATGGAGTGTCGCCAATGGACAGCAACAATGTCGTGTGTGGAGTCTGGTAAGGCGAAACGGCACCCAAGGGACGGACGCAGTGGTGTACTGATAGGAACCGCTGGAGGTCGGTGTACGGCTCAGCACGGCTGTCAGTGAAATCGTAATAAACGTGTCCAGAAGCACCTCAGTTATCAAGTACCAGGAACAATAAAAATGCAGTGAGGGCATAAGCACACACACTAAGAAAGGTCGTTGGGCATGATTCAAAGGGGTAGTAACACAAGATGGGTGTAGTGCATAAAGTGGAAACGGTGTAGTGAGGCTCGGTCAGACTGAGGGCTTCCATGCCTGGCGTAAGATAGCCTCCACTCAAAGCTTACGCCGAGACAGACTGATAAACGGTAAACGAGACAAAAACAGCATTTCTCACTTCTTGAAATGCTGCAATGTAATTAAGTCTTCCAGTACTCTGACCTTACCCGTGAGGAATTGGCAACAAGGGAAATCGGTGGAATATACGCTTCCAGTGAACTGTCCGCTGTGCGCAATGGACGTCGTTCTCAACAGAAGGAATCGTAGCACAGACCAGATATGCTGCATGCTTAGACAGCACACCACTCTGGAAGGCCAGGACACAAATATCCGAGAAGAGTCGCGCACCAGGACTATATGCCTAGCTTATTTTAAGAAAACAAAGTTCTGCTTGCGGTTTGGGCTGAGTTTGACGCCTTCAGTTTCCAGTGTGAAGGTTCCGAAGTTGATACGTGACTCTCGTCATATGGACCACTATCTCGGATTGCTTACATAAATCTGAAAATAACAGCAAATATGCATCAAACTGCAAAATCCACGCATGAACATTCGTGGTGTCCTTGAAGATGAATACGAATGGACAGGGGTGTCACACTTCAAAAATATTTAGTTCTCAAGCGCAGGTATGGGTGATGCTATTATCTAAGAAGGATTCGTCAGTGTAACTTCATTTTATCAAGTGAATGCTGACAAATATACCTGTATAAAGTACAGCACATTTTAGGTATTGGGGCTTCAGGGTGTATCGACTTTATTTTCAGCAAAAGTAATCGGTCTCGAACAACAAACTTTCTGCTACTGAGACCTGGAATTAGATGGAGGCTTAGGCCCATGATTATAGAAGTGGGTAGCTCTTGACGTTAAATCGTCCTTCACCCCAACGAGAACACATCTAGGCATACCAGAAACACTTAGTTGCAATGCTGCTGTTAGTTTGCTTCATACAGACTACATTAGTACATTTAAACGATGTACACAAATAAAGTACGATGGTACACGCGAGCGTCATCCTGGGACCACTTCTAGCAAACCAAACAAATCATCATCCTCGTGTCACCCTCCTACCAGTTCATGACTTGGCACTTCGCCCTTGGCCGGCAGTCACCTCCGACACAAATTGGGCGCTACATGACCGACGTAGTCGATGCGCCCCTAAACCCCAATAACCAACCAACCATCCGACACAAATGCTATGCTGGTGCATATCACAGCTATAACTACCATACCCAGGGGACCCGCGTAAACCGCGTCGCTCGTGCAGGTCCCCGGCGCGCGACGGCGGCAATCTCTTACTTGACGTAGTCGCGCTTGCAGTAGGTCTTGCCGTCCCTGACGAAGCAGGTGCAGTTGTCGTCGAGGAACTGGTTGCACTCGGCGCAGCGGAGGCAGGCGGCGTGCCACTCCAGGTCGGGCGACACGCGCAGGATGTACTGGTCGTGGATGGCGCCGCCGCAGCCGATGCAGGTCGAGGCTCGCCGACGACCTGCGTCGCAGATGAGGTCACACATGTCACGCTGCGAGCCACACATGGAACACGGGAAAAGGTCACACGTGAGACACCGGGAAGTCACACGTGAGATATTGCGAGGGACCACGTGAAACACTAGGAGGTCACACGTGAGATACTGTGAGTGCTCACGTCAAGGAGGTCACACGTGAGACACCAGGAGGTCACGCGTGAGACCCGGGAAAGGTCACACTTGAGATGTTAGTGGAAGTTATAGGCAGCATGTGATACGTTGATGACAGGCCACAGGCCACAAGTGAGGTACTGGGAGAGATCACATATTGCAATTAATTCCAGAAGGCGCGTGTGATTTGCAATGCAGATTGCTGGTCACATGCAATATTGCGAACACCGCCATACGCAATTCGGACGAAGGTCGTGAGTACAGTGGCCAATTTAGGAGCAGAGGTCGAAAACTTAGGAGAAGTGGTACATAATCGCAATACAGAGCACCCAACATGTGATCTGAAAAAATAGAATCGATTTAAAAGATAAATATAAACGCAGGTGTCGTGTTTTTCCATCAGGCTCGCATAAAGGACAGTCCGTTCCCGAAGTTATACACATGCTTCAGGTCTCCCCAGTAGTGCCGGATCTGAGTTGCTCTAATGCCACAGATCCCCTCCGTGGTACCGAAGCTTCCCCAGTTTTGGTCTCCCTATGAATACAGAAATCGCTCTAGTCTCAGGTTCCCTCCGTGGTACCAGAGTTTCCCAGTATTGGTGGTCCTGACTGGTAGTGGAGTCGCCTTGGCAACAGATCGCCTCGGTGGCACCAGAGTTCCCGAACGGACACAAGTTCCGGGTTTGAATCCTTTCAACCCAGCAGTAAAGTCGCCCGGCAAGTCAGTAAAGCCACATGCAACGCTTCGATGATTTTGATCTCGTCCATCCGTCTGGCCTGCTTACAAAAGAACACTCCCGTAGTAATACTACTAGTAGCATGGAACAATTGTGCAAGTATTACATTAACACCGGTCGTGCAAATGCATTGCTTTTCATTCCTGGCCGGTTTCGTGTTCATGTGCTGCAAAGGGAATCACAATGCATTCTTCTATTTTCCGTCTGGATGAGCGCAGTTTCCGTAGACCGTAAGCCACCGTGAACCAAGGCCGTGGCACGGACTGAAAAGCAGACAGGTGCCAACTCTATAGGTGGCCGACGACGGTCGCACTGACGCGACTCTACACCGGTCCGCTCTCCGGCATATGACACGGCTGGGACCGGGACCAGGGACCAGTTTGATGGGTGCCTGACTGGTCCGACTGTGGAACAGCTGTCCTGCCAGCAGCAGTCTGCACTGGTTCCGCTGGGAGTTCGTGAGCGCGGCGTGCACAAGCATGGGATGTAATCTCTCGGGGAGGACATGTCGTCCCCCCCCCCCCCCCAGGCTCTCCGATCTTTAACATTAATCCTACGGTGGTGCCTGGAAGGAATTAGCCTAAAAATCGACCTGCCCCCACCTTCTGGACCGCTCCTGCGCCGGTGCACACGAGCAGACCTGACACCGTTCGGCGGCCGATCGGCGGTGCCAATCACACGGGGCTTTCCGTCGTGCCTGTGCCCATAAGAGTCGGTCGGCGTTGCGGCTGCGCGGCGGCGGCCGGCGGCACCGGCCGCGGTCGGCCGCGGCCGGCGGCGGCGGCGGTCGGCAGCGGCGGCGACCAATCACCGGACGCCGCCGGCCGCGCCGCGTCTGGGAGCCATGTTTGCCGTGTTGCGCGCCGGCCCGCCGGACCGGTGTCGGACCGGTGTCGGACCGGTGTCGGCGGCGCGATGCGTGCCATTGACGGCCGGCCGGCCGGCTGCAGCGCCGCCGCCGCTCGCGCGCAGTTTTCCTCGTGAAAATGCGCCGCCGCCGCCGCCCGCACCACCTCCGCCGCCGCCGCCGCCGAGCTACCGCTCAGATCTCAGACTGGCCCGACGTGTATGCAGTGTTCGGCGTACAATTTTACATACAGCAGTCAACAAGTGCTGGGCAGATGCTCAGCGGGTGCCCAGTGCTGGACACAGAGCTGATGGGTGTCCACTGTCGATATCAGAGCACTTCTGACAGGTGGCCAGAGTCATGCGCTCGACTCTGGGATGTTGCATGCGGGACGCAGACAGTACTGTCGCGGAACCGATGCTGCAGTGACACTGGTGCTCGTGCCGTCGGTATGCTGGTGATGCCACAGTACTCGCGAGTGTGCCGCCGGTGGGGCAGTACTCTCAATAGATGTGCTGACGGTGGGATGGCGCTCCAGTAGGTGTGCCGACGATGGCACAGTACTCGCGAGTGTGCCGCCGTTGGGGCAGTACTCTCACAGATGTGCTGACGGTGGGATGGTGCTCCAGTAGGTGTGCCGACGATGTCACAGTACTCGCGAGTGTGCCGCCGGTGGGGCAGTACTCTCAATAGATGTGCTGACGGTGGGATGGCGCTCCAGTAGGTGTGCCGACGATGGCACAGTACTCCCATGGGTGTGCGTACGATGGGACACCACTCCCGAGGCTGTGGTAACGGTGGGACATTACTCGTGCAGTGCTTACCGAAAATAATGCATGAAGTAAATGTACCAGGCAGAGCTGCGACGTTATTTTGGTGTAATGAAGGGGAGGAACAGCAGTAGTATACAGAGCTTAAAAAAAACAACATGGGGATGCCAATTGGCATTTTTCAGCCATCCTTCCTTGACCATACAAATGGAATATAATCGCAGAATAACAGCACCTAAGAGAGCCGACGACGTGACTTCTTTCCACCAATTCTATCATCTTCAAATGTGTTTAATTACAGTGCATTATGATGAAAGTTCAATGGACGTGAACTCAAATATACTTGGAATATAACTCGGTCGTGACTGTTGTGGCAGAATACTTTGAATCACGCCGGATTATCTCCGGGTTCCCTTGTTCAGTCCTCGTTCAAACAAAATCACTACAAGTGTGATGTATTTGTACCTCGATAGCACAGAATCCTACAGAAATGCAATATTGCATGATTATTCGAGTGAACTACAGAGAAAATTGTCAGTAAAGCAGTGGCTGCTGCACGTTTATATATGTATCGTGTACCATTTGGAGCCGAATGAGAATGGCAGGAGCTACCGAGCTGTCAGGGCAAATCTGAGGAACCGGGACCACCGAATGCAACTGGACCTGAAGAAGAAACTCACAATCCAGCCAACTTCCTGCGGAACGTGCAAAAGACCAGAACTCACTGAGTCAGCAGCGACGTAACTTCCCGGTTAGCATTGGCATGCAGAAGTCGCAAAACGTCCCGACTTAACTCAAAGAGAACACCACCGACACGATTTTCTCTCCGCGCCATACAAAGCACGGAAGCCGCCGACTTTTCGGACTACGGGTGCACTGGGCCGTGGAAAGCGGCGGCATGAGGCATGTCGAGATACCGCGATAGCCACCAAGCTTAGTCCAGTTTCCTCCGTGCCGGTGACGGCCCGCAAGCCAACCGAGAAGTGCCGACGGCTGCAATTACACTGACATTTGCCGGGACACGCTGGCCTCTGCCACACCACCGTCAGCTACAGCACTGGATAAACGGCTACCGTCACGCCTGATCTTCTTCAAACGACATGTTGACATGAAGTGAGCCCCGGTCTGCATGCTCCTCCGGCACTGGCATGCCAGGCATGCTACACACTTTACACGATAGGTGCCTTGCACGCAATGCGAGCCGTGCAGATGGGGCTACCCAATTATTGCTAGCGCGTGCTTGGTCATTTATCATTGCATTAGGTTTCGCTGCGGCGTGCTACTGCCCCAGCAAACTTGTGGGCTGCGTGCGTCAATGGCTGCTGCTTATTGAAATTTTTAAGACCGAGTTTCAAGAAGTTTCGACATAAGTTGGGTACGCAAGATTAACTGGAGCGGCCGAATATACTTACATTTGGCTTATCACAAACCAAATCCACCGCTCCAGTACGTTGAAATCGAACTTGGACAAATTAATGTCTGGCACAACATCAAAGCGTAAGAAGTAGTACAACAGCTAGTTAGTTAGTTACTTGTACTTTACGGCGCTTCGACCAGAGCTGATCATTCGCAGTATGTACTTGAAACATTTTAGAAACATCGGACAGCAATGGCCTTCCGGCCTACGGACCTCAACGTAGCCGGTGCAATTGCTGGCAACACAAAACAGATTACATTTTCGTCATTCCTTCAAGGTGACATAGGTAGAGCTATAAAAGCAAACTTATGACGTCAAGACTGCGGGAACGCAGTGGCGCAGTCGACCGGACCGATCACTTCCGCTTGAGGTTCTCCCGAACTATCTCTAAGATGCACTGCAACGCATCAAGGTCATCACTCAATGCCAATCAGAACACACCACTATGCAGCAAATGTTTCATTATTATTATCATTCATCATACATCGAACCGAGCCGAAAGTTCAGCAGGGTGGCTTTATTAACGCACGCTATCATCCAATCAATGGTTGCCGAAGTCCCCCCAGTGAGGTGTGTTATGCCAATAATAGTCCCGGAGAAGTGTGTATCCAAGCCAGCAACTCTGACGTAGTTCTTGCCCAAGAGGGGGGGGGGGCAGGCCACTTTACTACTCAACCACTGCCCGATGGTGGGTCAGGCCACCTGGCCACACAGCTGTACTCACCACCAAATAGTGTGTACACACAAAAAATCAAGAAGCGCAGATGTGACTGCTTCTGCCAAGCCACCGATGCCCAGGGCTTCAGAGTGTGCTTACATCTGCAGAAGAGGGCGGGCTGCCCCTTACTACCTGCGTTTTTTGTTTGTTTGGCGAGGGGAGGCATGTATCTGTTCATACTGCGATGTAGGCTGTTGTATTCGAAGGATGCTCCGCGGTGTACACAGCCGCACATACTAGCCGCACTTCAAACAAGCCGAGAACTGAACTTCGATTGATCACTAGCAATTAATTGGAATCTGACATTGCAGTGCCAACCCTAAGATATTCGACAGGTCGTAAATTCTTACTTTTACACAATTCAATCTTAATTAGGATGTCAGCCACATATCATGACAGGACATCGGATTGAGACTCTTTATCCCCGTTAAGCCTGTATTTTCCCCATAACGATTATTTGCAGAATCGATTTGGGCAAATCAGCAGTCTGATAGCTCCGGACAAGGCAGCAACAGGTCGAGTCAGCTCCAGATACGGCAGACACGGACCGAGTCAGCTCCAGACACGGCAGCCGCGGACCGAGTCAGCTCCAGACACGGCAGACACGGACCGAGTCAGCTCCAGACACGGCAGACACGGACCGAGTCAGCTCCAGACACGGCAGACACGGGCCGAGTCAGCTCCAGACACGGCAGACACGGACCGAGTCAGCTCCAGACACGGCAGACCGAGTCAGCCAGACACGGACCGAGTCAGCTCCAGACACGGCAGACACGGCAGACACGGGCCGAGTCAGCTCCAGACACGGCAGCAGCGGGCCGAGTCACTCCACAAAAGGCACGCGGAGTCAGCTCACCGGCACCCAGCACGGCACGTTTCAGCTCCAGGTACGGCGTGGACCGAGTAGGGGACCGGGGCGAGTCAGCCCAGACGGAGCGGACCGAGTCAGCTCCAGACACGCACCGCCGAGTCAGCTCCAGACACGGCAGACACGGCCGAGTCAGCTCCAGAAGCAACCAGAAACGACCGCAACACGGGCCGAGTCCTCAGGCACGGCAGCAGCGGGTCGAATCTATCAAACCTGGCACCCTGCCCACTGTTTCATAGGTAGGCGTTGCCACAGTGGGTGGGGAGACACGCCCCCAAGACTTCGTGAAGTCTAACAGGACATCTACGGGGTGAAATGGAAAAGTCAACCTGAGAACCTTTCGTTCCTCTTATCGAAAGTTCATGTTTCGTAAATGGTTACGCAGATGGTGAAGCGTTCAATTTTTGCACGTTCTCTGGCAGACGTGGTTTGGAATGTTCTGCGGTGGTTTCACAGGACGCACGCCGAGCTGGGGAAGGTGTGGTGAAGAACAGCTGCACAGCTTTGGTGTCACACGACTCACACCGAGCTGGGGAGTGCGTGAGGCTAAGAGCATGCATTTGCAGTGACTGCGTGAGGCTGAGAGCGCACAGGGACCCAGTACGCTTGCACTGAGCATATTGTGCGTGCTCTCCGCTTTGTAGGTGTGCCGCCCAGATGGGACAGAACTTCCTCTTGGAGAGCTGGTTAAGTCATCCAAGTTTTGCGACCACAAATAATTGCAGAATTAATCGTAAGAGGCGACAAGTTCTGAAGAAAATGAGCTAGGTGAGCGGGAGATGGGGCAAGTTCCCCAGTGAGCCAACCTTCCCCAGTGACGGGTTTGTTCCCGTGGTGATGAGTGGAACGTTCAGAGCACCCGCACAGAAAAGCCCCGTGCTGCTCACCATGACATACCTGACAGCGTTCGTAATGTACGTGATGACGCGGATCGGTGCAGAGAAGTTACTTTGCTCCAAAACTTTTATATCTGGCTCTCTGCATGTCCGCTAGGCCGTGCGAGGTCGTCCTAATTAGGTACTCAACTGCAAAAAACATAACTCCCATAGTCTAAAGTCGGTGTGCTTCATCCAATGCGTCTGAAAATACGTATGCACGGTCCAATTAATACGATTTTCGGGCGTCATTTCTACCCGAGTCTGTGATCAATCAGGCGAGAGGGAAGGGATGGAAGGATGGGGCGATGGCGTGGTAGGAAACGGTCGACAGTGGATGTGCATGTAAATAACACGGATAACCGAAGTTCCGCTAGGTAGTCGGAGAAGTTTCTGCGAACCCCAGCCTCACCCTTCGTGGGCGACACCCCATAATTATTATTCAAATTTCCCACCTGTCTCCTGGGACAGATACACGCTGTACCCGTCTGCTCCCCCAGTAGCAGAAACATGTCTGGGAGCCGAGAAGGTCGACCCCCTCCCCCGCTCCACGTCAACATGAGGACAGTTCACTATCGAAGGGACGAGGCCAGACACCTCCCCCAGGACCCATCAGATCGTAGCGGACACGAGCCCCCGCCGTGCACCCGGGAACGGCACGGGCCACAACTGCCCCCCCCCCCCCCCCCACCTCGACACCTGTACCAGCCCCCACCACCACCACCGTCCGAGGGACCGCGGGATGGGGAGTCGGTGTCGTCTCGCTGGCGGCACCCTGCAGTGTTGGGCGACTGTGTGGCGCGGTGTCGCTTCGGACACACCTCAGCCACTGGCGCCGCACCCCCGAGACAGCCACCGGCCGCCACGGCCAGCCTTCCCACGCCGAGTCCTTCTTGCACGCGGCTGCCCGGCGCGAGCGGGCGCCTTGCGGCGGCCGACACCGGGCAACACGGGCCCGCCGGCGGCCGCCTATCGCGTCAGCATCTCCGGTAATTACCACCAATTAGATGAGCTAACAAGCCGGGGACGTCGGCGCCGAATGGGTTTCACTCGATGGCCAGGCTGATGGTTTTTTCTCGGCCGGCCGACTGACGCCGTCGGCCGGAGTGGCGCGGCGGGTCTCACTCCAATGGCGACCCCGGCACTTGACACGCAATCAGGGCATCTGTGGCTCGACCGACCCCCGCCTCTCCTGGGGTGCGCCTCAACCCAGCTGAGCCCATCGGACGGCTGCGGTGCTCTCCGACCCCTGAGACGTACGGTGGTGCATTTCGAGTCGATTCGGGAGGGAGAAGAGCAGCAGCGTACCGGCGCCAGATGAGGTGGACGAATACAATGTCAGGGCAATGCCGTGATGAGTACGTCATATGGCAAATAAACTGACACATCATCTTGCGCCATCTATGAACGCTTGCGCACAACCCAG
Source organism: Imbricaverruca yamaguchii (assembly GCA_034440575.1). Lineage (NCBI taxonomy): Eukaryota > Metazoa > Arthropoda > Thecostraca > Neoverrucidae > Imbricaverruca > Imbricaverruca yamaguchii. The sequence goes on along the minus strand of JAOTOL010001636.1, from coordinate 228,338 downwards.
GCCCAGCTCGACTCTAATTCACGCAAGTCGACTGCTGGTAGCGATCGTAGATCGTTGAGAAAAAGCTGAGAAAAAACTTCAAAGGCTTGAGAGGCGAAAGAAAACCTTCAAACGTTCAAGGATACAAAAAAAGGTTGATTGAGTCTGGCTTATTCGAGGCTCTGAATACCGCCTGCTCACGCCGGAGGAGGGCCGAGCCGGACCGTACTCCCGAACACTGACCGAAACTCGCGAGCGCCTGATGCGCCGAACTGTCTGCAGCGTTCGCTGGCACCCGATCGCCAAGAAGCAGCAAGGTGCAAATTGTGCCAACACGTTGTGCAACGTCTAGTTTGCGCACGCAACACATGCCCTCACTGTGATCGCCGTGTGCGCTGCTCAGCACACAGCGGCGAGGAGAGAGCGAGTGCCGAGGAGTGATTTGATGGACAGGAACAGCAACACCCGCTGCCCGCCATCACCGCAGCACATCGGTAACCACGGTGCCGGTGCACATGCACGATGCACGAATACAGATACAAATGTCACAGTTCTTTGTACTCTACAGGGCTGCTACACTTACTATATGGGGCAACCCACAGAAAGGGAGGGTGCTTCTCAAGGGATCTGCCACGGGGAGAGGGTGCGGGGTGGATCCTGCAGTTGTCAGATTGAAGAGGATTATGCCCCCACCCCGAAATAATTTGCAATGATGTTGCAAAATACTACAGCTTTCATCAGCTTAAAATCGTAATGAGGCTTAAAACTGTCCTCAAGTTGAAGCTGCGTTTCATAATGTAATTTCAAATGAATGCCGTTGCTTCCTCTTTTGAATTCGCTGTGCTTCCATACCCAGCACTTCACATTTGCAACGTCTCGGGTACTGGATAATTTCAGGAGCAGCTGCGAAATGCGAAATGCCAGTGCAGCCACCAATGGCGGCAGGGAAAGAATTGCTCCTGCTGGAAGCGAGTGACATTTTCTGCTATCGGGGATAATGTTGAAGGCAGAATATTTGGCTGTCAGCATCACCATCGGCATGAGGATTTATGATGGAGACTTGTATTAGTCAATCTTGCAACATATTCATCATCGCGTTGAAATTGGCGCTCGGGTTTCAGATAGGCATGATGTCGTACTTCCCAGACTTACCTGACAGTTTGTACTCAAATAGTTCTCGACGAGGTGATCATAGTGTGCGCAAAAACTAAGAGGGACGTTCATGAACAGCGGATGTACTCCAGATGAAATGCTTCGAGTACGCTCCGTGCGCATGAAAAAAAAAATCAATCTGAAGTGATGTCCGAATGGGGTGTCAAATGATGTAAATGTCCAATGTTTTCTGGAGAGAACGACCTAAAAACCGGTCCCCGATGGAACCCGATCCCATGATCGTGATGAGAACACCAACTGAGATGTAGCCGCTAGTGGCTACGAGTTCGGACTACTCAGATGGGTCTGAAGATTGCCTAAATATTGGTAAACAAGTAGCCTCACGTCGCTGATCATGGTGCAAAATGCTCCTTTTAGCTTGCGTTCATAATAATCACCGCGTCGAGAAATACAATCTCACCAGTTTCCAGGGCAATTTCACTAATTAAACATCGATGCCCCAAGGCTTTTCACCTTAGACATCTCAGTTGCGAATGGACGCCTTTCATAGAGTTTTGTTTGCTCATGGTGATGAACTAGTTGAGTTGCCTGCGTACCAAGTGCCAGTTCGATCTGAATAGTGCAACCCATTGACTTTTGACTTCGGGCTGGTCATCTGTTTATGACGTTTTAGATTGTGCCTCGTAACCAGGACTGATTGACCTCTACAGGCGGCTGGTCCATGTCGATAGGTCCGAAAAACTTTGAGGGCAACTTGACCGCCACATAATTGGGACCGTTTTCAGCAAAATCGTGATCGTCGGTACCTGCCAAATGCGATTGATGTACGAAGAAGCCATCCCTATCTCATCCAATGCGTTCAGTATTACAATAACCGTTATGTTTATAATCAAAGTTATGCAAATATTATCACATTGTACGTAATGTTTCTTAACCCCTTCCAGGCATAAATATAAGAAAAAATGTGTATACAAAATATTGCATGCAAAATATTCAGGCCCGCCCTCAATAATTTTATTACATTTTATTATCACCCCCAAGTATTGTGCCCCCTCAATAATTTTCGTACATCAACGACCCTGGTAATAACTCTATCATGTAGTGCTTGGAGAACAGATAGTAGCGTGCAACATTCTTCCCCGCAAGCAACGTAAATTCGAGGTGCGAATGCTCCTTGTGGGGTAAATTATATCAAGCCCTTCAAATTTACCCTCCCCCAAAAAAGTGGCGGAGCCCTGACGTTTCTACTTCAAAACTCTGCCGCACAGTTGCATGCACTGCGGATGGCCCGGCGCTTCAATGCTTATATGCACGAGAATGACCGGTGGAGGACAATTCTTGAAGTTAATGACACCTCCGTTAAATATAATGCCAGGTTTTCATCTACCCTGTGATGAACTAAAGAACAATGAAAGCGCACCGACTGCGTAACATTGCGTGGCACATGAACTCTTTTGATGGATATAAGTGACAGCCATTGGCAAGAAAAACAAATCCGATCCTTCACGGACGATGAATTCAAGCCAAAAGAAGCGGAGACCAAACGAACTGGACACCACCACATGAGTCATAACAGTGCATCTGAAGTAGACATAAATGTTGGCAAGTCAGACCTGCCTGGAGTGAGTTAAAGCTACTAAGGATATGCATTAAAGACTGTTCAAAAGCTGACGAGTTCCAACTAAGCGCAGCTCATCGCCTATCATCGTTCATCGCCTCGTAGGTAAGTATGTGACAGTCTTATACAGGGTGTTTGAGGTGCTTAGCGTAGGAAGCGCGGCTTTCCAACAACTTCGGAAAACAGTATTACTTCTTCCACCGTCAGGTGCCTTCTCACTGTGGCTATAGAAATTTCAATAAACGCTGGCAGAGCGGGCATATTCGGCATCTTTAAAAAAAAACTTGATTGTAACGCGAAACAACCAATGTAACACAATCAGGTAGTAGGGCAGCAGTGCTCTCCACAATGACTACCCATTCCTGAGCGCACACCTGCGGTGATTGGGACCACCGTGGAGCGCCCTCGCCTGCGCTACGGTACAGCGATGGGGACCACCGTGGAGCGCCCTCGCCTGCGCTACAGTACAGCGGTGGGGACCACCGTGGAGCGCCCTCGCCTGCGCTACAGTACAGCGGTGGGGACCACCGTGGAGCGCCCTCGCCTGCGCTACAGTACAGCGGTGGGGACCACCGTGGAGCGCCCTCGCCTGCGCTACAGTACAGTGGTGGGGACCACCGTGGAGCGCCCTCGCCTGCGCTGGTGGGCCGTGGCCTGCGCCAGCGGTGGGGACCACCGTGGAGCGCCCTCGCCTGCGCTACAGTACAGTGGTGGGGACCACCGTGGAGCGCCCTCGCCTGCGCTATAGGGCAGCGGTGGGGACCACCGCGGAGCGCTCTCACCTGCGCTACAGTACAGTGGTGGGGACCACCGTGGAGCGCCCTCGCCTGCGCTACAGTACAGTGGTGGGGACCACCGTGGAGCGCCCTCGCCTGCGCTACAGTACAGTGGTGGGGACCACCGTGGAGCGCCCTCGCCTGCGCTACAGTACAGTGGTGGGGACCACCGTGGAGCGCCCTCGCCTGCGCTACAGTACAGTGGTGGGGACCACCGTGGAGCGCCCTCGCCTGCGCTACAGTACAGTGGTGGGGACCACCGTGGAGCGCCCTCGCCTGCGCTACAGTACAGTGGTGGGGACCACCGTGGAGCGCCCTCGCCTGCGCTACAGTACAGTGGTGGGGACCACCGTGGAGCGCCCTCGCCTGCGCTACAGTACAGTGGTGGGGACCACCGTGGAGCGCCCTCGCCTGCGCTACAGGACAGTGGTGGGGACCACCGTGGAGCGCCCTCGCCTGCGCTATAGGGCAGCGGTGAGAACGGTGCCGGTCGGCGGAGTCTGGCACTGGCGGAGTAACGGCGGCGTTGTTTGACAGGCTGTCAGACGGCGTCGCAGGAGCCACCGCTCGGTGCTCGCTGCTGCCCGCCGGGCAGAGGTGACATATCCGGCCCGCCAGGATACGGGGCAGACACGCGGCCCCGCGCCACAGAACCGAAACAAGTTCGGAAGGCCATACATGTCAACCCGCCGCAACTGCTTTGATATGGGTGCCCGCAAGAGGTAATGTAATCTGGTGTCGAAACGGCATCAAGGTATACCGCAGTGGTATCAATGAGCGATTCCCCGTAAGATGGTACCGAAATATGGCTGCACACAGTGTCGATATTCTGATAGCCGTGTAGACGCTCGTGACGGCGACCTGTTGAAGGCTGCAACGCGAACGAGAGGTATGCTCGGTCCTCACCAATGTCATGGCAGGCAGCATCAACAATGTTTTGATGTGTCGTGGTCGACCATGTTTTGATGTTGGCATCATGGAGTGGAAAGGAAACTGCTACGCACGAGGGTGGTTTCTGAGCGGGTCTGCTCCCGTGAATATGGTACACAAGTTAATCTCAGCAACCCGACCATTCATACCCAGACACAGAGGGCTGGTGCCATGAGCAGTGGTTTTTGCTTCATGAGCAATGGTTCTTGTTCCGTGAGCAGTGCGTTTTGCTCCGTGAGCAGTAGTCCTTGTAGTAGTTCTTTGTAGTAGTTTCACTGTAGTAGTTCTTGCTCCGTGAGCAGTGGTTTTTGCTCCATGAGCAGTAGTCATTGCTCCGTGAGCAGTGGTCTTTGCTCCATGAGCGGTGGTTTTTGCTCAGTGAGAAGTAGTTTTTGCTCAGTGAGTAGTGGTTTTTGATCCGTGAGCAGTAGTTCTTGCTCCGTGAGGGGTAGTTTTGGCTCCGCGAGCATGCATTATCTTTTCACCACTGCACTGTAGTAATTCTTGCTCCGTGAGGAGTAGTCCCTGCTCCGTGAGCACAATTCGTGGGTAGGAGCCATCAACCGAACCCGATGCATAGCGATAATAACCGAACGGAGGCCATCAGACGTAGTACGGAGTACGGAGGAAATCAGAGCATTAGCCAGCTGTCAAAATCGTGTGTACACATTTCCACAGTTCTAAAGCGGGTCAACTGAAAAGCACAACAGTCATGCAGCTTCAAACATGCATTTCATACGCAATGCACACATGATCGAAATAGTCGTTGCCATGATTGACATGTTCTTGAAACTCCATCGCTAGAAATAGGCTATTAGTCAATTTCAATTCATAAATATGCATTGCTTCCTGCCAACCATATATTTCGTCCTGTGGGATTCGAGAGTGCCGTTTTTATACTTTTGGCAGGGTCATTATTCGAAACATTGTTGACCTCTCTGCCACCAATCTCTTATCGGTTTATACGGGACTCCCTCCCCCCCCCCAAAGCTGAGAAGCTTCGCACCTACATTCATTGCCCACACCGCATCCTGTGGACTTCATAAAGCGTAGCGGTGTGCTTTACAAGCGTAACCCCAGTGTATGGTTTGTGGTAGAGTGCACACCACAGTGTATGGTCTGTGGTAGAGTGCACACCATAGTGTATGGCCTTGTGGTAGAGTGCACACCACAGTGTATGGCCTGTGGTAGAGTGCACACCACAGTGTATGGCCTGTGGTAGAGTGCACACCACAGTGTATGGTTTGTGGTAGAGTGCACACCACAGTGTATGGCCTGTGGTAGAGTGCACACCACAGTGTATGGCCTGTGGTAGAGTGCACACCACAGTGTATGGCCTGTGGTAGAGTGCACACCACAGTGTATGGTTTGTGGTAGAGTGCACACCACAGTGTATGACCTGTGGTAGAGTGCACACCACAGTGTATGGCCTGTGGTAGAGTGCACACCACAGTGTATGGCCTGTGGTAGAGTGCACACAATATGTAGTGCAGGACACGTGGCAGTGTGAGTAGCAAGCTGATGCCAGGTCTGAGCGCATGGACCTGGTCTGACGCATGGTCTGAGCGCATAAGCCTGGTCTGACGTAAGGTCTGAGCGCACATGCACCGACAGTAGCGCGTGAGCCTGCCCCGTGTTTGTGGCTCTACATTAGTTCTGCTTCCAAACGTTCGCTGCGACGACTACGGAAGAGACAACGGTAAACTATCCCCGGGGCAGATATGGAGTCAAAGAAGAGCCAGAGCCCAGTTTGTCAAGGCTCCTCGACGTTACCGAAGAACTCACGGGAAGTTGGAGCTTACGGAAGACACGGCAGTACCAACAGGTGATGAGAGTCTGCGGATCGAGCTCTCTGACATTCTGGCCGAGAAGTAGGCATTCAGCACGATCTTGACCACCTGAAAGGTGCGAATTCAAGCCTGCCACGAGTTGTATGGATATAATATGTGCTCTATGCAATGGAGTGCATGTTAAGTGCCAGTGTGCTTATAGACTCTGGCAAGTTGTCATACTTGACTGGCGATCTCAATTTCTATTTCAATATAACAGCGTGATCAGGAGGGCATGCTGAACGAGAAATTTTCAGTCAGTTTGGCTTCAGGTCATATCGAATCAAGAGCTCCATGGTACTCAGCTAATAGTATAGGATAGTAGGGCCAATCCAACTGGAGTGCTTAAAACAACTAGAAACAACGTGGGCAATTCATGGAATCCGAAGATGGCAGCGTTGATGGAAGTTCTCGTCTGTGGGAGAACGCCGCCCGGTCTTCGGGAAGACCGCGCGTAGCGCTGGCAGGAATGTAATGCTTCTGGACATACAAGTACACAGCAAAACTGATCCATGCTCACGCTTGAGCAGGCTCAAGCGGGAACGTGGGTCTACCGAGTCAAATGTGTATAGTAATTGTGCACAGGCCATGCGAAGCAAAAGTAGGTGTTGAGGTGAAAGTAGGCGTTGAGGTGAAACAGTACTTGCAATAATTACTCTCCAATTACGTGAGTGGTCCATCGCTTAACTGGGGTTTAGGGGCGCACCGACTGCAGTGGCCATGCCACAGTCCATCGCTTAACGTTTTCCGCAAGTAAGCATACTGTAATTTGCATGCTGGCCTGGCATCATAACTCTGTCAGCCGATCGATTGTTGTGTTCCTCTTTGTTTCATTTCTGAGTTTATAATTCCCACGTGCTGCTCGTTGAAGAACAAAATAAATATTTTCAGAATCATGTGGTCATACCTGCATGCTCGTTCCTACTTCAAGCACACATGCTGGCCTGATCATGAATTGACACACGGTCCCTTGTCATCCATGACACGGCAAATTCCATGTCAGTTTATGGCTGCGGGCCGCGGGGCGACTGTGACACACATTATGACATAACATGTGTCGTCTTGTGCATAACACATTGTTCGGGCGTTGCCGAATCCTGGATCCGAACTGCAGGTTCTTACTTATTCATGATAGTCATAGCACTATAACTTCGTATTCCCGGTGTTAAATGGGACAGGATGTGATGAAGCACGACCATACGACAATAATCGTTCATGATCACACATCAACCAATTTTTATAAAATTTTGGTACTCGGATAAGTCAAGCCGGTAATGGGTTGGCTAATTACTTAGACTTTGGGATGCACCAACGTCAATAGTCTCACAGGCCCCAAAGGACCGAGAAATCACTCCCGGGAATTGGAAACACAATTTGAAATGCAATCATACGCAGATATTCGATGTTCTAGGGCTGAGTGCAATGCGCAAGTGAGTGACATATAGGTTAGGTACGAAGTAACCTATCTTTAGCTCAACCGGAGGAATACGGGGCCTGTCCATAGCTGCAACAACTAGCATATGTGTGGACTCGTGTAGCCCCATTATCCAATATCATGCAAAATAAATGCTGGTTTCACTTTCGCCATTGACCTGGAATTAAAAAATGTAATTTTTTTCCCACAATATTGCACACGTTGAACATCCACGAATACCCAACATCCTTTGCATTTTCAACGGTTCCCAAATATATTGTTAGCATATGCTATTCTTGCACATTGCTCCTTGAACAGTAAATCAGCTTCGCATTATCTTTCATGTAAAGCTCCACGGCACCTCGATCCGAAGATTGGTCATCCCGTGTCAAATTCAACACAAAAATAACAAACGTTCATGAACAACGTCTTCAGAGGAGAACGTAGGACGGCTCCTGAAAATCGTTCCACTAACTCAGTTTACATGATTACCAAATTTTGATAGTGCCAAAAATGACGGGCATCAAAAAAGCCGTACCGTGAACACTCTCACCCCGTTTATGCCGTGGACACTCAACCCGCTCTATGCCGATGACACTCACATGGCTCTATGCCATGGGCACTCACCCCGCTCTATTTGCCAGCTACAACGTATAGGTTTAATCAATATTGAGGGTGCTGAGGCATATTATACTAGGTCCTGGAATGTAGTCAACATTATCGTTATCAGCGCATGGTACGCGGAAGTATCGAGCGTCATTCCTGTCCTGTGGTGGGTCGCGGGCGACATGAATTTGAGGGTAATTTTGATCGACAAGAGGTGTGTCGTGAAGAACTCAACCGTTCCCAAGCCCACTTCCTTAGATGACAAATACAAATCTTGAATATCCTCCATAACAAAGTGTGGGGATAGCCAAAAGTGTCGTCCATCGTACATGGTTAACTGGGTGGCGAGTCTGCCAATCTTCAACATTAATCATAAAGTGTGAGGATAGCCAGAAGTGTGATCGATCATACATGGCTAACTGGGTGGCGAGTCTGCCAATCTTGAATATCTACCGCAAAGTGCGGGGATGGCCAGAAGTGTGATCGATCATTCATGGTGAGTCTTTCCAGCTAAGACAGGTAGTTTCGTATTAAATGAATAGTTTTACTGCTACCGATGCTGCCCGTAAATCGTCACAACCGATTCGCATCATGAACGCCCGGTTGGGTGGTAGCATCACTTGCACCGTACGAGCTTTTCATCCTATTCCTGAACACGGATCATCTTGAACCTCCTATGACGGATCGAGCGGATCCGCCGTTACGCATTTTGACCATGATACCCCCAACATGGGTGAGGGTTGGGAAAAGCACACAAATGTTCTGACGCCTTTCAAACTTGTAACATTAATTTGACATGATTTAAAATTCAACCTTCATATTATAGCAAACGTTGAAAAGATCATCATTCTTTTAATATTTGTGGTCGTAATAGCACCAACTTTAGGTGGATTTGAGCGCCCACAACCTCAACGATCGTGCCAAGTCCCAGGGCGTTTGGAGCGCACCACGCATTCCCGGCTCCCTCTCTGTGCAGGATTTGGGTACTCGAAAGGGCACAGGTGACATTGTATGTCATGGATGGGGCGCAATGCATGTGCTGTTTATGAGATTTCCTAGCGATGAGGTGAGATGAGAATGGGGAACTCTATTCTAATGCTAAATCCAGAAGACATGAAGGGGAAATAAAGCATGGAGCAGTGGTCCACCCGAAAATATATGAAACTACAACACTGCGAAGTGAATATCTGGGCACATCGAAGATCTGGATACATCGCGAAATTGACGAAATTAGCTACGGTAGTTGTAGTGAGTGGTCGAGTGGTCAATTGACCTGAGCCACTTTAAGCGGGAGCGACATCGAAGTCGCCTGGTGGAGCCAACGCGCCTCCGAGTCGCGCGCCACCAAAACTCGGTAGGTGCGCACCACCAAAACTCCAACCAACACTGCGTTGGTGATGCCATGCCTAATAGGCAGTTCTGAACTTTCGTCCGTAGGAGGTGCACAGCATAGTTGAAAAACGTTGATGGTTTTCCTCTCCACGCAAAACTAACGGCTTCATGTGCCAATAATCATGAACGGTACACGCAAATAGCACCAGGCTGCACCACATAGCGTAAATCGGCGCGATTACCGGGTCAGCCCACGACCAAGCGGTGTGGGGCGTTGGCGACACTATACGACGAGAATACGTCGTAGAACCCCAGGCTCTTCTCTCCTCACCACATGACATAGCAATGGACCCAGTGCCGACCTCGCCGCAGAGTCGGTGCCCAGCTGGAGCTAAAAGCACGTGATCCCTGCAGTTTACACGCACACCCACACGCACACAAAGTTCAGCCATCCTCACCTCGCCAGGAGCGGCGGGTGGCATGAGCCTCATCCTTCAGGTACTCCACACAAAAGAGAGGTACAACAAGGAAAAAGGGATCTGAAGGCGTCACCCGGCTTTGCCGTCAAAGTTTCGATAGAGCCTGGGTTTGAAGGCTTGACTACCCACTATGAGAGTTTCGCAAGTATTCTCTGAAATGCGAGATGCTGTTTTGAGGAGGTAGTACACGTTGACATGTGCTTTGGCAAGACATTGAATATCACTTAAGTTTGCTGACTTGTCCACCATTTTTGTTCTTAATTAAACAATTTGGCTTATGATTAGGCGTAGAAAAAGACTGCCGGGAAAGATGTATGCGTCAATGAAAGTGAGGCGCTAAGCTCGGCAAAATTGTGGGATGCTGCAAAATACTTGTGGGGCAGTTGTTAGTTTGTGGGTACGTGTGACTTAGCGAAATGGGTGATTTAAAAGAGAGCCAAAGTGCATCAAGTCAGAGGCACAGAATCGTCCATAGCTATATAGAACGGAACTGTCAAATATCCATCCTCGCCCATAAAGAAGCCAGCCATGCTTCAGCATTGTCTGTAATGTGACTACAAGAAATAGTACAGGAACTACCGCAATTGGCATGGGAAACTTCATCACTCAACTTCACCCTTCAGCCAATAAACCGGCGAAATCAAATTAAATGTCAACATTGAACTGTGTCGATGGGAATCGAAACTCGGCTCAATGTCTTTCCAGCAAGTGCAGACGCAGGAGCGAGGGACAGCCCTGGGGCGTGACTTCCAGTGGGACGAAAAGGGGACGGGAGCACGGGAGCGACTGCAACCCCGACGCTTCCAGGCAAGAGGCCGATTTTCTCGCCTTTTCACTCAATGGCCGCCCAGCGGCTTCAGCACCGGGCTTGAGTTTGATAAAACTATGGCCGCGTGCATGACGTGATACTCCTCATTGCTAGCGGCCTTGCTGCACGGTAGCAGTGCCAATCAGGATCATTTTCCTCGCCTGCCTGACACAGACACCCTGTGGACGTCGACACCCAAGACAAGAGCCAGTAATCCGTGATGCACCTACTCAAAGTGTCTTAACTGCAATGCGTCCAGATGTTTTAACTGGCTCACATCTGTGGGAAATTGCTGCGGGGCCAAACAAACATTACAGGTGATGTCAAAATTGAAGAAGAAAAAACGCGGGAAGGGACTTCGCTGGATCTGGGAAGGGTGAACGTTCAATGTACTCGCTTGGGAGCAAACGTCGATCATTGAGGAGCGGAGGATTACCGACACGGGGAACAGTCCGGTCCAGTTGAAACGTTTGGTTCCCACGCAGTCAGTGGGTCGATCCCTTCTTTATATGAATGCTTTTCCTTTGCTCTGAGCATCAAAGCGTGCTCATTTCATTAGCTATATCTATGAGCAGAGCAGCCAGTCGGATGGGTGGTGAAATCCCCAACACCCTTCACACAGTCGCTCTCAATGACAAAATTTTGCATCAATTTTTGGCGTTGGCTGCAAAGAAACGGCGTCAAATGCGGCTTGTGCGCACTCGTTCGTTGAAATGCTGTCCCGCTGGTGGCTATATTTCCTTGAATGTCCTTAACTTCGTTACTATAGCTAATGCACTACTACATTGAGTAGTATTGCGATACAGGCCAGCTCACTGACTGAATCTGGTAAGTGGCGACCATGAAGATCCCAGAATCCGTACATGGACATGCTCCGGCGCCGACTCAGCTTCAACTCAGCTCACTTATCTGTCCGATTCGCAGGTTAAATAACACCCATATCGTCCAACCTCATGCAAGCACTGCCTGCAGCCAAGCGAAGTCGAGAAATTGATTTTTCGGGGACGTTTTGATAAGGGTTACACATGCGACCGAAGCGAGCGCACGACTGAAGTGCTCTTTTAATCATTTTCTTTTAATTCACGCACTCGGAATATGACAGCCATATCGATGACAGCTCACCAATAAAGTTTTCTTGCAAATTCTAAAGTGCGTGTTCCCTGAATGGGATGTTGGCGCTGCAAATACGGGCAAACATAATGATGCACATTTGAAGAAAATTGGCATGGTTCCCACTCATGTCGGCAGCTGTAATACCTGCAGTACAACACACTCCACCCGCCGATCGAGATGCTTCACCCGGATATTTCGGGCAGCCCCAATCAACCACCTTGACCAGGAAATCTGTCCGAATCGAAACCCAGCAAATACAACCTCTAGATGGCCACTCAACGCAGCAATGGTCATGGTCGATACGATGGCGCGAGACCGGGGAGACGTCCCCTAAAGTCCGTGAAAATTAATATTGCCCCAATATTAATGAGGAGCAAATAGGGAACTATAGCAACTGTATAAGCCCTGACGCCACACATATGTAATTATATTTAGAGTTATTCGACGATGTAGTTCACGTTGGGCATACTTTTAGTGAATAATCACAGTGGTAAAATGGACAGTGGTAAAATGGCACCTATGCTGAAGGAAAATAAATCCCTTACAAAAATAATGGGATAATTTGGGAGGGGGACTGGGCAAAAAGGGCCCAACGAATGGGTGACAAAACGAAACAGGTGGGTGGGAAGTTCCCACCCAGCTAGCATGATACAAATTAATAGCTTTTGGGAGGGGGTTTGCTTTTCAACGGTTGACTTTCTCCTGCATATTCCCTCATGCACTTAACATGGGACCGGATTAAATATCTTCCTGATGCCGGGGATCCTGATAGCAACATGTCCTGAAATCCTGGTAGCTGCACCAATCGATTTCTAAACCTGTCGCACGTGCAGCAGTCCACCACCGCTAACGACTACTTCATTATCAGCTTGTATCTTCCAAGGGAAATGCTCGCTGTGCACCATGAACGTGGTGGGGCTGTCAGCCCGCTTCTACCTACCTCCGCCACATAATCTTTTCATGGTTGCTGAGAACGTCTTGAACATGTGTTTACGCCGTTGGAGGTGGGCGTGACCTACGTCAGCGAAGCTTCTCTTTTAACTCAACAATACCAGTGGAAACACCATGAAAACACACTCCCGGGGAACGAATGCTACAATTCTGCTCGCCGCAGCACCCTCAATCCCAGCACTCCAAAACCGGAGAGTGGCCGGGCCTGGCGCAGTTGGCGTCACACAGCGCTGGTACTCACCAGGGGGATGTTCCATCACCATGGCAGACACGGTCAGGGCCAGGTCGCCGTCGCAGACCGGGTGCAAAACGTGGCGAGCGCGCAGCCACCACTCCCGCCGACGCCGGCGCACAACTGATCCTGCCGCCAGCGGCCGTCGCGCTCCGCTCATGCGCAGTAGGGCGCCGCCGTCGCCCCGCCCAGCGGCGCGTCACGTGACCGCCGGAGCCGGCCCGTGGCTCCGCCCCGTGGCGATTGATTGTCGCGCGCGACCGATGGGTGCGGCGAGATCGTCGCATCAACTGTTCGACAGTGGCCCCGAGCGGAACAGAGACGCCGGCGGCCCAGCGCCGTGGCGCCGTTGTCTGGGCGTCTCGACGAAACTGCAAATCAACATGGCGGCTGCAGGCCCGGACGAAGGCTGAAGGGCCGCAGCCTGTAGCGCGGCCCAGCGACGGTGGCGCACAGAGGCGTGGGCATCCCTACGGCGAGGGGCGGGCGTTGCCTCGTGAAAAGGTCGTGAAGTTTAACATTGAGCCTATGGCGTTCCATGACAAATTATCTAAATCCATCTCGCTCCCCCTATCCATAATATGTGGTAGCAGCGTCTATGTAAAGGGGTGATTTACCTTCTTCGTGTGGTCGATTGTTTGCTTGTTTTACATTGAAAGCTGCCCCGTACCAGTAATTGCTTTCTCGCTTCGCATTGGCCCGCCCCTTTGAGATAATCCTGGCTGCGCTGTTGGCCTTAACTTCGTCAGATTTATCTAACTAATGTAGAATTACGTGAGCAGCTACTATTATTGTAGAATCCTGCCTACGGATGTTGATTCGTGAAAATTATTGGGTGTGGGGACGACATATATGAAAGGAATTCCTGAAGAAGAAAAAAATTGGTGTGCACACTCCATAGGATCCCATGTTAAAAGTTTAAATTATTGGGAGGCGAAGCCAACTTTGAGGGGGCACTTGCCCCCTCAAAAGTATATAAAATAGCACCCCTGGTCGCGCATTAAGAGGCGCTACGGAACGATGTTCAGGCTATAGATGAAACAAGATAGTGCTCGAACACCATCGCGACTTCCAAAAGTTATGTCGACCTCGGCGATGCACGGCAAAACTAAACTGTGAAAGATCGAGAGACCCAGATTTTAGCACCGTCAAAAGTCCAATATCTTAGCAAACATCGGATCCTTTTGGGTTCTGTTCGATGGATCAACCGACTTTTGGGCCCCGTTAGGTGGTCATTGCTACGTGATGTGATGTACTCGAGTGTAGGAAGCTTACGCAAACTGTAGCTACAGCATATTATTTTCTGAAGGAGGGATAAGGGAGAAGGGAGAGTGGGAGGGTGCACTCGAAGAAGTTCTGACTGCGCGGTATAGCTAGAAAACGACGATGAATAGTGCTGGTGTTTGTGAGTTTCGTACTTTCGAGGCTTGTTTCCAGAGCATAGTCGGGGTGAATCCAGGCCACTGTAGAAGCATTAACCCGACCGTCACCGTGGTCGAAATTCTGTAGCGCGAGCCACTGGCGAAAGTGGCGACCACTGGCATCTTCCCCACTAATGAAACGGCTTCATTAACTCATACGACAATAGATTCACGGGAAGCTCATCCCGAATAAGTCATTTTGTGGGGTTTCATGTCCGATGACAGCAGTCACGCCAAGCAATAATATTCCACTGCTTTGTGGAAACAACACATTTGCCATAAAATTAGGAGCGGACGAGCTTTTCCGCCGGGTTAGCTCAATAGATAGAGCGCTGGCCTGTGAAGGTCTTCCAGTCTTGGTGTAGCGGGTTCAGGTCGCTTGACACGTTCGCAATTAACGTCTCCGGCTGGGCTGGTTAGTTGGCAATTGGCCAAGCAAGGTCGGAAGCGCAGGCACCAGGCGGTTGTGCCTTCTAATGTAGGTACGTTAAACTTCCGGTCAGAATTATGTTGTTGAACTGGAATTTCCAGATTGGGAGGTGGGTTCAGGGTCAATGCAACGAGCTTGCGCTTAGCGTTGACTTTGATTTTGTAAAGCCTTCCGCGTAGCAGTTCGAACTAAGTTTTTTTTAAAGGAAAGAAAATGTACTCGGTAAATATGATAATAAAAAGTGAACGAGTGGAAAATAAATCATTGAGCACCTGGATTTGGTGCTTATGAGGTTAGTTTGATCATTAACTGGGTTGTGGTCAAGAAAGGTCAGTCTAGGTCACAAGAGCAAGTCTTGAGTTCTGTTCATTGTGCAACTTCGTACATGTCAACGGTGAATGCTAATTTGTGTCAAATAAAACTGGCGTGTAGCATTGTGTCTTATTCAGAAAGTTGTATGTCATACAGCTGACCGATGCGTTCGGCCACATCGTTTGCGTTGTGCCGCTATAGGTGGGATGTTGCACATGCGCTTAGTATCAGGATACTCTGCCTCCGGGCGGGTGCAAAACGTGGAGTGCAAGCGGACACTCAGGGATGCGCCGTCACTGCAGCGTACCCTGCAGGCAAGTGCCAAAGAAGAAAACTTATACTAAACACCTGCATGTCAACGTTGGGATGCGTTGGATGGTTTCGATCCATTACACCGAGCCCACATGCTCGGACTGTACGCAGCCGAGTATGGCTGCTTCGGGAGGAACTGGCGTTATGAGTGCGAACAGCTTTTTCTCGGCTTAATTACCGGCGAAGTTGGCGGCCGCGTCATAGTATTATGACAACTTAATATAAGGTAAACATTTAATTATAAACATTAGTATAAGCGTTATAAAACATAAACATTAGTTTCATAAGTTAAACATACTACTTACATAACTTGTAGTAGCCCGTGCTTCATCCAGGTGTTCACCTTATTCGTTAGGGGGCAGGCGCAGGAACGAGGGGGTGGGAGCAAAGGGGAGCAGAGGTATTCTCTACTTTGCCCGACCTTAAGCATCAGTCCTGTGGCACGAAGTGGTGCCGGTGCGTCCATGTTCATCGGCGTTCCTCTGTTCTTATTTAGGTGCGTTCCTCGACCGACGGCGACCATGTAGTCATATTCCACTGATGCTCACAGGGACGTCATATGGCCCCAATGCAGGCATTATCCAGATATAGGGAGGCACACACCCATATGGACGAATCCAGCTATCCATCGGAACATCGTCACTAAACACAAGATATCTGAGTTACTTCATTATTGACTCACAAGTCACTTGGTTCGGTAGCGATCCAAAGCCAATCGCTTGGAGATTGACGTGACTCTGAAAATATGGCTCAAGAAAGGCAGTGGCGTGATCATCTGCAACCCTAGGGTCCAACCCTAGGGGTGCAGGAGCGATTTTCAAGCTAGAAGGAAGACTGTGGTTGTGTCCTGTTTCCTTCCCCATGCCCTCTCCCGCTTTAACGGACAAAAACTCTGATTTCGGCATCTTCGGTTTTAGAGACACAAAAATACTCCTGTTTAATACAACGAAGAATGGCTCTTAAGCGAAATGTACGACCCACTCCTGACGATGGCCCCTGGCCGAAACGTTGAGTAATATAGCATAATCCCTAACGCTACTTTTGATGCAAACTCAGCACCTCCTGGTATATTGAGGGTCGTACATTTCGTCTCACAGTTAAATATTCAGTTCAAATGCTCAAAAGTTCGGCGCTGCTCTTCCCGTGGTTCTATGTTCCTGACTAAGCCAGACGCAAACAACGTTTTCCCGCGGTCGTAAAATGGCAGATTATCGCCCGGTTCCATGCTTCTAAACCTTTACGAGTTGGCCTTGCTGCCTTACCAATGACTCTTGCTCTTGTTGGCTATCGCTATAGATAAAACATTTCATTCAGTAGCTGACAATCAAAGTTGCAATGAAGATGGTCGTTCCAGCACTAGCATGGAAGAGGATAGAAATAATATTTGTTGTTTGCAGTACACAATGCCATGCAATGGCTGTAAAACCCACTGAAAGGTAACACATCGATAAGGGCAGGTCAGGCAGGCAGACGGATCCATTCGTCGGGCATGCCGCTGGCCATGGTGGGGGAGGGGGGGGGGTGTGACGGAGACCCTCCAGGCGGACCAGACGAGCCAGTCCAATCACTAATTTAGATATGGCCTGATACAAAACCTGAGAAACTTCAGGAAGGTGCCATATTTTTCCAAAGACTTCCAGTTTTCCATGTGAAGTTAGACCCCACCAAAAAGTTTCGTGTGTGGTACGGCTCCACCAAAGAAGCTTCAGGTGGGTCCGAACCACAGGAACCCGACCAAGAAGCTTCAGGTGGGGTCCGGACCACAGGCGCTCCAACGATGACGACGACTATATAGAAGAGCAAAGATAATTGCGTGCCCTTTGCGTTTTCTTAGTGTCTGGGTGTGCTTGGTTCGAGGATAAAAAGCCGACGATGAGTGAAGGCTAAGTGTGGAAGATTTCTTTGCATTGTTTAGTAGGTGGATCGCGTCGTACTTTATGCGCAATCACGGCTATTGGCGCCGCCCACATTGTTTCGCCGGTGGGCAGCGGGATTGGGAAATGTCCCGAGCGATGCGAGTGTTGAACCCGGACCTTCGTATCCAGAGTCCAACACCTTAGCCACTCGGCCATTCCCACCCCAGTGTGGTACATTTCGTGCTAAAAGCCATGAAGTGATAAGTTAGTTATATTCTTACGTTGGCACACGCGAACAGCCTCACCTAACCATATTTTCCCAAACCAAACACTTCCAGATTTATAAACAAGGCCACTTTTCTCCTTTCGACGTTTTGTCTGGACACTATGTTTCTTATTGATGCCAGTACAGCAGTCAGCTGTCGCAGTTCACTGAAAATCGAACATGGTGGGACCAGACGCGCAGCTAGGGGGGGCTACTCCCTTTCAGAAACCAAAAGTAAGCGAGTTAAAGCAATACATTTGACATTTTCTCCACGCAAAACCAGTTCGGCGCGCGAAGTGTGCCGCAAGCTGGCCCAGTTTCATAACATTATTTTGCCGCTCCCCTTAAGAAAATCCTGGCTGCGCCCCTGGGTCGAGCTTTGTGTTTACTCAACATGACTCCAAACATACGAGTCGAACTTGTCATTGGCGAGTGAGACAGAAGTTACCGGGACGACCTGGCTCCGTTATTCACTGGGGCACCTCCGCTGATCACGGAGAAATTGCATCCCTGCCATGCACCATGCCACACCAGAAAATGTTTTCAACAGATACTTTCCAGAAATCAATATGGGTGCCCAACCGCCGACTTACAGATTGGAGAAAGCCGCGCTTCCGAACAGCCCTGCGCAAATGCTGTTCCTGGGTACCTTTAAGCCAAAAGTGACGGGGGTGAGGTGTTTCCAACCACAGCAGCAGGTTAACCATATCAACAAACCACAGCAGAACAAGGTTAAGGCAGACTTTCTTCACCAACAGGGTAGTAGAACACTGGAACCAGCTGCCAGAAAACATTGTCAGTAGCAGCACATTGAACATCTTTAAAAACAGCATAGACAATCATTATAAGAATAGAGGGCTTGCTTTTCAGTATTACAGGGAGGGCTGATTGACAGATTTGGTGGGCAACTGGTTCAGTGTACAGAGTGCAACCAAGAAGGGCCATTGTGGCTCATAGTTGCACTAATCTTTTATGTCTTTATGTCTTTATGTTTCGATCTCTTACTACTATATGCATTAACGCAACATACAAGCTTATCCTTGAAACCGGAGGTCGGATTGGTGTAAAATATGTTCTTTGCTATACAGTTGCAACGCTTGAAAAGCATTTATGCACTTGTCTTGTAGATTTTCAGTGGCTTCACCTATCAAATGACGGGACAAAAGTATACGAAAATGGCTTCTTGCTTCTGCATTGATGGATTGGTGGTTAATCTGCGCGTTTTGTTTGCACCGGACGAGCTACACCATCATGGGCGGCTTTCAAGGGCATACGGTGAAAATATAACTTACCCAATTTTCGTATTTTTACTTGATTTTTTGTGCAACGTTTGCCATGCATATTGATTACAGCAGTGAAATTGATTCAGTCCCAGGGAAAAGTAAATTCTGACTCGATGTTTGAACTTGAATGCACCCAAATGTCTTGTGTATCGTGTCAAATGTAAATCTGAGTAATTATCGATGGAACTAGCATTCCTCGTGCACTAGATTAGTTGCATCGTATGCTAGACAGAGACACACTGTTATAATTATTGGCGCTAGTACCATGAAATCTGGAATGTAACTGGTTGCATGTCAGTATATAATGCAACATTCTCAAAACCACTGGTATAGGATACTACGTTTTAATTTTCAACCTGAAAATTTACTTTCTTGTTCTGTGGTTGCAATTACGGAAAGCAATGCTAAGTAACAAACATTTTCAGTGAAGAGCTAGTCTGCACTGTGAAATAAGCCAGTATATATTGGGCAGTCTGGAATTGACCATCGACAGTTCACGCAGTCACGAGTAACTTACCGACCCATGACACCCATAACTTACCGCCTTCGGCCCCACAACTGGCGGGAAAGCAGAACTGACATGGATTTGTCGATAGGCAGTGCCCGCTTGTCTGCTGCAATCAGCTGGCTAAGTCCAGTCACGACCAAACACGGTGAAAATGTAAACAGATCAACCGGAACACTTCCCCGGCTTTGAGACAGGCGTGTTTGGGTGACTAGTTTGTTTACATCTGAGCGCTCTAGAATATCTGACGTACAAAGCAAACACGGGTCATGTTATTTAGCTGCAACTGACGTTCCGCAGGAGACTGCCGGGCCTGGATAGGGGCGAGTGTGTTTAAAAACGTGGCGAATAACAGAGGTCACTTGCACAGCCTTTAAACCGAGTTGATGTTGCATGCAAGTTCAAGGCAAGTGTACATTTACGTTACAGGAGTTTTGCGTTATAGTGTATGTGACGTTGGGAAGGTTGCGGTGGGAGAGGGGTTTGAGGAAAGTCGATTTTGTCAGGGTGCCGGCATCAGTCTACTCTTGTCAAAGAGCACCGAGGGATCTTTACGGTGCGGGCAAGGAAGTAAATGTTAACACCCCTCGTGTCGGCTGCCGCGCGTAGGTATTAATTAGTAGCATGCGTTCTAGTAAGGAAGACAGAACAAGATTAGTTTACCCACTCACGATTGGCTAGAACAGCCCCTGTGTATTATGCTTTACGTTCAGCTGCGGTTTGAATTTCACATGAGCATATGCATGCACAAAGTGGTGCGAGTGATACTGTCTTGTGTGAACATTAAGTACTGAACTTCTGTGTATGGATGTCGTGCAAAATGTACGTCTGCGAATGTCATGCATTCTGAGAAGAAAATTGCACCAATTAATTGCCGAAAATCTCCTTGACGCCTTCATGTATGCATGTTCGCAAAATCTCCCGCCTGGTGGCGCTACGGGTGGTCACCGAACGGCAAATGTTCGTCGCGTATCGAATACAGTCTTTGGTTTGCATTAAGCGGTCTCCAGTTGAGGCCCAGGGAATAATAACGATATTAAATTTATTCCTTTAGTGATTAAACTTCGTGAATGTGTGGCAAACGAAATCACTTTAGTTCTGCATACATCTTTGAAGGTCCTTAACTATGTAGTTCCGAAGACAATGCACGTATGATGACCGCTAATCGCCGGGATTCGGCCGACCCGTGCTGTTATCACTTGTCCTCACTCATCCAGCACCTCTACAAGCACCTCGCACTGGTAAAAACAGTTACTTTTTTTGCTGATCCATTGGAGAAACTTCACCTGCAGTACCCCTCCAAAGTCGTAGGCTCCCTTACTGTACATACATCGAAATATGTGAGGAACAACGGAAATGAAGTAAATAGGACGGATATTTCTGTATATGAATTTAACCATGGCAAAACTTAGTAATGGGTGATGAACTTCAAGTTATTGCAACTTTAATATTGCGCCAAGTCTAATCGACATATTTGAATGAGGTTGCCGATTTACCGGCCGAATACACCTACCACAGCTGCAACCCCATGCACCCACCATTGCTGACACCCCATACACCCACCATTGCTGACAGCCATTGCACCCTTGACGGCCACACAACTACTATCGCAGATACCTTCAACGCGCCCACCACCGCCAACAATCCATACACCCACCACAGCCGACACCACCATACACCCACCACAGCCGACACCACCGTACACCCACCACAGCCGACACCACCGTACACCCACCACAGCCGACACCACCATACACCCACCACAGCCGACATCCCATACACCCACCACAGCCGACATCCCATACACCCACCACAGCCGACATCCCATACACCCACCACCGCCAACAATCCCATACACCCACCACAGCCGACATCCCATACACCCACCACAGCCGACATCCCATACACCCACCATAGCCGACATCCCTAACACCCACCACAGCCGACATCCCATACACCCACCACAGCCGACATCCCATACACCCACCACAGCCGACACCACCATACACCCACCACAGCCGACACCACCATACACCCACCACAGCCGACATCCCATACACCCACCACAGCCGACACCACCGTACACCCACCACAGCCGACACCACCGTACACCCACCACAGCCGACACCACCGTACACCCACCACAGCCGACACCACCATACACCCACCACAGCCGACATCCCATACACCCACCACAGCCGACATCCCATACACCCACCACAGCCGACACCACCATACACCCACCACAGCCGACATCCCATACACCCACCACAGCCGACATCCCATACACCCACCACAGCCGACATCCCATACACCCACCACAGCCGACATCCCATACACCCACCACAGCCGACATCCCATACACCCACCACAGCCGACATCCCATACACCCTCCACAGCCGACATCCCATACACCCACCACAGCCGACATCCCATACACCCACCACAGCCGACACCACCGTACACCCACCACAGCCGACACCACCGTACACCCACCACAGCCGACATCCCATACACCCACCACAGCCGACACCACCATACACCCACCACAGCCGACACCACCATACACCCACCACAGCCGACACCACCGTACACCCACCACAGCCGACATACACCCACCACAGCCGACATCCCGTACACCCACCACAGCCGACACCCCATACACCCACCACAGCCGACATCCCATACACCCACCACAGCCGACATCCCATACACCCACCACAGCCGACACCACCGTACACCCACCACAGCCGACACCACCATACACCCACCACAGCCGACACCACCGTACACCCACATACCCACCACACCCGACACCACCGTACACCCACACACCCACCACAGCCGACACCACCGTACACCCACATACCCACCACACCATCGATCAGCCCGCCGACGTGGAGACGGAATCAGCCGTGTAGCCGATGCGGGAGCGGGGGCGGAATGTAGCACCGGGGCGGCGGGGCGGGGCGGGGCACGACAGGGGACGGGACAGCTGGGATCCGGCACCTGTTGGCGAGGATTACCGGATTACTGCACGGCGGCGGCGGCGGCGGGCTCGTCGCGTTGGGCGGACCCCGGGGCACATCGAGGGGGGGGGCGTCGCGTCGGGCGGGACCCGGGGGGCATCGCGTCGGGCGGGACCCGGGGGGGGCGGCCGTCGGCGACCGGAGCGCCCGGCCGGCGGAAGTCAGCCGCCAGAGGTGTGTACCCCGACGACGAGTTGTGTCGGTGGGTATATGTAGTCAGCAGGCACATCGTGTCATCAGATATGTGTAGGTGTTAGATGCGTGCAGTCATCAGAAGCATGTAAGAGTTCCCGTCCAGAAATTCTGAGCGGGGCCACAGCGGGCTAAATCGGGCTAATCCCAGCTCAGTTCCTGGGCTTTGCCCACGCTCAGTCCTTGGGCTCTGCCTATGCCCTGTCTGGGTTCCGCTCGGCATATGAAGTAGAACCCGACCAAGAATCGCTTCGGCCCCGTTCGGGCCCCGCTTGGGCAAATACGATGCCAGAGTTTGACCGTGCTGAGCCCGACTTGTCTATGGCTGTTGTACACGGAAGAGGTGTGGCCCCGCGCTGGCAGAGCCCACATACGCCCATGGGCTGTGAATCCCTATGTAACCTGGGCACAGTCATGAAGTCTTGAAGTCATAAAGTGTTCAGGCTTAACAAGAGCAACAGGTCCCATCTGGGTTAAACCTGTGAAGAAGAGATACTATAAGGCTGAACATGACACAAATATACTCAGTACCTCAACCGATGCCACATCCTGAATTCCAACGAAACTATTCACCACCATCCTACACACATTTCAATAGCTATCTAGCCCTATTCACTGGATTCCGCGAAGCACACGTGTGGATCGAGTTCCCCATCAATTATTTTCAACTCCATCCATGCATGCTTAAAGGGGCCTACACCGTGCATACCTACTAACATACATTTCACCCCAAACACCACTACATAGAATTCAAAAACAGCAGTCTGCAGCCTAAAAGCATTGTCCACCCTATTTATTAAAATACACATTAAATGAGGGTCTTTCACTCAGCAACTCAGTATCAACAGGCGGCCTACTTCATTGATCAACCATTCTTGAACTGAACACCTGCTAGCGCTTAACCGCTTAACTGCCATACACCTTGACTTGTCTAACCTGAATTTATGACTTCGATGTGCCACCAGTCTAGTCACCGGTACAAACAGACTTGCTAAAGCTGATTAAACAAAACTTGAGCAATCCACAACACGTGGATTGCCCTTCACACCCTCTCCGTTCATAGCACGTGCTTGTCTTGAAGTGGTCTACCAACCCTGGCACGAAATCTCGCAACCTCCACGGGATGCTGGATGTGTGTTGGAGCGGGAGTCGAATAGCTGTCACGGTGTCTGTTCTGCCTGGTCACCTGCTCAGCTCCCACCCGGGCCATGGACTGTTCCAGCTCCCTACCTCGGTCGGGAGCTGCTAGGGCGTCCTTCCCCTGTCCAGGGGCTATCCAAGCACAACCGTCGGTCAGGGTCCGTCCAAGCGTCACTTCCCTTCTCTCCACCTTGGTTAGAGGGTGTTTAGGTGTCCTTCCCCTTATCAGGGATTATCCAAACACAACCGCCGGTCAGGGTCCGTCTAAGCGTCACTTCCCTTCTCTCCGCCTCGGTCAGCGGGTGTTAAGGCGCCACCGACCGACCGTGCCAGGATCTGCCTCAACACTCCCTTCAGGGCTCTTGGACGGAGGCCTCGCCCCGTCGGGATCTGTCTGTGCTTCACAGGGCCACCAACGAACCACTCCAATTAGTCTGATCATCCCTGTCGCAACGAATTACCAATTACCCACCCTGCCGACGGGTAGATGCGAGTGGCAGTCGCTATGGACGGACCGGGACGACTCAGGGATGTTATGGACAGGCCGGGGTGACCTAGGGGCGCTACAGACGAGTCGGGATGAGTCAGGGATATTACAGGAGTGGAGGAATGGGTGTCGACCCACGTACTTGGGGGGGGGGGGGCTTCGTCCACCGATGTTAGCCCGATAATTTCAACTTTTAACATGAGACCCATGTACATCTTCAATCCATTTCGGCCTGCGCATTTACCCATGCACTCCCCCATAATAATTGTTAATCATCAACGCCCCTGGGCCCAGATGACCCAGGGTTAATGCAGGCAGGCTGTGGTGACTCAAGGGTGTTATTCACAGGCACGTGTGATCCAAGGGTGCTTCGGACGGATTGTGGTGAGTAAACAGAGATGTTGAAAGGTCGGGACAACAGTCATACTGAACATAAACACGGCATCCATCTATGTATTTATATATCTAACTGAATATACAATAACAACGCCGAAGCACGCCATAAACCCGAACCAACACACCACCAACTCCCGCTGTCTGAGTGTTGTGGTGTTGTGTACGCTGACCAACAGCATTGTGCATCCTTTATTTTCTGTTATCTCCGCATTTCATCGTCTCTCAGATTGCCCTACCACTTACCGTTCCGTTCGGTTACCGTTGCTGCGGTCTGTGGAGCCTCCGCTGCGCCGAGTAGCAGCAGTGATCTAGATCACAACTTCCTGACATTTTATTGCCTTTCGCCCAGCTCCATTATCCACGCCTTTCTCCACAATAATAATAATAACACTATAATGTAATACTAGTAGCAAAGTGGTAGTAATACTGGTAAAAGCGGTATCAATAACACTAACAATCGGAGTAATAGCACTATTAATCCTAGTAGTAGTAGTAGTAGTAGTAATAGTAATAGTAGTAGTAGTAGTAGTAGTAGTAGTAGTAGTAGTAGTAGTAGTAGTAGTAGTAGTAGCAGTAGCAAAAGTAGTAGTAGTAGCAGTAGCAAAAGTAGTAGTACGATAGTGATACATACTCGAACGGTGCGCAGTCGCACAGCTGGCTGCCATCAGCGCAGAGGGCCGCCCCACGGTCGTAACCAGACAGACGCGTCAGCTTGTGCCCGAGTGTGCCGGCCGCGCTGTCCGACTGTCCTGTTGACGCTGCCGACAAGTGGACCTCCCCGCAGCCGCCAGCCCACGTCAATGGGCAGTCCGAGGAGCAGAACGGGGGCGAGGGGGCGGAGGGGGCGCCCCCGCCGGGCCGACACGGCCGACACGTGTCGGGCCGGGTGTTTGGCCGCTCTGACCGTTGGCCCGCCGCGGGCGCGGGTCGCCGGCCAGCGCGCCACAATGGTCCCCTCGGCGCGGCCTTTGTCGCCGACGTGGCCCCTTCCGGCCGGCCAGGTAGGGCCGGCCGGCCGGCCGCCATTCAGACGGCGGATTACGACGCCGCCGGCAGGAAGGGCGCAGTCCGTCACCGGCACAACTTGACATGTGTCCGATAGAAACATAATCGCTGTTTGGCATCTCTATAAATACTTGACGTTCTTGGATTGACTGCACCACAATGGGACGTACTCTCTGCGGGGAAGCCGGGGACGAGACCGTGCGGGGAGCGGCCGGGAACACGGACGTCGATCGGCGCGCGAGAGAGTTATCCAGTCATCAGCGCGGCGGTAATCCTCTCCGCCGACCCGGCAGTCGGCCGCGTGACGTCACGGTAGCGGGCGTGCCGTCACAACAGGCGCAGATCTGCCACGAGAGGTGACGCGCCACAACAGCGGCTGGTCCCCGCCGGCCGGTGCCAGGCGGTAGTAAAACAGCACTTCCTGTCGCGGCGGAGGGCGTCGGTCGCGGCCAGGCGCGTCATCACCGAGCCGGGCGTCCTCTCCAATCGGTGTCGGTCGTTTGTTGTCTCCAACTCACAGCGATGTCAAGTCCAGCGCTTCGTCCCCTTCTCTTCGGCCGGAGGCATTTTATGTCGCCGCTCTGCAACTACGATCATATTCTTTTTCGCGAACCGCTCCTGAGTCTCTGCCCCTGACATAGAATCTTTGCGAATCGCCAGGCGACAACGGCCGGCATATCGCAACCTTGTCAATAATCATATACCGCAGAATGTCGCACTGCAACAACCGTGCGTTAAATGTTCGATCCACTTGATTCGGTTTGGTGTCCGGCTCTGACTCATTCACACAGCAGCGTCCAGCAGTGGTCCGACTGCAGCATGGCGTCCAACGTCCGCCACAACCCACGTCCGGCTCAACGTCCGGCTCAACGTCCACGGGTCACAGTCAATTCACAACGACCCCAGTCACCGTCACGGTCACAGTCACAGTCAGCCACGAACATGCACGGTGGCAGTCGCAGTCACGGCGAGAGTCAGTCAGTCATCATGACAGTCACGGTCACGGTGACAGTCACGACCATCCACTTTGACAATCACAGTCACGGTATGCTGTCACGGTTATGGACCATGAGCCATTGTCAGAATGGGACCATGACGATGACGATTACCGATCACATCGACCACTCAGTTACTGTGGATCCAACAGAGATCCAATGGTTGTCACGGACCGCATCGAGCGGCGAGGAGTGCACCGATCAGCATGTGGCCAGACAGCTGGCGAGCGCACGACCCCATGTACGGCCCAAGCACTGTAGTAGGGCCCTGACGGGGCGGAGTGGAGCAGGCGGGGCGACCAGTGGCGAGACAAGCTCGCCAGCACGCTCGGAGCTCCAAATAGCCGCCCGGTTATGCCGGTGGTACCATTGTCACCGGAGGCCTCTGAAGGATGTCGTCTGCAGCGCCCCGGACCAGAAGGGTGTCGGGTCTTGTTGAGCCGCCGGAGTGTGTTGAAGTCTTCCGCGTTGTCACGGCGTATTCACGTGCTAAGGTGATAAAGTGCTTTTGACTATTTGTAAACAAAGACACGCCGCCGAAACGCGCGAGGTTCACGTGTTATTTACGAATTAGAATCAAAGTACGGCGCTGTTCCAAGGCCGTTCTTGCTGTGAATTAATTCATTGATGACTCAATATTCTGGTGTTTGTTCTAGGTAGCTTACAACCGACACCAAAGCTTCTGTAAATCCTGGAGTGAAGTTTAACGACAGAAAGAGCGCACAAGCTTTCTAATCTAATCGGTCATTGCATCTGCTACCTCTAGTGCTAAGTATAATTCTAATATCATCTTACCAATCGTGAGAAGGGAAGGTGTACTGAATTTCACATTTGAAAAATCTGGCGGGTGGGGATTGGAGTAAGTTGGTGTGTTCTTCAATGAATCGTAGATATTATGAAACCTTGTATTGTTGGGAATGCCTGAGCAATCGCAAAAAGTCGTGTCAAATTTCACCCATGATTCTCCAGTTTTCAAAATGCAAAACAACTAACAAAATATACGTAGAAACCCTGGACATAGTACTTCGTTTGTCATCACATATTGTTTTTATGATCTCGAGATGACAATGTTCCCATCGATCCCGTCCATACCAACACCTTTTTGTTCAGAACCGCAGAGGAAAGCTACTGCTGGTGGTGGAAAGCCCGACTAGAAATTATATCTCCGCAAGAACTCCGCCAGAATAAAAAGTCCAGGGGATATTGACAATTTCAGGCAAACTTTTACATGCAACGACAATATGCATAGCGTTAAATGTCAACACAGTTTGGGGTACGCATCCTTTCCTCCCCCGTGGTGGAGTCCATCCATCTGAGTGCACTGGAGCGCTTTAATTACCATGTGGGCATATACACACATAATCCTATTCATGTCTTCCAGCCTCATGAACACTGAACAGCTTAACAATCCCCGTATCTGAACGGGCAAACCAGTCAGAGGATTAAGGAGCGTACGCGCTGATGACAAAGCCCAGGCATGTGATGTCAGTTTGGACATTCGCCAACGCAAATCTTTCAGTTGGCAGGGCCTTGTCATCGAGTCTCGGTTGCCGGGTCCCGAATGATTAAGCCCACGGGAGAGCACTGGTGGCGGTGCCCGAGCGCCCAGTGACGGCGGTGCTGGAGGCTCCACTGGTGCAGTGTCTGACAGCGGTGCTGGCTGGTGCAGTGACGGCGGTGCTGGAGGCTCCACTGGTGCAGTGTCTGACAGCGGTGCTGGCTGGTGCAGTGACGGCGGTGCTGGAGGCTCCACTGGTGCAGTGTCTGACAGCGGTGCTGGCTGGTGCAGTGACGGCGGTGCCAGAGAGCTAAGCGACGGCGGTGCCACAGGCTCCAGTGACAGCGGTGCCAGAGGCTCCAGTGACTGCGGTGCAGAGGCTCCAGTGACAGCGATGCAGAGGCTCCGATGACAGCGGTGGTACAGCCCAGTATCTGCGGTGTCAGGGGCTCCAGTGACTGCGTTACAAAGCCTCCAGTGACAGCGACGCAGAGGCTCCAGTGACATCGGTGCCTGATGGCTCAGTAACAGCGTTGCCAGCTGTCCCAGTGCCAGCGATACGAACGGGGATGCCAGTGTCTGCGGTACAGAGGCTTCAGTGTCTGCGGTGCCGGAGGCTCCAGTGACAGCGGTGTCAGACTCTAGTGGCTCCAGTGGCGTGGCGTGGCTCCATTGGCGAGGCTCCAGTGTCTGCCGTGTACCAGGGCTCCAGTGGCAGCCATGCTGCCGAGTCCAGTGACAGCGGTGGCACAGCCCAGTGACTGCGGTACCAGAGGCTCCAGTGACAGCGGTGCTGGCGGGTCCAGTGACCCGGCACGGTGACTGACGTGCGACTGTGTGGAGCGACAGCGACTGACGTGTGTCTGTGTAGAGCGACAGCGACTGACGTGCGTCTGTGTAGAGCGACAGCGACTGACGTGTGCCTGTGTGGAGCGGCAGCGACTGACGTGTGTCTGTGTAGAGCGACAGCGACTGACGTGCGCCTGTGTAGAGCGACAGCGACTGACGTGCGTCTGTGTAGAGCGACAGCGACTGACGTGCGCCATGTGTAGGACAGCGACTGACGTGCGCCTGTGTAGAGCGACAGCGACTGACGTGCGCCTGTGTAGAGCGACAGCGACTGACGTGCGCCTGTGTAGAGCGACAGCGACTGACGTGCGCCTGTGTAGAGCGACGCCTGTTAGAGCGACAGCGACTGACGTGCGCCTGTGTAGAGCGACAGCGACTGACGTGCGCCTGTGTGGAGCGACAGCGACTGACGTGCGCCTGTGTGCCTTAGAGCGACAGCGACTGACGTGCGCCTGTGTAGATGGACAGCTACTGACGTGCGCCTGTGTGGAGCGGCAGCGACTGACGTGCGTCTGTGTAGAGCGACAGCGACTGACGTGCGCCTGTGTAGAGCGACAGCGACTGACGTGCGCCTGTGTAGAGCGACAGCGACTGACGTGCGTCTGTGTAGAGCGACAGCGACTGACGTGCGCCTGTGTAGAGCGACAGCGACTGACGTGCGCCTGTGTAGAGCGACAGCGACTGACGTGCGCCTGTGTAGAGCGACAGCGACTGACGTGCGTCTTTACAGAGCGACAGCGACTGACATGCGCCTGTGTAGAGCGACAGTGACGGTCGGGCCCGGCGGTGACACGCCGCGGGCGACGCCGGCGGGCGGGCCGTGGCCTCTGACCTGTCGCGACCCCTCTAATTGGTGTCGACAGGGTCCCAGCGGCGCTGCCAAAACACACAGGGTGGAGACGGCAGCCTAAGCCAGCTGTGAGAGGACCGGGGCAGGTAGGGCACACTGCCGCCACGCCTGGCCTGGGATGTGTCACGGCAGGGTCCTCACCTGAGCTGACGTCATTACGACGGAACGAGGCGGGCGCCGGGACAAGCTGACGAGGCGCAGTATGGGCTGCAGAGGCGGGCACCATGACGGACATGATATGGGCTGCGGAGGAAGGCACCAAGGCAGCCACAATATGGGTTATAGAGGCAGATACCATGACAGACACAATATGGGCTGTAGAAGTGGGCTTTTGTATACGTGTGGTGGGCCTGGCTACCACCACACACTTTTTGCTCTTTTAACATGGTGCCCTATGAGGTGGGCTCCACCAGCCAAATTGATTGCATTCATTGCGTTCATGCATTGGGCCCCACCAACAATGTTCAACCTTCTCCACTCGTAATGAGTTGCGATCAGAGCAGATAACCACAGCAGTTGAACATGACACCGTCATTCGGGACATAGACGAAGACATTGACAATATGTGGGCGGCTCCATGGCGCATGGGTTTTCCGCACACCACGCCGTGAACGGTGCTATGACATATCTGCGAAGTGCAAAAAACAAATGTGAACGCATGGCGAAAGTTCCCTAAACAATAGCCAATGCTTGTTTTCACCTACTACAGGTGTCTGACATTACAGGTGCTTGATAAGCCTACTTTTAAACAAGCCTTTTTCATGCACGTCCCGTTCGGCACAGGGAGGTTGGCGCCCACTCTGTGCCCGTACCTGGAATATACAGGAGACCGACATTAGCAGCCCCGGCCTCATCACGTGACACAGTCAAGCGGGGAACCACAAGTTCGCCAATTGAGGCAGGTAACGCATGTCCAAGGCAGGTGGGGAATGCACACATTTGTGTATCAGGGTGAGGCCCCATTGTTCAATCATAACTTCAATGCTTTGCCAACCGAGTTTGCTCAGGCTAGGGGTCACGTGTTGCAAGCAGCTCTGTCAAAGACTTAGTTACCGCGAACATCCGCGGGACCACGACACGTTCGCCAGAGGTACTGGCACACTCAGCAGAGGTCGCGGCACACTTGACAGAGGTCATGACACTCTCGGCGGGGGTCATGGTACTCTCGGCAGAGGTCATGACACTCTCGGCAGACGTCATGGTACTCTTGTTAGAGGCCATGGCACTCTCGACAAAGGTCGCGCATGACACACCCGGCAGAAGTAATGGCGCATTTGGAAAGACAAAAAGTAAACTTTTGAGGCCCCAGTGTGATTTTCAGTGGAACCGGTACCATTTTTGGAGCATCAGAACGATCTTCAAGTGCCACTGCCCGGCCCTTTGAAGCCCCTATGGTTATTTTCAGGGTCCCTGGCGATACTTCTTGGGCCACTAGCATGATTTCTAGGAGTCCCGGGCCGATATTTTGAGGCCCCAGCGTGGCTTCCAATGGCAGGTACGAGTTTTC
This sequence comes from Imbricaverruca yamaguchii, assembly GCA_034440575.1. NCBI lineage: Eukaryota > Metazoa > Arthropoda > Thecostraca > Neoverrucidae > Imbricaverruca > Imbricaverruca yamaguchii. The sequence continues at coordinate 196,826 of JAOTOL010001636.1, read as the reverse complement.
GGGGGCTAAGCAGTATTTTCGGGCCTCCGTACCACTTTTTAGAGTCCCAGCGTCATTTTATGTGCCCAGGAAAACTCGTTTTAGGGGTTTTGCGGCCCCAATGCGATTTTCAGCGACCCGGTACGATTTTTGGGCGACAAACGGCACCTTTTTAGAGGGCTCGGCGCATTTTTTCGGACCCCAGCGCGATTCTTGGGGACCCTACAACCTCTCATCGGGGGAGGGCAACTGCCCACTTACCACCACACGGTATGCCACTGAACACCGTCGGATATTATTGTCAAGTGACTCTTTCGGCTACAAACAGAAGTCCATAAATCCTATGTAAGTATTGAAAGTAGTTTGAAACCAGAGGTACGTGGACAGGTGTTCGCATTGCCTATAGGTACACCTTGTATCGAAATGTTCGTATTTCGCAATGCTAGTAATATCTGTAGGCGCCAGGGGCTTCATCGGGTGAATAGTGGAGAGCTCCATTACTATTTTTACAACTCTGTCAAAATAAGTATGTAGAAGAAGAATTGTAGGCGGCGGAACGTCAGCTCGCCAGAGAGCTAAACCCGTCTTCTCCGCAGGGGGCCACCCGAGGGTCCTTCCACCAGGGTGTCCGCGCAGTAACTGGGTTCGTTGGACCTACAGACATACCAAAGGGGCCTCCCGTGGATCCTCCCACCAGGGTGTCCCCGCAGTGACTATGGCTGCTGGACCTAAAGCCATGCCAAAGTAGCAGTGCGTAATGTTTTGGAAACCGTAACTTCGCCCACGCAAACATTGATTTCTTGTGCAAATCGTGTGCAAGGCGTCAGCAAGTATCACATGGGCCACCATGAAATTCCGGATGGGGAGGGGGCCTTCTGTAGGTCATGATAGCCACTGCACGTTAAGGGTCATGATAGCCTCTGTATGCATCGTAAAATAAATCAATCAATAAAAGACGTTCCAAATGCTGGCTACTTGACAAGGGATACCAAGCCCCTTGCCATCTTAAGGAAGCCAATAGCCTGTAGGAGCGGCGGAGTTAATGAAGCACTGAAGGGGCAGGGCATATGTGTAAGCTTGGGATAACCATTGGTGTTGCCAACGTCTGAATCAACTACATTACTCTCTCGTAATACATATGCTGAATGTCAAACCGAAATAATTATTAGTGTTGCGTTGGCAGAACCAAATGCACGAGCATCATCAATGAAGGTCTGTTGCACCCTGATATATTCAGAAACATTTTCCTCTTTTCTTAAAAGTGGCTTGGTGCCTTCTCCAAATTCAGAGAATGAATACCTACCAGTACCTATTGGGTGACCATCAGGAGGGGAAAACAAAATATTGGTGTAGCATGATACCAGCAATACTTTATATAAAAAACAGTCGGAAGAAATGAGAAGAAAATGTAATGAGCTGCTCGAAGAGCACCATAGACGAAAAAGCAGGCCATGAATAAGAAGGAAATAGAGGAGAACATAGACGTTCTAAATGACTGGAAATAAATGAATCGGTATCTGAGACGTTTGAATGGAATGCAGCATCATTATGTCGCCACATTCGATATTACACAGAAATCCGACAAGCTTAAGAGAAGATCGAAGTGCGAGATGCAATACATGGTCGAGAATGAAGACTTTTTTTGCAGCAGCGACAAACCTGTTTGTGTGGCAGTGTAGAAGATGGACATACAATTGGAGTCGAAATACGGTAAATAATATCAGGAGAATTATAAGATGGTGATCATGCTCGATATGCAAGCAAAATGCAAGTAGCTAAGTCGTAGATAAGCTTGACGTTATTGGGACAGGAGATGAAACAGCCACAACTCACTAACGAATGACAACTGATTATGGTAGGTGGTAATTTGTAATAAAAAATGGGAACTTATCACCCTCCTTCAGCCTACCGCTTTCTCCTCATTGATGCCCGATACTAAGTTAAGCTGGCGGGGCTCTTGATCATCAGCCGGGCAGTTCATGAAATGGCCAACACCAACCTTGGACCCTGAAGCGACTCAAAATATATCGAATCTGTAAGACATGGACTGAAGCAATTGTCATTACGGTGCTTGCCTACCTACCACTGTTATTTTACATAAGGCCAAATATGTTCATTCATCTACTGTAATGAGATCAAGTTTCCTAAGACGCCAGCCGTTCCCGGCGCGTCATGAAACGCCCAGGCACCTTCATGACGCGCCACATTTACCCGCCACCGTCGGCGGTCCAGCGTCGTCGGCGGCGGCGCTGGGCCGCCGACGCCTCGCCGGGCATCCATCACGGCTCCGCCGCCCCGTGAGCGGTCGTCGCCGCCGGCACCGCCTTGTCGTCACTTCAAATCCATTAGCGGCCGACCGGCGGCGTATTCAGCGCGCCGGCGGCGTATTCAGCGCGCCGGCGGCGTATTCAGCGCACCTCGCCTCCGAGAGCCGTGATTCATCTCCCCTAGGTGGCCGTGTTTGTTCAGGTTGTCACGGGACAGGCCCGCCGGCGAAATCAAAGCCGGCCGGCCAGCTGATGCTTCCCAGCGCCCCGGGGCGCGTCGGTGTCGACGGGCGCCGACTGCCGGCCGGCGCGCGGCGGGAGCGCCGACGACGGGGGAGGTCGAGACCGGTGTCTTCCGGTCGGGCCGCTTGGGTGGCCGACTGAGAGGACGAGCGGCGAGGGAAGAGGGCCGAGAAGCCAGGAAGACGAAATATGGAAAAGGTCTCTGGCGCCAAGAAGACACATAGAGTAAGAAGGGGGAGAGGGAGAGAGAGAGAGAGAGAGAGAGAGAGAGAGAGAGAGAGAGAGAGAGAGCGAGAGAGCCTGACACGTTTTTTTTTAAGAGATCGGAATCCTCAGAAGACGAGGGCATACCATTCGAAAGCTCAGGATGCGCTGATTACGAACACGTAATGATGATCGAAATATTTCGATCATAAGCGTGTTTTTGCTCTATTTTACTATTGTTTCAACTGACAGAGTCCGCTATTTATGACCACGGTTATTTTTCCGTTGCATTTGGCATGTGTCAACTCATCATATTATGCACGCCAACGTCCAGTAGATTGCACTGCTTGAAGCCTCTCACAATGCCTGCAATAATTAATGAAATTCTGATCTAACGGACTGGCATCTAGTGTCATACTTTGGCCGTACATGGGTACGAAATCGCCCGTAGCGACACGCCGTCTGATAATGCATCGGCCAGGACCTAGGCAGACGCTATTTCATCACATATCTGACGCATGATGAAACTCACGGGGTTGATTTGTATTTGGCAAACGAGCCATGGTCTCCATAAATCCTCTTAGAACGTCAAAGCCGTCGGAGAAACCTGCCAATATTTTGTGGTTTGTTTCCTCGCACCTATTTTGTGACATCTAACCATTGCTCTGGCCTCCATAATAACGCTGCCGGAGAGTACACTGACCGTTTGCTGCCTGGCTGCACAACCTCGGCCGGTGAAGGGCACCAATGTGCGGAGAAGCAGTTGAGAACGGATTTTGTTTGCTCAGTGTGCACTCTTTGGCATGGCAGTCCCGGTCAGATATTCTACATAGATCGCCCGAACAATGGCTAAATAAAACAAACTAGATGTAAACGAAGCGCAAATATGCAAATTTCAGCACTCTCCGCCGGCTCAGACCTTCTGAGGACTTCCGCATGGGGACTAGACCGACGCGTCTCGTGCAAATTACCTCTGAATTAACTATGAACATCGTCTCTTTCGCTATGTTCCGGGTGGCAAGTTCTCAGCCAGCGTGTTGCTACGGGTGGCTTAACGCGCACATGTGACAGAAAATAAGGCGTAATATATAGATGACCAGGGTATAATCGATCATTTGATACACTGAGACGTGCTGGATAGTATTGCCTAGTATTTGAGGAATTAATAACTACCAAATAAAACAGCTGTATAACCATAACTTAAGCGCTGATGAATTCAATTGAAACAATTGCAAAATCAAACAAAAGTACGACTCCCCAAAACAAAAACACGATAGATATATTTGAGAAAAAGTGACATATTTGTACTTAGCATATGTTCACCATTCGGATGCTATGCGTCTCGTCTTTTGAGCGTTTAGGGTTCTTCCAACGAACTGTGGCCAGTTCCCTTGCCAGGTAGTGGCTTCGTTCATCTCAATTACTGATTGGAAACTTATCGACCCTTAACTGTATCTGCAACAGTTATCACGAAAACACATAGTTCGAAAGATCGTGCATTTACGTGACGTTATATTTCATGGTTAGAAGTTAATAGAAGCGGCTAGACACCTATGATTCTCACTATATATTTGCTTTTCCAAAATAAGTACAATGCACAAAATGCACTCCCATGCCACCTGTGTTCGTACATGGATCCAACTATCATACCCAATCATTCAACTCTGACCAGTGTTGATGATCCCTGTCACATCAAGCAATAGACCGCCTGCAGAGCGCAACATCAACCCATCCAACTCTGGCCATGGTGGTGATGGTCCCTGTAGACCGCCTACAGAGCGCAACATCAACCCATCCAACTCTGGCCAGAGTGGTGATGGTCCCTGTAGACCGCCTACAGAGCGCAACATCAACCCATCCAACTCTGGCCAGGGTAGCGATGGCTCCTGGCCTGACCCTGGACATATCCCACAGTAGACTGTTTACAGAGCCTAACATCAGCCGTGGACAGTCTATGCAGCAGAAAATCAACAGTGTACTGTCGACGACTCCAACGACCAGAGGCACAGGAATCGAGGGGGAAGAGGGGCATACCCTGCTCCCCAGCTTTGGACGAGTTTGACACCCATGGGTTTTGCATAGAAAGAATCGACTTCAAAATGGCTCTTACCCTCAACTTCTCAACATTGAGCTAGTTCCCTACAATGTTATCGTCAACAGTCATCGTCATCTTATATACCATAACATCAACATATATATGTATGTATAACCCAACGGTGGACTGCATACAGCACCAATGATGGACCGCATACGGCATCAACAGTGAACTATTCACCACCAACAGTGAACCATACAGTATACAGTACAGTATACTGTATAGTGGACCGTCCGGTCCATCATTGCCCATTCGGCGCTGAACCCTATCGATATACCGAACCATACCGAACCCCACACACAGATGGGGCCCCCGGCCGACCCTGCCTAACACCACCACACACCGTTAGGCCCCTGACCGACCATGAAGAACTCCACCACACACCGTTAGGCCCCTGGCCGACCCTGAAGAACTCCACCACACACCGTTAGGGCCCCCAGCCGACGCAGCCGAACTCCACCACACATTGTTGGGGTGGGTGGGGATCCTCGACGTGGCGTCCTCACCAACAGCGACATGCGCAGCGACCGGCACAGTCATAATGACATGCATTCAAGTGTCGCGGCCAGCCTCGCGACAGCCGGCGCAAAAAGTCGGCCAAAAACGGCGCGCCCGTCACGCGGCCACGTGACGGCCGGACGTGTCGCGTGTCCGTCCCATTCCCGGCCCGTGCGGCGCGCCGCGCGTGCCATCGTCACGCCCCCCCCCCCGGCACTGACCCCCGCGCTGCGCAGGTCCGACGGGCTGCGTTCCCAGGACGGCGCGCCGCCGACGCCGGCGATCTGCCGTGAAACGGCGGCCGGCTCGGGTCCGAGTTCGCCAGATGGGCGTCTGTTTTCATTATCGACAATGACGGGATTATGAATATTGATTCGCCTCGCAGTCCCATTCTCTGGCGGGCTTAATTACTGTGAGAAAACCGAGTTGGCACTGGATAGGATTGCGGCGCACGTGCGCAGAAGCACGCGCGAAGGGGTGGCTTGCAACTGGCGCCGGGCTGACGTGTGCTTTGTGTCCGTTCCGACATTCCCATCATCGTGAGGGGATGCGGCCGATCTTGCATCGCATTCCACACCTGACACAAGCTCCACCACACACGGACAGCTCACGCAAAGAATGCATCGGTGCGCCGGCGTCCATGCTAACGGGCGCCGGTACCCTGTCGCGGCGGGAATGTCACGTGGTCTAACATGTTTCGGGCTGATATAAACCCGAATGGCCTGGTCGGCCACTTCATGCTCCAGTGGTTGTGTAATAAGCAATTTGTCCAGCGTGAACTGCTGCTATTGTGGTTTTCCGACGATCATGCATATGACCCGCACACATTGCCGCTCGTATCGCGTGTGTACCTACCACTTCAACGCATCGGCTACTATGATGAACATTGTGGCCAAATGCCAAGTGACCGGCAGCTTTTCTTTTGCCATGCTCGACAGCTGGATACGATTAAAGGCGTGACCGTTACTTCCCATCCCTTCGGCCTCCACGCACCGAAAGCTGTTCCACACTATCTTGTATACAGAAGGAAGATCATCAACAACACATCCTTACGTCCTATTTACAACCTCACGCGATAATGGCGCCGAAAATAGACCTCATTCGCGGCGTATTTCCACTCTGCTGTCACGCAACGCGACGGCAAGCTGAACTCTGTCCGAACATATATTGAGTACACGCCCGAGCGTCCCACAGAAATACCAGCATACACGCCGACAACACAATACAACCGGCTGTCATTTAACGAACGCGATGAAGCAACCATCCCGTTAGTCACCACTACATAGCCGACATGACGCTTGGAGGTATCCACTCTGCATGATTAAATTTGAATCACCTGCCGGCTATTAAACACCCCAATCATAGCCGGGCTGCAGTGAGGGCCAAATCCAGGCCTGGCACCACCAAGTCGGTAGTCGTGTTTATTCATGTGGTTCTTAGGCATACAGAGGACCAGAACAGGGTCGCCGCTATTCTGCCGGGTAGCCGCCCGCCGTTGCACTATTCCCGAGGTTTGCAATACGCCGAGTGTGAGCTTCACAACTTCTCGGTCATCTCTGGCACAGCTTTGAACAGATCGGCCACCAGTCCAAAATCCGCCACCTGCGACCAAGGGCACACGTTAGCAGACAGTTTGGTTTGTTCTAAAACATGTCCGAGTTTGAATGTATCACTCACACTTGCACTCCATACCTCATTGTTTCCCCTTAGTCAGACAGCGACAGCATAGCACCGACAAAATGAGACAAACACACAGCTGGCGCCACCTATTATCTTCTAGAATAATTGTTAGTATTTGATATCTCCGAAAGAGTCAAATAACATACCTGGAAGATCGGAGCCTCCGGGTCCTTGTTGATGGCGACGATGGTCTTGGAGTCCTTCATTCCAGCCAAGTGCTGAATGGCTCCGGATATACCAACAGCAATGTACAGGTCCTGCAGAAAAAAACATTGGATTATCTCCCAGTATAACACAAACTGAATGTGAGCAATAAACCTAACTTCTATTAAAACATAAACTGACATCAATGACAACAGTACTGATTGAGTTGTTGGTTCAACCTAAAAACAAAATTCATGAAGATTAGACAAGACACGTTTAAGAAGTCGTACCTGTTGCTTTAAGGACATCAAGCCTTAATTCTCCGATCCACACAACTCTCACATCCACATAATTATCACAACAGTGTAAAATAATTGGCAATGTGGCCTGGAAATTCACAGTTAATGGAATTGTGCTATTTCATCCTTGTCTTAGGTGTTTACCAATTTGCCACATGATGTGTGGGCAGCCATTATACACACGACAGCTAAATAATGTAAAATGCATGTGACTGAAGTGAAATATGTGTATGACAACAGCATTGTGCTTTTTTTTAACCCTTAACCCTTTTTCCTTTACTTTCTTCCAATCTTTCACTTATTCCCAAGCAACTTCTTTCTTCATCCACAGTTAATGATAAAGTAATTTTAGGACACTGTCTCACAAACGACACACGGTAACCTATCGAGCTAGTCCGATACATTCAACACTAAAATCTGAACAAACCACCGCCTCGGACGGCAGCCCAGACCTGTTCCCCATCACTGGCCGGGAAGGTACTCACGGGTGCGATGATTTTGCCGGTCTGGCCGACCTGCATGTCGTTGGGCACGAAGCCGGCGTCGACGGCGGCACGCGACGCGCCCACGGCCGCGCCCAGCTTATCCGCCAGCTTGTACAGCAGCTCGAAGTTATCCCCCGACTTCAGGCCGCGACCTGGTCATACAAACACGGGTCAGGTGACTGCAATCGTGACCTGGTCACACAGATACTGGTCAGGTAACGGCAATCGTGACCAGGCCACACAGATACTGGTCAGGTAACAGCAATCGTAACCTGGCCACACAGACACCGGTCTGGTAGCGGCAACGGTGCTCAGGGCTCGTGGTGTCAAATGCCACGGTCTGGACACCAAGAGCGCTTCGGCTGTATGGGGGATGTACATGCTGAAGGATAATGCTTACGCTCGTGGTGAGGATGCTTCGCCACAGGTGGAATTCCCAGCAGAGCCAAAAATGCATTTTAGACTAACAGGCATCATACATTGAAACCTGTGTCTGTTTTTTACCAGACAAAAACTAGTCTTTGTCATGACAAACAGTGTTAACCAGGTAAAAAGCCATATAATTGTTGTCATGCGCACGCATCCTGTTCAATTTTCAGGTACAAATTCGCTAATGTTTGCACATTATACACTTTGCATGATACGTGACACTCTACTAAACATACAACCAGCATGATCTATATATATGAAAAAGATTGGGGTTTGCGGGCGCATCGACTTCAGTGGTCATGCAGCTCTTAAAAAGACTAAGCAAAGCATTTTCCGGACTTCTACCGGTAAAAAAAAAACGGTACAAACAGCGTGCGACATGTAAGTTTTTACCGACAGCAAACACAGTAAAGCAGGGGTTTTTGGGTGAAAACTGCCAGCCCTGATTGAAGGACTGAGGAATACAAATCATACAGCCATAACATATGCTAACATTTTCAAAGGACAAAGCCGTACCTGATGAATAAATATAACGGACAGCACAGAAGTAGATAAAATTATGATGAAGAAGTGAAAACACGACCTTGCAAAGAAAGGACATTCCTTGAGGTGTGTGGGTCTGATATTCAAGACCTTAGACCTTACCTCCACTGATGCCTAATCTGGGGACATCCCAGTGATAAATTATTCGTAAAATAGGGTAAAATGCCACTTTCCGAACACTCAATCGACATCCTTCTCCCAGAAGTATCGACATCCTGCCCATGTTGCGTGCTTATGAAGTCTTTGTGTCTCCTTTCTAACTGTATGTCGCTTGCAAGTGTCATGCTAAAGCTCCTAATAAGGAATAGTGATACATGAACATTTCGCAACGCAATTTCGAGTAAGGGTATTAACTATGATGAAATATGGCGTACGGTATCAGTTTATAGCATAGGTACTTTTCTCCCTGTCCCTAATATAGCTCTTTCTAAATTATGAATATCAAAGCAAATGACAAATGTACAGTCGTAAGTACCTACATCATTGGCTCAAATTGAGTCTGAAAGACATCAAAATCATTTTAATTGATATTAACTCTATGGCAAATTTCAACATCCTTCCACGCCCGTTTCGACATCTCACACCTAACGAAAAACCATTATTTTCACCCTGGGACATTCTCACCACTACTGACACCACCTGGACATTCCCATCTCCACTGATACCCACCCTGAGGACATACTCACTTCCAGTGACACCTGCCCTGGAGACATTCCCACCTCCACTGACACCCGTCCTGGGGACATTTCTACCACCAGTGACACCTGTGCCAGGGACATTCTCATCTCCACTGACACCCACCCTGAGGACACTCACCTCCACCGTCATCCGCCCTGGGAACATTGCCATCTCCAGTGACACCTGCCCAAGGGCATGCCGCTTATCCATCAACACCTGTGTTCATTTATGCTGGGGTGGATATCTTCACTGGCAACCGTACTCCTGTGTGCTGGTGACATTCCCACCTCTGCACTGTGGCGGACTAACCCCGCCGACAACTACACTGTGTGCTGGGAACATTCCCACCGCCACTGACAACCGTGCCCTTCGGTGCTGAGGACATTCCCACCCGCGCCGACAGCCGCATTCCTGTGTGCTGGGGTGCAAAATCCCTCCAGCGACTGCTGTGCTTCTCTCTGTCACGGGTAATCTCACCTCCGCTGTCAACATTTCTCGCCTGTGCCACTTGCGGTCTCACCTCTTGCTGGCAATAGTCACCCTCGGCGTTACAGGTGGTCTCACAGTCACCCTAGCAACAGCCACCCTCTGCGCTACGGGCGGTCTCACCTCTGCTGGCAATAGTCACCCTCGGCGTTACAGGTGGTCTCACTGTCACCCTGGCAACAGCCACCCTCTGCGCTACGGGCGGACTCATCTTCGCTGGCAATAGTTCTCGTCGGTGTCACCTCCGCTGGCAATAGTTATATTCTGTGCCACTTGCGGTCTCACCTACGCTGACAACTATCTGTGCTACGGGCCGTCTCACCTCCGCTGATGACGTTGGTGGCGCTGGCCAGCTCGGGCCGGTCGCTCTTGCTCAGCTCCTGGCCGACGTACTGGGAGGCGGCCTCGTCGCTGGTGGCGGTCGGCGCCGGCTCCGGGGTCGCGCTGCCGCCCTCGGCCGCCGCCGGCTCGAAGTTGGTGCCGCGGATGGTGATCACCTTCACCGGGTCGGTCGACCGCAGCGTCATGATGGCGTTCCCTGGCCGGCGGAGCACGTCAGGTCAGCTCAGGTGACGCCAACGACGGGGCCGAGGTAGCTCAGTTGGCAGAGTGTCGTACTCTTGATCGCTAGATTATGTGTTCGAATCTCACAACCGACGGAATTTATCGAGTCCACCCGCGACCAATCGGCGGGAGAGGTTGGTGACGCTATATGACCTAGCGGTTGAATGCGTCGTAAAAGAAGTAAAGGATGAATGCGCCGTCAAGGTTCTTCTTGACGCTAGCGTCCAACTGGTGGTCGGGATGGGGTAGAACATACCCAGCGATGATAGTGCATGTCAGGTTAGGGCCAGCCTCATCAGCATAAGACGTTGGGCCATGTCGACAATGGCACAGTCGGCGGGAATGGGACAGTGAACATTGACCGGTCCGATTTTACTAATCAGGTTAGGTCAATATTGACCTAGCTGGATGTCAAGACAGATCACACGAACTTCACTTGGCTTGACAAGGTTAACAGATCAGCTAAGTTCCGCAGAACCTGTACCTTCAATCTCACTCTCCACGAAGAACCCGGCCAGTCACTGCATACACATCAAGCCATCCTCATGCAATCACTTATAACGCTAAAGCTACCTCATTCGACTGCATGGAGTCGATCATGAATTGGGTATGTGGAATCAGCCACATTCCATTTCCTTGTGGCCTTCATCCAGGGTTAAAATATTGGTTTTTCGTTAGGTGTGAGATGTCGAAACGGGCATAGCAGGATGTCGAAATTTGACACGTAAGTAGTGTAATTTAAAATGCTTTTGATGTCTTTCAGACTAAAATTCGAGTTGATGGTGTAGGTAATTATGACTGGACATTTATCATTTATTTTGAGGTTTATAATTTAGGAAGAGCTATATTTCATGAACGAGATACCGTTAGAAAGGAGACATGAATAGTTCATATCCAGGAGCAGGATGCCGATACTTCTTGAAGAAGGATGTCCATTGAGTGTTCAGAAAGTGGTAAATTCCACCCTATTTCGTGAATAATTTATAACTGCCTTCATCCCTGAGGGGTCGGCCACCCACGAGCACGTACAACATCTGAGCCACGCCCGTGAGGCGCGAAGGCCTCCTTCCATCCCAAACTACCCTACCTCTGCCATCCCCTCACGCACGCCGCCTCGTTCCACGCCGGCGACGGCGGTCTCACCGGCATAGATGGTGCGGACGAACGTGTCGGCGCTGTTGACGGCGATGATGTCCGAGATGGGCGACACGTCCAGCTTGGCTGCCAGCCGCGGCAGCACCGCCTTTGCGAACGCGGTCGCCCCGGCTGTCGCCACACAAAACACGTCATAACGGTGCACGCCACGGGCCGCCGGGGCACAGAACAGACCAGAACGGCAGTGCACACCACCGACCGCCGGGGCACAGAGCAGACCAGAACGGCAGTGCACACCACAGGCCACCGGGGCACAGAGCGGACCAGAACGGCAGTGCACACCACCGGCCGCCGGGGCACACAGCACACCAGAACGGCAGTGCACAACACGGGCCGCCGGGGCACAGAGCAGACCAGAACGGCAGTGCACACCACGGGCCGCCGGGGCACAGAGCAAACCAGAACGGCAGTGCACACCACGGGCCGCCGGGGCACAGAGCAGACCAGAACGGTAGTGCACACCACGGGCCGCCGGGGCACAGAGCAGACCAGAACGGCAGTGCACACCACGGGCCGCCGGGACATAACAGACCAGAACGGCAGTACACACCACGGGCCGCCGGGGCACAGAGCAAACCAGAACACACCACGGGCCGCCGGGACACAGAGCAGACCAGAACGGCAGTGCACACCACGGGCCGCCGGGGCACAGAGCAGATCAGAACGGTAGTGCACACCACGGGCCGCTGGGACACAGCAGACCAGAACGGCAGTGCACAACACGGGCCGCCGGGGCACAGAGCACACCACGGGCCGCCGGACACAGAGCAAACCAGAACGGTAGCACAAACGGGCCCCGGGGCACAAAACACACACGACGGCAACGCACCAAATTCCAGTCAGGGAAACCTCAGTGGTGCCCATCTGAGAGGAGGACAGGGATTTCCGACTTGGAATGCTAACGCGTTGACGTAACAGGCAGCACGTCCGGCAGATGCGGATGCCACGTCACCATCCACAATAGCAAGTCAATGGCACACCACCAGCTAGAAACAGCAAGTCAAGGAATTTGCTTTGCAGTATAAATATAAGGCCTTGAAAAGGCACCATTAAACTTCGCCTTTTTAGAAGCTTCTCAAAATCAGGCACAGTACTAAGGAAACACATGTCAGCTCAATCTTCCATTACATCTATCAGGAATCATGTCGAACCACATACTTTGCAAAAACAAAACGTCTAGACCAAGCACGAACCGTTGAATCATGCCCCTGGGCTATGCCTGACATGTACCTAGTGCACATCACATGCTCGACACATACAGCACCAGCTGGCCATAGGTCAGCAGGACACCCACCGACAATATGTGTGTACTTGAACTGCTGGTGGGCGGCCAGCAGTACGGGCGTGACCCGCTCGGCCAGCAGTCCCTCCAGCGCCGGACTCTCGGCCACCAGCACCTTGGAGATGCCGCCCACCTTGGACAGCTCCGCCGCCACCTGAACAGCGGCCGCCACGTCAGTCGACAGAGGAACGTGAAGGCATACGAACGCGACATAGGAGAGTGGCTGCGACAGAAGTCGTCATAGGAACATAAAACCCACGAACGCGACATAAAAACAGCGACACATGTCACCCGCCTGGGATGTGAGATCACCCAATGGTTTGGGACAAGGTTAGACTGATGTCGTCAGAACCTGGATTTGGTTTCCAAGAGGATACTCATACCTTCGTTTGTCCTTAGGTGTTCCTTTTTTGTATTCACCATCGAGTTTTGGCGCTTTTGTCAAATAGCAACAAGGTTGCAGTTATTGTGCAACAGCAGCATCGAAACTTTCGGAAGGAAAAAGGAGATGATAACGTCATCAATAATGTAATGCAGTGTGTAGTAAAAGCCACCGTGACCATGGGCTAAGAATGTGGAGGGAACACCGAGAACATGGACCGATGCCTCTCTAATCTGTGCCATATCCTAAGTTCGAAAGAAAACATATACTCCATTGTATAACTATGAGCAATATTTTCAGCATCACATGGCAGAAGGCCGGTTCTGAACACACCACCATGTACACCTGTTATTAGCATATTTCTCCATTTATAAGCATACTCTAAACCACCTAGCATCAGTCCAACCTTATCCACCCCACTTCCCATCCCTTACCACACAACTTCAAATTCAAGTCAGACAAACATAAGTAATTTGTGGACCATATTTGTTATATACATTAAATGAAGGAATTGTCGCTACATCACCAAGCAGCCTCATCACTATCCATCAACCACTCTCACTGAAAACTTGTTGGCATTTAACTATCCTACATCTCGACTTGTCTAATCTGAATGGATGGCCCATGTGATTCCCCAAATGGACGATCATCATTCAAATTAGCATTAGTTAACCCTTGTACTACCCAATAAACCTTCATCTATTCAATTATGGATGTGAAGGTGGCTAATGCTGATAATTATGTGAGTTCCTAGATATATACCTGGATATGCTTTTTAATCCACTGAAGTTAAAACGAAGACATTTGGCAAACAGCTTCACAATGGGGGACCTTTTGCAATGTGCATTCAGCTTACATTTACTGTGCACTATGGAGGTAGAGTTCTGGTGAAAAACATCCAGATTTGTGTTCACGAGGCAACATATCTCACCAACTACCATACTGACACCGACAGTTACCTTGGATGTTCTTTCGAAGATTAATACAAGAAAGCTTCAGTTCTTTTTACTATAAATACACCATAAGATGCATCTACCAATCTACTCCCTCCCGGTGACTTTAATGAATGGATTCCAAAATAGCACAGTCCGGCAGTGTTATGTTGTCCGTTTTGCACCACCAATTGCCAGGGGAATCTCCCACGTGAGTAGGCTTGTGAGGTGATGCAGCTTCCACTGCTCTCTTGTTTGTTTTGTTGTTGTAGACGAACGATTTATTGTTAATTTGGTTGGTGCACATAGGACATGATGTTACGATAATAAGAAGTTTGTAGGGCTAAATCAAAGCTAGGCCGGTCCAGGACTCACGAAAGGCAATGCAAAATCCACTCCCGCATCCTCGGCACAGCATATGGGCGGATAGGTAGTTTATGGACACTCATGCTATGTCTGCTAAGCCGTAAGAATACACGTTCAAGTGATCTTCGAAGCAGCCTGTCTATCTGTTGAGTATGAGGCAGTGGCGGCGGGCAGTGCTCCATCGTATTTTCCTCTGGTGTATATCACCAGGCACGGTTACAAACGTTCACTCCGAAGTGTTTTTTTTTTTGTCAGTGCTGTTACACACAAGCCCAAGTTCATTATACTTCTCGGGAGAGATCCCCGTCACCTTTTCCACCATTTGTGGACAAAATATACACCAAATACAGCCCAATATCTGCAAAAAACGCAGTCCATTGTGCGCTGACGAAAACAGCAAGAGGCTGTAACAACAGCAGCAAGCAACAGGAAGCAACAGCAAGCAACAACAAGCTATTACTGCCCATTACGCGACACCATACCAATCAGCACCTGGGTTTTGGTGAGGCACTTCAGGGCATATTAGTCTGGTATCATACATAAAGTAAAAGGACAACTATTAATTTTTTAATTTTAATCACTGGATCATATTTACTTTTGCTATGACCAGCTTATGCATCTTTCTGGGTGACCTGGAACCACTGCTTGAAGATTTAACATCTATGCTTATCATGAACGTGGCCAAAAGTGGAAGCGATCGTTTGGAGTGCTTCATGCCCATTTTACTCCAAGCAATGCATGCATAAGTGCATTCCAGTTTGTTCATTATAGTACAATTTCATATTCTGATAACTGCAGCTAAATCCGAAAATCGTATGCTGGCTGTCTGCGTCAGCGGAAATGTAGCGGAGTGGCGAGACGAACGACACTCGCCACTGCAAGCACGACTGAACGACTACGATGGGAACGCTGCACGCGATGACGTGCGCAGTGCAGAGGGCACCTCACCTGACAGCCTGTGCAAAATGGCTGCAGGACCGTGTCTCCTTACGGCAACGGATGCACATGCTCACCGCAAAACTCGCCACACACACACACACACACACCTACATTTTTGCACTGCGAACCAACCACCAGGCAGGTGATCTCGTGGCCGATCTGCTTGGCGGCCGTGATGGCGCTCAATGTGATGGCATTCAGCTGGTTGTTGGCATGCTCGGCCACCACCAGGGTGCTGTTGAGGCGGTGAAAGACTCCTGTCTGAACAAGAAAAAACACATTAACATAGGTGGGAGGGTGCATTATTTTAAAAAAAACGCCCAATACGTGGTGGAGCAGCCACAGGTGGCTGGAGGGACTTAGTCAGTGACAGACATGTCCCTAGATCTCAGAAACAGGTTTCAGGTTCTGAGCCTGGATTGTGGATACCAAGTTCCAGACATTGAATGATGCAGGTTAACCACCATATCAAGAGATACATTATGTCTCATGATCTGCCACTCAACTTGAGGCATAGCTCATTTATATCCTTATTTTGCTTGGAAAACTTTAATCCTTCATCTTACATCTTACATGAGCCTGTGTGAAAAGAAGAACATTGATCATGCATAATGTAGTGCCAAAATAAAAATAATATCACACATGCAGTTTTTGGGGTGGTCTTGACCAAAAATGGAAGCTTAACCCTGGATCCTTGTGAATAGGTAAGACCATGCTAAATTGTTAGCGTGCACCCTGGGGAGCACTGGAGCCTGGAATACAGGATTGCATCCATTCATCTATTACTTAAATCCAGGGTGTTCCTGTGCCTGAGGAATTCCTCAGACTAGCAGAGGGGGTCTGAATGTACTTGATAGACCCATGTTGACTAGGTCTTCTAGAGTAGCCAGACACATTACACAGAGCTCTGAACAAGGCTCCATAAACTGCACCATGAATAACAGGAATTATCATATTATAAGCCTTGGAGACTGTCATGAAAGCTCCTAAGGCTATAGGATAAGTCTTTGTATGTATATATATATATATATATATATATATATATATATACATAAGAGTAGTGTTAAACAAATGGCTTTTCATTAGGCATGAGATGTTAAAATGAGCACAATATGATGTAGAAATCTGCCTGGGAATCATGGCCATCAGAAATTCGTTCAGTGCTTCAAACTTCATTTCAGTGAATAGTGTACCCATCAGCACATGCTTTTTTTGTTTGTTTAACTTTGGAGGGACCTAATACATGGATGCATGTGTTCATGAAAACAGTTGCAAAGCCTTGTTGTCCGCAGATTGGATTGTTTAACACACCACATTATGAATAATCATTGTATCTTGAATGGTCACTAGATGCTTGTGTAATCAACATGTAATGGTGAGCATAAACATGCCATTTATACACAAAATACTCTTAGGATCAAGTAATGTTGGCTTTACAGGCACACAAGAAGCATGATATTGATTTTCATCTTATCTTTGGAAATGGATGAATATCTTTGATATTCATCTCATTTCCATCTGACTCATTTGTTTATCTTTGATATAAACTTTCAGTTTGTTTATATTTATGGATGTAGCAAAATGCACCAGAGGATATTTTCTTCTGTTTTTCATGGCATTAGTTTTACATATTTGCCCATTATGGCAAAAATTGAAGTCTTGCTAAGGCAACAATTTTTATGAGGGCAAGTTGAAATAAAACAGTCTTGTGGCCCATTCCACCCAATAGAAAAGAAAAATGAGGGAAAATCAAACAAAAAATTCTTGAAATGAAAAATATAAATGCTGATCTAATGAATTTTCAATTCTTCCAACATAATGTTTATGAATGTGATGAAGACAATGTCCATTTATTTCTTCTGCACAGGTATATTTTTTAGCTGGGAAGCAAAATAACAAGAAATGGGCTTCAAGCTAGGCGATGTAGCAGGGCATGATCATGCTTGAAAGATATAACAAACTGGCCTCACCAATAATATTGTCTTTTAAAATGATTGAGACAAGTTTAACACACATTTTACCTCAATAAAGCAAATAGAGGTGTTAGGCTTAGGTGGGTTAGATTCGGTTTTTAAGTTGACTTTTTTCATTGAAAAATAGTTGGGAAAGCATCCCACTTTTAATTTCTTTTCTTGCATGGAAGAAGAGTTGGATAGGAAAGGTAGATGGTATTGACTAGACTGCAAGGCATGACACTCTTTACAGGATCATGCCAGTGTGGAGTGGGCAGCCAGCAGTGAGACTGATCTGGCAATTGGTGTGATGGTGGGTACCTGGTGCAGGCAGGCTAATAATCTACTGACATCAGACACACAATTATACAATTCACAAGAATATCACAATCTGGGAAAACTACAAAAATGAAGTGTACCACATTTGCCAGAGATGATAGCTGACAAATGTGTTCACCACACAAAAACCCTGTGGTCAAATTCAGTTAACCCTGCAGTTCAAAATAGTGGGATGGGAAGTGATGTAATTTGTGTGTGCTTTTAACATGTGGCATGGAAATTTGTGTATTGATCTAACATGAAAGACATGTTGACGTGGAAAATGACTTGTTTTAAGCATCTCAACTTTTGTACTTTACCATTTATTTTTTGCATGTGGTGTGTATTCAATCAAACTGGTGCATATTTTTGCCATACTCAGCACATCTCAGTGCAGATTGTTCCACAGCCAGTGTGCATGGTCCAACAGTTTGCCATACTTTATATTCTGGGGTATTGATAGGTGGATATTATTACAGATCAAGGTAACCAAGATACAAGTCTTACACACATTTGGGTTTTTTTCTTTTAAAAAAACCAGCTCAGAAAGTTTGGCTGGGCTTTAAAAAATTGAAAAAATGGTTGGAAATTTTACATTCTTAAGAAATAAAATATATTTTCTTGAATGGAAGGTCAGGCTAGGTTATGTCAGGCTATGATATGTTTGTTTCTTCTATGATATGTTTGTCTCTGTTGGGTAGTCCTATAAGCATTACCCAACTACAAGCCTGTTTCTGGGTGTGATTTTGCCTCCTGTAAAGTAAGCATTGGCAGAGGAAATGAGTGGCCACAGCATTTAAGCACAATAACAAACACTGCATGGGCAAAAAATTAAAAGAAGTAAAAAATTACCTTTAGCTGTCAAAATGGAAATCTACCAATGGCAGGGGAAGAGGGAATGATAGTTTATGAACACCTAAGACATGCAACAAATACATCTACTGCTCCTTCTGCATGGCCAGGAAGCTTTACTGTGCATATGTCAGGCCACATTTGGAATACTGCATCCAAGCTTGGTCTCCTAGCTATGAAAAAGATTGTTGGCTTTTAGAGAGAGTACAAAAGAGGGCTACAAAAATGGTTAATGGCATAAGCAACCTGGCATATGAGGAAAGATTGAAGAAATTGAATATGTTTTCACTTAGATATAGAAGGCTGAGAGGCGATCTCATTGAGGTCTTTAAATTTGTCCATGGTCCGGAGAGGGGATACGTTGGGGAAATGTTTGAATTTAACAGAAATGATGCAATTAGAGGTCATAAATTCAAAATTAAAGTTAACCACAGCAGAACAAGGTTAATGCAAACTTTCTTCACCAACAGGGTAGTAGAACACTGGAGCCAGCTGCCAGAAAACATAGTCAGTAGCAGCACATTGAACATTTTTAAAAACAGCATAGACAATCATTATAAGAATAGAGGGCTTGCTTTTCAGTATTACAGGGAGGGCTGATTGACAGATTTGGTGGGCAACTGGTTCAGTGTACAGAGTGCAACCAAGAAGGGCCCTTGTGGCTCATAGTTGCACTAATCTTTTATGTCTTTATAGCCAAACCAGGAACTATACTGTTTAGTAGACACAAAAATGAACAAGCTATCCATATTCAAACAGTTCATTGAAATGAAAATCCTTTAACCACTTGCAAATAGCAACTTCAAAGCATACAAATATTGTGTTGTGGTATGCCATGTTCTGAACATCAAAATGTTGTTGTGCAGGATTACCTCACTGTAGCTGTTGTGTCACAGGCTATTAGGAGCCACTAAGCAAAATGTTGGTGTAATTGCAAAAAAAAGTAACTTCCTTATAGTTTTCTTAAGCCAACTGCTCTTGGAAGGCTAAAAATGGCACCTGTGGGCTTTGCTAGCTCAGTGCACAAGTAATTGTTAAAACTATGCATTCAGACCTTCATATTTCAGTAGAGAAAGGTCCATCATTTACAAATACCATCATCTTTTTGTTATTTATTGACTGAACATGACATGAGACATGCAAATGTGTGTCTGGGAAATGGAACCTGTTCAGATACCCCCTCTTCTCCTAGGAACTTATTAGGTAATGGCATGTTGGTGGTGTTTCTTTGTAATTTGTGACATGGCATAGGAAAGTGTGATGTGTAATTTTTTTCCAGTCCCACACTATCTTAACTTTACAGGTTTAATTCCTGTGGCCATTATTACCTTTGAACACTGAATGAATGGCTTAACTAGGCACGTTGGTATCTACCTTCTATCGAATCTAAGCTAGCTAAGTGCTTGCAGGCACAGCATTTTAATTATAAATCAAAGTACATAGTAAGTATCAAAGTAGGTAGGTACCTAGGACCCAATCAGTAAGGTCAAGACGTAGGCGCGTAAATTGAAATACCTGAATAAGGGAGCTCGCTTTCCTGGCAAACATCCTGACGCCCTTCCTGACTATTAACAGCACAGCTTTCAGCAACCCTCCTTGCTGTATGAAAACCCACTGCGCTGCTCAATCTCGCTAGTATGGGTCGCTACTATCTTCACGACCTCCCGACGAGATCGCGAGGAGTCACAGAAGACCGATGACGGCGCTCAGATTGAGAAAAGCACGGCCCTCCTAGATAGAAGAAAAGAAGAACTCGAAGGCTGCAGCTCAGGGGGGATGGCACCCAATAGCGGCCATACACTTCCATATGTGATATATGACGTACTAAGTTCAATTCTATGCAGATGGCCATAAGTTCATGTTATTCGAAATACATCATGATCAGGAGCACCCTCCATTACCATATATTCATATGCTAACCGTAAGTTGCACTAAATCCCTTGAAGTAATGGCAGTGATTTAAGCTGGAAAAACCAGGGGGGTGTCACTTCTGCAGCCACCATGGGCTGACTTTTCTGAGCTGTGACGTCACCAGATCGACTGCCCCGCTGCGCCGAATTTCGCCGCCTCCGCCATATTTCCTCCGAAAATTGTAATACTCTGTTCTTCAATATACTCTGTTGCAATACGCGTGAAGCGCCTACGCGCGGATGATGTACGCCGCAGATGGTCTATGGCTGAGGTCCGGGACGTGATCCCCGTAATATTCTTCAAACTGCTTATAGAACTCCCACCACCCTACCCGGTTGTATGATGGTGTGGTGCCCTGTGACAACCTGTCGCTCGGGTGAGAAGAGTGACGTTTCCTTGTTAGGGTTCCAAAGGATCCATCTAGGAGGGCGAAATGGGCGCATCGATGTGCGAGGGTGGACAACATTGTGTTCAAAAATGCCAGAATATGCTCAAAAGTATTTCACAGAAGAGGACCTTGACCTTGACCTTGACCCGTCATGATGTAGCTCTACCATCGGTGAACCAGCCTTCATCTACATTGTTCAGGTGAGTAAGGATGACCATTACATAATGGCAATTGTATTTGCAGGTGGTTCATTGCATATTTATTACCAGCATATATGCAGAAATTGTGACACCCTATGAAGATATTATGGTAGCTTCAACAGCTTTCCCCTTGCCATCATTGACAAGGTATTGATTGATGTGTGGCACTGAAAGGTGTGAACTACCTACCGTTTATGGGTATTATTGTGCTTTAAGTCATAACAAGGAAGGTGTGACAGACATAAAACCAAGCATAAAACAACCTACGAGGAAGCTACGTAAACAGCTGCGCTATTTATGACTCAACTGCGCCATCTAAGAATTTGAGAAAATGTGTGCCCCTAAAATGCTTCATTCGTGATGGTCGTCGCCTCGTAATTCGCAGCCTAACTGAGGATGATAAAATAACAGCTCAACACGATTCCAAAAGCACAGACGTGATATTATAGGATTAAGAAAGTAAGTTGAATTTAAAATATTTCCATTTTAAAATGCATGAAACCATTAAAACGGCCCAAAAGTTGTACCCCAGATGACGTCATTTGTACCATTCGAGCCGACACGCAGGAAGGCTTGGGGATGACGGAGGCCTGAGTGAACCCCTGCTAACTTCCGCTACATTTGGGTTTTGCATCTGTAGGTAATAGTGGGGTGTCCGCACCGGCAGAGGTTTGGATGTTCCTGTGTTTTATCAAATAGGCACATGTTGTCTGGAAGGGTTGATAGCTTGGCGGGTTTCCCGTGCATATGAAATCATATAGATAAGCTAGCTGCACAATTTATGCTGGCCTACAGCGGCGAGCTCTCATCCTGCACCTGAGGTCTTTTGTTGCCAGTGACAAAGTATTCGTGAAGTATGGTGGAGTATGTCACTTTCTGAACACGGAATTGACGTCCCTCCCAACAGAGTATTGACATTGTACCTTATGATGAATTGTTATGAAGGCTTAATATCTAATTCCTAACAGGAATCTTGTTGATAGGTTGAGGTAGGGGGCTGCAGTAGCACTGTTGGTGGAGCGTCATACTCTTGATTTCAAGATCGTGGGTTACAATCTCACTACCAACTGCATTTACTGAGTGTCTGCAACCAAACAGTGTGAGAGGTTGGTGACGCTATGTGACATAGCATTGAATGTGTCATAAAATAACCCACAGTTCTTTGATAGGGTGAAGTATGCTGATACCATTATGCATTATGATTCATTAGCATCTCTTAGCTTATTTTCAGGTCCAAGGATCACCTATGATGTGGTCTGTTATACAAAAACAGTTGATAATAATGGTTAATGCTAAACATTATGTATCTCAAAACAGGGAAATAGTGCACATGTGATTATGTTGTTGGATCAGAATTGTGTTTGGAGGACTTACATATTTGCTCAGTGACACTGTTTCTGTTGAAAATTTGAACATCCTAATGTACGTAGGTACTGCACTCATTTTGACAGCACACCTCATGAAAAACCATTATTTTAATACTGTTTGTTCTCTCACCTGGTTCTCTCACCTGGTTGGCTCCCCAAATTCTCAAGCATCACTCACCCAGAGATGAGTTCTGTGACCAATGAAGGGGAGCCCATATCTGCAGGTATGCCAGTGCACTAAAGAGAAGTATGGTTATCAGATACAGGGCAAGACACAATAACTGGAAAGTGTACCCTAGGCAGGAATTGTATGCTTAGAGTAGCCACATCTGCTAATATGTTGTAGTCAGAAAATATTTATCATGGAAGCTAAGAGGGGATAAGTAGCCTAGGGGTAAGTTGCTTGTCTCACAATCGAAAGGATGCGAGTTTGAGTCTCACCTGTTGCTACTCTTCGCCCACGGCCAATCTGAGTGAGATTGGCGACGCTACATGACTCAATTGTCTATGTGTAGTAAAACCAATAACCAACCAATCATGGAAGCTAAGAAAGATGAAGTATAGAGAAGTAAAGCTACTCTACAAGTTAGATTAGTATATTACCATAGTTAGTCATATTCAATATGTTCATACAACAATGTGCAGATATTTGCATGCAGTGCTGCTTTAAATGTCCCTAGGTCTGTTAAGATTACCACATCTTCAGGCAGCGAATTCCAGGTGGCACAGCATCTGAGGCTAAAAAATATCATCCTGCAATCTACTGATCCTTGCCTGTGTGCCAATTTCAGGGAGTGGCCATGTGTGTTCACTGAAGGTGCCAACACAAACATGTCAGTGATCTAAATGGCAGAATGGCCATTAAAAATCTTCCAGCATTTAATCATGTCTGCTAAAATTAATCTACCTTTAACTGAGTACAAATCTAGTTTCCATAGTCAGGCTCCATAATCCAGACCATTCATCCCCTCTATGTTTCTTGTCCACCTTCTCTGTATCAATTCTAGATGCTTTAAATCCCCAATGTAACATGCGTTCCAAACACATGATGAAAACTCCAAAAGTGGGCCTGACATGAGTAATGTATAGTGTTTTCATAAATTCAGGTAAGCAGCATAAAGTAGAACTTGGCAGGTTGCTGGCCAGGCTCCCAGCTTTCTGTACTATTCTGTAAACATGTTGATGAAATCGCAGGTTTGAATCTACGGTGATGCCCAAGTCAGCGTGGACCTCAACAAAGCTCAGACGAAAACCATCCAGATAACAGTTTGCATAAGGACCAAGATTTATAGTCATGAGCCATGGTGTACTTTCAGAACTGCACATTTCTTGGCATTCCTTGCTAGCCCCCATGACTTGGCAGTACCAACCAGAGTATCTATATCTTTTTGACCCTGTGAAATGCCATCCAGCAGGTCTGAGGCAGATTTGTACTTAAGTTTCATTTGTATTTTTAGGTCATCTGCAAAAACCTTGAGTTGAGACTGAATATCATGAGGTACATAGTTCACATAGATCAGAAATAACACAGGACCTAGCACAGAGCCTTGAAGTACTCCACTCAGAACATCCCTAGGTTTGCTTGAAGACCCAGAGACAAGCACTTGCATTTTCCTCCCACAGATAAAATTTTTAATCCACATGAGGATCGTCTCTGAGATCCCTAAAGCTCTCAATTTTGTCAGGAGTAGGAAATGATTAACAACATCAAATGCCTGCATTCTCATATGTTAGAAGTAACTGGTCCTCTACTGAACATCCATGCCGGAAGTCAAATTGTCCTTGGTCCAGCAAATGATGGACCTCCAAATATTCTGTGAGCCTCTCAACAATTGTACGTTCAAGAATTTTGCATGGGACAGAAGTAGGACTCACCAGGCGATAATTTAGCAGATCATGCCTCAAGCTCTATTTAAAGATTGGGATTACTTGTGAAGTTTTCCAACTGTCAGGAAGACTTCCAGTAGACAGGGATGAGCTAAACATTTTGAACAATGGTTTTGCAAGCTCCTCATGGCAGGATACAATTAATTGAGGGTGGACCCCATCAGAGCCCATGCTGGAGGACCCATCCACCTCACTCAAAATTTTGAGCACATCAGCTTCAGAAATATTGATGCTCTGCAACTCTGCTTCAGTGGTTTGGTGTGGGGCTTGGTTTGCTAGTCTACTTGTGCAATATACTGAAGAAAAGGCCCCTGCAAATATTTCAGCCATTTCCTGGCAGTCGCTTGTGATTCCATTTTTCCCCCTCAATGGTCCGAGGGATGTTTTTGCTGATTTTCTGATGTCATATGTAAGACTGAAATTCCTTGGAGGATAGTTTGTGAAATAATGATGATTCATACTTAATCTGGGAGTGGATACTAAAATTTATATACTGTTTATTTAAATCTTGGAAAGATCTCAGTGAATGATCTACCTGTGCAGAGTGTCTCCCAAATTGGTCTCTGTCCTGTTTGTATTTTGTCCATGCATCCTTTCTCCTCCTTAGTAAACTTTGAGAAGGTCTGGTTGGCCATGGAGGATGCCCCCTTGGTACAAGGGTACAATACATTTACAAGAGCTGATAATATTTCTAGGAACCTATTGTACTTTCCACTAGTGTCGAAATACTGAAACTCGAGGCTCGAGTCATATTCAGCCAGACGTTCCTTAATGGCTCTGTAGTTTCCTCAGTGCCAAGACCTTTTCCTTATGGTATTGCTAGATGTAGTTAATTTTCTTGTCTGAAAATAATAGTCAATTAAAACAGGACAGTGTTGGCATTGGGGAAAGGAGGGCAATATTTCTACCACACCAACCCTATCTACTTCAGAAGTTAAAGTTAAATCCAGTGTGTTTCCGGAAATTACAAAGGAAGGCTGATGAATCCATTGAGTTAGACCAAGCATCTGAAAACAGTCAATGAAAGATCTATCTGTGGGAGTAATGCTCACTGTGTCAGTAGCACCATCAGACCAATGCACTGATGACAAATTAAAATCTCCAAGATAATTATTTCTTTGCCATCACAAAAATCAGTAAAAAAAAGTTGTGAAGGCAGAAATCCTTCAGAAAAATAACATGAACATTGGGAGTTGAGACCTTGATTGATTCAAACTTAATGCCCTGCTTCACATAAAGACAAATGCCATGCTTGGGAGTAGGACCAATTGTGTCAGTTCTCACTATCTCATAACCTGCTATATATACAAACGAGCTAGGAACTGATGGTAACAACCAAGTTTCGTTAACTGCCAGTATGTCTTTTTTTTTGTATGAGAGGAAAGTGGATGTATACATAATTTTGTTTTGTATACAATTAAGATTCACTAAAGATATTTTAAGTTTGGAGAAAAACAAAACTTGCCAGAAAGTATTCAAGGGAGCCTTACTTGTTAGTTTAAGGTTTTTGCTCCCACATTCTAGCATGCCTGCATCTGTAGAACTCTTGCCATTGAGAGTATGTTAGGTCCCTATGAATATAAAGGGACTTTAAGTCCTCATGTTTTGCCATTTCTCTGGCCTTTTCACAAAAACAGTTTTCGTATACCACTATCCACTATTTTCGCCCTATGAATATCCTTCTCCTGACTAATGCATACTATATCTGTCAGGACAACCTCAGCACCCATGATTTTTTTGTGTTGCTACCATTACTTTTTGTTGTGCTTCAGGCAGGGATCTAGCTCCAGAGCCACGGATAATTATAGAGTCCCTTCTTTTCTTCTGCTCCTCCATCTCTCTCAACTCCTCTCAAATTTCCACTCTGAGCTTCTCAGGGCAGGGTTTGGAGATGTTCGGAGTTGCCTCCCCAGACCCCCCAGACATCAATGCCCATACCTGAGCAGTAAGTGGCTCAACAGCCCTACACAATGTTTTGACAGTCTGGTGCAGCTGCCCAAATGCTCCAGGACTTACTTCATTCCCTCCTGAGGAACTGGAAGCTCAGCAGTCAGTGCATATAAATGCAATGCCATCACCTCCATGTTCAACAATTTCCTGGACCACTGCCTCAGCTAAACTAGGGCACATTGTTGAAGGGTGAGACCAGCAGCTACACCTGTCACATCCTATGGCATCCAGAGCAACTGTGACATCACAGGTAGAGCACTTTGTGCCAGCTGAATCACTACCACCTGTCACCACATTAGCATAGGTTGTCCCAGCATTAGTAATATGGTCAGCACTACTACTCTGGGATGACTGAGCTGCACCACGGGCACCACCTCGTCCACGTCCCCTCTGTCCTCTGTACATGTCCTTCAGTCCAGTCCAGTCTTCCTTGGTAATGTTGGCTTTCACCAGCAGCAACTTGCCCTTGATCAGTCTTAGCTTGTCCTCGTAGAATGCCTCCACCCTTCTGAGCAGTTGGTAATCTCTCACGTTCTACCCCAACGTTTTTTACACTCGGCCCTGCTCCGTGTATCTGTGTTTTGTTGCTATCAAGTGAATGGTTAGTTTGTGCTTTCAAGTAACTTTTGAATTATTGGAATTTGTATGCAATTGTAATGTTGATAAATATGGTTTACATGATGTGACCACTCCTATCCTCTTAATATGTTTATTTTAAGTCAATGGGCAAAATAACATCAAATAGGGGCTTTGGGTTTCATAGGTATTATAGCATACAAAATAATGAAAAAACATGAATGGTGCAGCCTAAGCAGCCAGCTTAACATTCCATGTAAAAACTATTTAAGAGGAAATATTGTGATTCATTTTGTTTTCTTTATAAAGAAAACTTAACCTAACCAAACCTGGATCCTTTGTTGCATGGAGGTAAAATGTGTATAAAACTTCTCTCATTAATAATTGAATGCAACATAATACGCAGTGTTGGAAAAACTGACATTTGTTGGTGTCATGCATACCAATACATTATGTACTCCAGGATTGTGACTGGACTAAATTAAATATGTTGTACTCCAGAAAGGAAAACAAAGAACAACATTGTTTGGTTGAGTGCCACCACTCAGTTCATACCTGAAAACAACTAGCAGTTACAGCAATCCCTGCACACCAACCAGTCAACAACACAATACAACTTCAAAAGGCAGTACAAACCATGCAGCATATATTCATTGGTGTTGGGCTAAAAACATATCTGCACAACTGGCAGAGTGTGATGTCATGTCAGAATATACTATATTTTTGTCAATATAATCAATAATTCATTCAATATTTATTCAATATTTATTCATTATTGATCTATTTATTTTGATGTATCATATATTTAGATTAATCAATATTTATTCAATATTTATTTGTAGAAACTTGTGCTGGAGTGGCGAATCCGACCAGCTCTATTCAACAGAAAAAAAAACTGCCTATGAGCAGTTTTACAGGGGCAATTTGCTATCCCATCTATCAGCTCTGGATCCTTCCAGGTTGATCCTTGCCTCAACTAAACATTCCAGACATGAACTTAACATAAAGGAAAAGTACATAAAGGAACTTTTAATATTAATAAGAATCGGTTTCAATAATTTTTTAGCTCTTTTATACAAAATAACTGTTTCTTGGTGGTGAGAAGAAAACTATTTTAGATGGATTGTTTTAGTATAATTTTCACTAAGCCATTTTATATTCCAAAACCTATATCAAATACTCATGTGGGGTTGTTGCAAATATCAAGTATGAGCAGTGCCCGTCCTGGGTGTCAGGTGTGCATTTGTGACCTGTGTTGACATCAATTAAGTATACTTTTGTCATCATTTTCTCTATCATTGCTCATGAAGTTGGCTTATAACCTCATCCTTCGCTAATAATTTAACCACAGCTAATTTTGAGGTCTGAGGCAGAGCTGTGTATTATGCATTGGTGGCGAACGGTGCATGCAAACTTGGAATAGTGCAAAGGTTGACCTGGGCCATGAAATGCATTTTGGGAATGCTTGAGATCTTGGACAACAATGGAGGTTAGCAATAATTATAATGAATTGTGGGTGAACTCAGCTCATTAGTTGTGGACTAGTCCTGTGGAGAAGTGTTTGTTGAAGGATGATCCTGGTTGTGTGGCCTGCCCAAGATGAGTGTGATGCATCCTGAACTCTGCCAGGAGAAATGTTATTGGTGTATTCACATCACATCTGGCCTATTTATCATAAATATTTGTTCGTGAACTTTGGGAATACATCACCCACCTACACTCAGGCAATATCTATCAAATTTGCATATATCATGGGTATATTTTTGTGAGTACTTTGGCTACTGAGGGCATTTTCCACTAGATGCATTCCTTGGCACAATTGCACATATTCATGACTTAGCTTGCTGACATATTGCTGACTTAGCAGTTAGCTATATGTACATATATGTTTGTATGGTACATACTGCATGAAATGCTAACATTTATTTTTAATTCCATTAAAGCAATACTACCTGGTTATGGACAGCTCATTTTTCTAGTGCTGCAAAATTTTGGACATGGCTTAGCCAAGATGTTTATGCATAAAAATGCTACCATTGGTTTTCAGCCCCACTAAAACAAGGTTAATTGTCAGCAGGTGCATAGCTATATTTTGGAATCCAGCTAAAAAATCGTAATCGAGCTAAAAATTTCGTACTCCTCTACCAAGAAGAAAATACTTTTTGGACACAATGAGCCCATTCAATGCAAAAAAAAATCACTTTAAATTTCCCAAAAGTGGCCTGGAGCAAGCACGTTCTCTCAGGACTTAGAGAACTTGCTTGCTCCAGGCCACACCAAGGAACCAATGCCATTTGTGCACTTATGCGTGACAGTCAAATATTTTTTGGGAAATGTGTGCAATCATAAATCATGCTCCTTGAAATATTACTGCATTTGGCATTCATCAGTGTTAGTGAAGGGTCTGTACTACTTGTGCCAATCATACTCTGACCCATCTCCTGTTTGCTGGCCTGGTGATCAATTGTACTTCTAGTGCTGGGGTAAGCGAATCTGACCAGCTCTATTGAACAGGAATAATAAAACCAGCTATTAGTCAGTCTTATTATTACTGTTTAATAGAGCACAAAAAAGGAGTGAAGTACATGAATGAAGTATGGGAATGCTTAGGTACACAATGACAAATAGTAGTTTTCAAGATGTGCAAGGAGTAACATGTAAAGTTACATCAATTGCAAGACAGTCATTTCCATTTATGACAAGATTTCAGTTGATCAAATTTGGTTCTATTAACCTATCATGAATTTGACCTGACTTGACCTTGACGACCTAACCTGACATGGAACATGAAACTATATCATAACAATATGCATCAAGCAAGCTGGTAGTTATGCAAAGAACACTTTCCTTTTGCAAATATATTGGAAGCACACCAATGCTGATTGTTGTGGTCTGGCACTATGACCAAACAGAAATACTCTAGATTTTACCAGTCGATATACCCCATTTTTGTGTAGCTGTTTAGAAATGACTGGCATGTTGTTTAAAGCAATGAAAACAGAAGTCAGCCAGAAATGTTTAGAGTTAGGGCCTTTAAAGTATTTTTTTTTAAAGTGAAGGTATATATATATATACACATTTATTTGATATAACAGTAGTTATGTGCATCATAGAACCAGTATGCAGAACAAATAGATGTCCATGTATCACTCATTGTAGAAGGCTGTGTGGGGTGTAATGCCTTTTTTGATCACTTGTAATCCTTGTATGCAATTGGTTTCAGACTACAATTCTGACACCTTGACATCAGCTTACCATGAGGTCTTTCCATTCATTGGATGAGGACCAGCACTCACCTCCAGGTAAAATGCAAGCCAACAGCTCAGCATCTGAATCAAATGAAGATGATGATAGAGGAGATGACATGGATGAAGCCTTCGAACAGTTCCTGAGTAATGGATTTTTTGATAATTCAGCCTCTCCTTTGGGACTTGATGATGACATCATGGGTAAGTATGATTGCAAGTTGTATGCTGTATCAATATCACTGTATCAATTTATGCCACTATGCTGAAAAGGTTGAACATACTTTCTGATCTCTGGGGTTTGTGGATGCAATTTTATATGTATTGACTCAAAGCATCTCTTGGTCTTCATCAGGAACTATGTTAGAACTCTATGTTGGAAGTTTTAATGAAGTGTGGCTTCCAACTGAGGAGTGTGCAGATGAAAACAAAATACATGGTGCCGAAGGTAGATCTATAGTTTCCTTCCTGTAATTGTGCAATAATCCACTATTACTGGATGAAAGTTGGGGATGTTTAAAAACGAAACAAGAAAACAAAAATGATTGTGGTCCTAAAATTGTCAAGCCATTCCGTGCCTCATCAGGAAAACCAGGAGGAAGTTTTTGGATGTCATTTTTTTTTCTTTCCTGTGGTGAAAATGGACATTGGGTCACTTGTTTCCAACTCCAGTCGCCAGGTGGTGCCCAGGTGCTTAGTTGACCTGGTCGCTGTTGCAGGAATATGGTTGGATTGTGCTTTGTAATCCCAGATGTGGACAGGAAAATTATTGGGTAATTGCATGGCAAGATGATGTTTTGTTCTTGAAATGTGTGACCAGAGTTGGGAAACAATTATGTTTCTGGATTTGTGTCATCCAGAACATTATCATCTCCAGAAAAGTATCCTCTCGTTTCCAATTTGGAGGCTGAATAATGCTGTTTGACAATGTGAGGAAGAGTTCAAGATTCACTGGAAAGTGCAAACTAAGATTCATATGTCAGGTGTGAACAAAATGAATCTCCATGTTTGATTGCTCAGCAATTTTCATCCCCACATCCAGGATTACAAAGCACAAGTGCAATCCTGCCTGTGACACCAAATTTCTGGTCGCACTTTCCAGTGAATCCTCAGCACATGAGCACAAAAACAGTCCATAGCCAAACAGCACCATTCAACCCCCAAATGAGAACAAGAAGCATAATTTACTGGAGGGGATACACTGCTGGATACTAAACATTCAGGATCAGCATGTTTGTCGCCCTTGTGCTGGACAGTACCGACGTGAGCGTGTGTCCGCGCGCACCAGGTGCTCCGGGGAAGACGCTGTCTGACGTCATGAGCGGCGACCCGACGTTGATGGCTGTGGACGACATGATGCTGCTCGACAACAGCATGCTGCTGGCCCCGGACGCGCCCGACATCATCGAGAACGCCGCCGACACCGCGGTCGACCTCGGCCAGCTATGGGACGGATGTACGCCCGGCGACCACTGCCTGCCGCGCCCTGCCGTCGCTGTTGCATGCCGGCGGTCCTCGGCGGTCCGCCGCTGCTGTTCTTCCGCGTCCCTCAGCTGGTCCTCGCCGCTGCATGTGGTCGCCCGTCAGCCGTCCGTCGCTGTTGTGTGTTGTTCCCCCCCCCCCCGCTGCGGCGTCATGCCTGGCACATACCCGCCAACCGCCCGCATGTGTCGTGATTCAGCCGAAGCTCACTGTTGATTACCCTGTCCCACCTTCCTTACCTGTCCATTACTGGTGAATTGTCCTCGTTCTCCATCCACCTGTCACGGATCTGTGATGGGTGTCTAACTGTCTAACTGTTCTGCATCACTGTTCCTCACTAAAGAGTTGTTCAGCTTCGTGTTGCACTTGTGATACCGCCAGCCAGGCCCGCACGCAAAAGTTTCGTAAGGGGAGAGGCACATATTTTTAGTGGTCCCCCTATCAGCCTGAGACTGTTGAAGAAGATGGGTCTCTTGACTACTGATGTTGATAATATGGCATTTGCCATATCTCTTGCTATGTGGGAAACCCCTCCAAAAATGAGGTTGCTCTGGGCACATTTGGTGATGAGCTATTTATTTATATCAGGGAAGTGAAGGAGTAAATAATTGTGATAAAGCTCAAGACATTTTATTTGAGCACCTGGTTGTTAGATGTCTGGTGTATTTTTTTGTGAAATCACATGGCTACTACATGTTACGTTCGACACCGTCGCTCCAATTGCCATTTATTTTGCGGTGTCATGTTACATGCTAACATATTCATATATTAACCATGAATATGTGATGTCTTAACATTCTGCTACTTTGACAATCTCAATTCATGCATTAGGTATCTGGCTCAATATACTACCTTTTTGCAATGTGGGAGAAACATGGAGTTATGTTGTCAAATCATCTTACATGTAGGAGAGAAAGAGAAGCTAACATGGTATGTCGAGGCATATGCAGACGATCTGCTCTGACCTGCAGTGATGAAGCCGGAGCCCTGCTCGCCGCCGTCCCCCGACGGATCTGACAGCGGAGTCGAGAGCTACTCGGTGGGCTTCGAGGTAAGCAGTCCATCTGTGATGCCATCGCGGGGTGTTGCTGTAAGAAATTCGACTTGTATCGCGGGGTATCACTGTGAGCAGTCCGCCTGCCGCATATCACTAGGCGTCGCTGATGAAGTCTGGCCTGTCATGTTACCATGGGGTGTCGCTGTAAGCGGTCCTGTCGTATAACCATGGGGCGTCTGTGTAACCAGCCTGCCTGCTGTACCATCACCGGGTGTCACTGTAAGCAGTCTGGCAGTCTGGAGACGAGTAGTCTATGGGTAAGTTGCCCGTATCACAATCTAGAGATTGTGTGTTCGAGTCTCACCTGTCGCTACTCTTCGCTCGCGACCAATCGGCGCGAGAGATTGGCGACGCTACATGACTCAACAGTCAACGTGTCGTAAAAACCAATGACCAGTAAGTAGACTGGCCTGCCATGCTACGACAGGTGTCGCGATGCGCAGCTCGGGCTGTCATGCTAGCGTGCAAA
Organism: Imbricaverruca yamaguchii; assembly: GCA_034440575.1. NCBI lineage: Eukaryota > Metazoa > Arthropoda > Thecostraca > Neoverrucidae > Imbricaverruca > Imbricaverruca yamaguchii. The sequence goes on along the minus strand of JAOTOL010001636.1, from coordinate 163,522 downwards.
GGCGCGTCTTTCAGTGACGCCGAGTGAACTGACACTGTTCGTATGCAGTTGACCTGACGCGACCTGACCCGACTCGGCAGTACTGTGACACACCACCGGTGACACCGCCCCAACTGACCGTATCGGCCGCCCCCGGGACCATCATCCAATTCATCAAACAGGAGTCCGCGCCGCGACGGTCACCCAGCAAGGATGCCCCACAAGGTCAGCACTACTCGACCGGTCTACCGCGCATGGAAAATATTCATCCCAATATTTCCTAATTTGCGGAACCTCGAGATGAATATTTATATGCACCACCGGACAAGAAAGGGTAATCCTTGGAAATCCAATTGAATTTATGGCATATGCCTCTGAGCTATCCTTAGGTCTGTGTTCCCACCAAAATCCAAGCCGACTTCTGAATGGGGAAATAAGATGGTATTGCATCATTCTAAGCAAGAGTCGTTTTTTTTTCTCAGGTATTTGCTTGGGCACCAGAATTGCAGACATTCCTCATAAGCTACCTATACCTGCTCTACCTCGCACCAACTCGAAGAAAACTGCGCCAATCCGACCTGCACCCAGTGTGGTTCTACCCAAGACAGGTGAGGGTCGCCTTTTCCACATCAGCGTCATGTTAGCCCAGTGTGTGTTCCTGAGTGTCATCTGACGTATGCTGAGATGTTGGTATGCTGTTTAATGTGCCCTGAAGCCGTGGTGGCAGTTATGGCGCCATCTGCCTCAGTGCAGTCAGCGTACCAATGACATTGACCGGTCACCGCACTGTTCACTGGTCGCGGGGGTCAGCAAACCGGTGGGGTGGTAACGTGGGGTTATTTGGCTGTTTGTGTTCTCCGGGAGCGCATTCAATTAATAGCGCACTGGAGTTTCTACCCGGAGCATGTAAGCATAGAATCGATGACCGGATTTGCCGACACCAAATATTTGCAGGGTGCTCTTTTGTGTCGTTCACGCGTCCCTGTCCTGCCCACCCTGGCCGCCGCGGTGTATGACCTGTCCACCCTGGCCTCCACGGTGTATGACCTGTCCACCTCGACCACCACAGTGTATGACCTGCCCACCCTGGCCTCCACGGTGTATGACCTGTCCACCCTGGCCTCCACGGTGTATGACCTGTCCACCCGACCACCACGGTGTATGACCTGCACACCCTGTCCGCCACGGTGTATGACCTGACCACCACGGTTTATGACCTGTCCGCCACGGTGTATGATCTGGCTGCCAGGGCGTATGACCTGACCACCACGGTGTATGACCTGCCCGCCACGGTGTATGACCTGCCCCGCCGGCTGCAGTGACGCCGAAGTCAGTCGCCGCCACGTACATCATCACAACGCCTGCCATCCAGCCCCGGCCTGCCGCCGCCGTCCACGGTGCCAAGCCGTGTCGTCCGCTGGCCTCCGTCGACGTGCCCAAAGCCCGCCCGCTGCCGGCTCAAGTGACGGTGCCGCCGACACGGGCCGCCATGGACGTGAGTCTTATCTCCCTCAGTAGTTCTACCACTAACGCGTGCCACCATGGACGTGAGTCTATCTCCCTCAGAAGTTGTACCTCAATATGGGCTGCTGTGGACGTGAGTCTACCTACCTCAGTAGTTGTACCACTGACACGGGCCACCATGGATGTGAGTGGACCTACCTCAGTAGTTGTACCACTGACTCAAGCCGCGCCATGGACGCGAGTCTTGTCTCCCTCAGTAGCTATGCAGCTGACACGGGCCGCCATGGACGTGAGTCTACCTCCCTCAGTAGCTGTACCCCTGACGTATGCTGCCATGGACGTGAGTCTTATCTCCCTCAGTAGCTATGCAGCTGACACGGGCCACCATGGACGTGAGTCTACCTCCCTCAGTAGCTGTTCTCCCGACATGGGCCGCCATGGACGTGAGTGGACCTCCCTCAGTAGCTGTTCTCCCGACATGGGCCGCCATGGACGTGAGTGGACCTCCCTCAGTAGCTGTTCTCCGACATGGACCGCCATGGACGTGAGTATATCTCCCTCAGTTGCTGTACCCAACGTACGCAGCACATTAGTTGGTCTGTGCTAAAAGTAATAACACCACATCTATCACCTTTCCAGAAAACAAATTGCGGTCACGTCGTTCCATGAGATAATTTGTGGTACAACGGAATACATTTAAAAAGCGATTTGCTCAAATATTGCTGTCAACCTGTCGAAGTGCTTCAGTGTGTCATCCAATGCTGCTGCGAACATTCTACGATGCTGTCATGCAATCCTAACCACTATGCTCCGCCACCCCGCTGACAGGCGCGAGCCCTGAAGCGCCAGGAGCGCATGATCAAGAACCGCATGTCGGCCTGCCTGTCGCGCATCAAGAAGAAGGACCAGTTCGCCGAGATGGAGGTGCGCACGCACCGGCTGGAGGTCGACAACGAGCGGCTGCGCGACGAGAACCAGCTGCTGCACCGCCAGGTGGCGCAGCTGACGGCCGAGGTGGACATGCTGCGTCAGTCGCAGGCGCCGGCGTCGCCGCCGCCGTCGCCTCGCCGTCCGCTCATGCTGCTCTCCCTGCTGCTGCTGGCCGGGCTAAACCTGGCGCCGCTCGGGTTAGTCGCCTCGGCGGTGTGGTGTCCCAGGGCTGCCTTGTGTCAGTGACCTCGGCGATGTGGTGTCCCGAGGCTGCCTTGTGTCAGTGACCTCGGCGATGTGGTGTCCCGAGGTGCCTTGTGTCAGTCGCCTCGGCATTCGGCCTCGGCGAGGCTGCCTGCCTTGTGTCAGTGACCTCGGCGGTGTGGTCCTCGGCGGTGTGGTGTCCCGGGGCTGCCTTGTGTCAGTGACCTCGGCGGTGTGGTGTCCCGAGGCTGCCTTGTGTCAGTGACCTCGGCGGTGTGGTGTCCCGAGGCTGCCTTGTGTCAGTGACCTCGGCGGTGTGGTGTCCCGAGGCTGCCTTGTGTCAGTGACCTCGGCGGTGTGGTGTCCCGAGGCTGCCTTGTGTCAGTGACCTCGGCGATGTGGTGTCCCGAGGCTGCCTTGTGTCAGTGACCTCGGCGATGTGGTGTCCCAGGGCTGCCTTGTGTCAGTGACCTCGGCGGTGTGGTGTCCCGAGGCTGCCTTGTGTCAGTGACCTCGGCGATGTGGTGTCCCAGGGCTGCCTTGTGTCAGTGACCTCGGCGATGTGGTGTCCCGAGGCTGCCTTGTGTCAGTGACCTCGGCGGTGTGGTGTCCCGAGGCTGCCTTGTGTCAGTGACCTCGGCGGTGTGGTGTCCCGAGGCTGCCTTGTGTCAGTGACCTCGGTGCTGTGGCGTCCTGCGGCTGCTCTGGCCAGTGACATCAGTGTTGTCATATTCTGGCACTGCTGCAGTTAGTAGCTTTGCTCTTGTGGTGTCCCGAGGCCGCTGAAGTCATTGTCCTCGAGTGTTGCGGTCGCCGCGATATATCCACTAATGGCGACCTGACTCACATCAGGTCGCCACTCATTGGTCTCCCTTCGCCGTGACCAGTTTGTATATTCGGTGTTTCACGACGCACTGTATGGACGATCGATGCTGGCAGCGCCGCCCACACTATTATGCCAGTAGACCTCGGCAATTGGAAATGTACCGAGTGGTGCGAGTGTCGAACCCGGGACATTTGGCACCCATAGCCCAATACCTTAACCACTCGCTCATCCCCGCCCCTGTGCCGTGACCCGCTGCTGCCTTAACCTCGGGTCACCCGCTCCGAGTCTCGCCTGACTGTACTGTCATGTCAGGTCGCTGTTTAAGAGCCCACTGTCGGAAGTGTCGGAGCTGAAGGTGGGCCACGCGGCTTCCCCCGGCGCACGCACGCTGCTCTGGGCGTACACCGACGACCAGGCGAGCCTGGACTACCTGGCGGACGCGCTCAACACGTCCAGCGGCTACATGTGTCCCAAACACGTCAACCAGACGGAGGCTCGGAGGTGGGTCCGCCACCCGTTAGCCGTCCACAGGTGTTTGGCTGGCGGCAGTGGCTACATTGACCCCGACCCATGCCTATAGTGTTGCGGTTTCATTGGCTCCAACCTATGCCTATAGTGTTGTGGTTGCATTGACTGTGGTGATTTCATTGGCTTCTGACATGCCCGAACTCCTTCACATGAAATGATGGACTTCAGTTACTCGGCTTCCCTTCCAATACTGAGTTATTCGTTCGGTGTGTTTGACCCGATTTGATTTGACTTGACCCGACCTGACCTGACGTGAGTCGAACGATCCGCCAGACTGTCCAGGGTGTTGCACGGCTGGTTTGACGCGGCGCCCGCGCGACCAGAGAACAACACGGCTCCTGGAGCGGGTGGGCCTGTCTCCCGGCCCACCGCCACATCGTCGAGAGCCGCCCGGCGACGACCTCGACCGCTGCGGAAACGGCACAGGTCGGTTCCCTGCCCACTCCTCCACAGAACACAGGTCGGTCACCTCCTACCCGGCACACAGGTCGGTCCCCTCCTTCCCAGCGCACAGGTCGGTCTCCACAGCACACAGGTCGGTCCTCTCTTTTCCAGCACACAGGTCGGTCCCCTCAACACAGGTCGATCCTATCCTTCCCAGCACACAGGTCGGTCCCCTCCTTCCCAGCACACAGGTCGGTCCCCTCCTCCCAGCACACAGGTCGGTCCCCTCCTTCCCGCACACAGGTCGGTCCCCTCCCTGCACACAGGTCGGTCCCCCTCCCCCACTCCTTCCAGCACACAGGTCGGTCCCCTCCTCCCCAGCACACAGGTCGGTCCCCTCCTCCCCAGCACACAGGTTGGTCCCCTTCTTCCAGCACGCAGGTCGGTTCTATCCTCAGCACACAGGTCGGTCCCCTCCTCCCCAGCACACAGGTCGGTCCCCTCCTCCCCAGCACACAGGTCGGTCCCCTCCTTCCCAGCACACAGGTCGGTCCCCTCATTCCCAGCACACAGGTCGGTCCCCTCCTTCCAGCACGCAGGTCGGTCCTGTCCTCAGTACACAGGTCGGTCCCCTCCTCCCCAGCACACAGGTCGGTCCCCTCCTCCCCAGCACACAGGTCGGTCCCCTCCTTCCCAGCACACAGGTCGGTCCCCTCCTTCCCAGCACACAGGTCGGTCCCCTCCTTCCCAGCACACAGGTCGGTCCCCTCCTTCCCAGCACACAGGTTGGTCCCCTTCTTCCAGCACGCAGGTCGGTCCTATCCTCAGTACACAGGTCGGTCTTCTCCTTCCCACCACACAGGTTGGTCACTTCCTCCCCTGCACTGAGTCCTCTCTTCCATAAAGCACAGGTTGGTTGTTTCTCCCCCCACACCACCACACAGTATGTCGGACGGTCTATGGGGCCAGGCCTCACTCAGTAGTCGGGCGCGATGGAATGTGAAGTACTTTTGAAGTACTTTTTATACATCTTTAAATCCACTGGTGGACTAGGAACTATTCGCACTGGGTTTATGACCTAGAGTAGTGATGAGGGCGGTTGTGCATGTTTAGTTTCTATTCGTAGCAAATAAATGTCCTAAGTACATTTTGATCCACTGTGTGTTTTGCTATAATTTCAAACTGCGGCCCCGGAAGTTCAGGCTGAAAATCAATTCATGTGCCATGCGCTATGTCGTGCCTGCAGACTTTGTATCGTACACACATTAAGTGCCAATCCACAACTACCCCATGCCTGTGGGGGCTGCGCCATCTACGTTGTCTCCATGCCTCTTTAGCCTCTGTTCTCCCCCGACATATCCTGTTTGGGCTGTGATATCTCTCCAGCTATGTATAAAATGCAGTTGAGACACCCTGGAGCGGAAATAACTAGCATGGTATATCTCTCACACATGTATGTGGCATTCACCTGCAGTAGCGAGTAGTATAGGGCAGTAGCGCAACCAGAGGAGAGCTGAGGGGGCTACAGCAATTCACCCTCGTGCGAGAGGCCCGATTTCGGCCCGGGAAGCGCGCCGAAATTTAGCTTTGTCTGCTGAGGGCTAGTAGCAACTAGGGGTCCCTGAGAGGTGGTGGGCTCCCAAAAAGAAAACGCGTCTATATTCGAGAGAAAAAATGTTCCGAGGTCCCGTCAAATCGCGCTGGGTCCTCAAAAACTTCATACTGGGCCCGAAAATCGTACCGAGATTTCTACAAAGTCGCGCTGTGGTCTCAAGATGCCCGTCCGGTCCTAAAGATTCGCGTCGAGGACCCCAAATAAGTATGGCGGTGCGCCGAAACATTGTGCTGGGGCCACCACAATTGGCGTCAAAGCCTCCAAAAATTCCACTGTGCCAATCTGTCCGCAAGCCCTCCGCCGCGCTGCGGCACAAATTTAAAAGGAGATTATTCTCGGAAAACGCCTGGACCAATTGTGTTCCCGCACTTTTTTATACTAGTTTCCGCCCTCTTTGGCATTGTGTGTTAAGCTGTACAACACTACAAAAAAGTGCCCTATCTGATGTATGCAATATAACCACAGAACGGCATAGCACACTGGAACCATATAGAACAATCCTTAGAAGAGAACAGCGTAAGTGGGGACGAGTAGCCTAGGGGTAACTTTCTCGTTTCACAATCGAAAGGTTGTGGGTTCGAGTCTCACCTGTCGCTACTTTTCGCCCGCGACCAATCGGCGTAAGAGATTGGCGACGCTACATGACTCAACGGTCGATGTGTCGCAAAACCAATAGCCAACCGAACAGCGTAAGCGATTTTAACATTGTTTTTGGTATCACTAAAACTTTGTTTTCTATCGCTGTCTACCCTGGCTGAGAAACGAATCATTTTAATGCGGTATATGGGCCTGGATAATTCGCTGCTGCTGCCATACATGACAGGCAATACCTCGTTTGGAACGAAGCGTACGCGTTTACAATCACTAATGTGAATTCTTGCGGTAGCCATTGTCTTGTTGCTCAGAATCTCACAAGTATGCCAGGGCACTTAAGCATGCAAGTGACACTTGCATGGTAGGAACGGTGGGAAATATGGACTAAAACGTGACTACCTTTGATAGCTCTCTTTCGTATTTCAGCTTCATGGTCCACGCCTGCTGAAAATATAAATAATTGTTTGCCCGTGGGATTTATGACAGAAGGTTTCGCGTCTAGTTCACGTTTGGACTACACTGACACAGCCCAGATTTCGCTTTCTGCTCGTCGTAATTGTTACATATCGCTCTTTGGGGTGGGGGTGGGGGGTGTCATCGGTATCGTTGATAAAAATTTAGACCCTTTCGCACCAGCCAATGGTTGCGCCCTTGGTAGTAAAAACCTGCATGGGCGGCTCCACCGTCCGTTAGGTGGAGACGCTTTCATCACACTTATGACCAAATTTAGCATTACCATGGCGTGCATGGAAAGCTCGAACGAAAATAAACCTCGTGCGTACGTAGGATGTACGATGAAATACATCTCGTGCGTGCGTAGGAACCAAAAGTGTAGGTATGGAGGCTTCCATTTATTTGCTTCATCGCTAACATACCTCATAATCCATAACAATAATTGTCTCTAGACAATTATTATTATGGGGCCAATGATCATTTACCGAAAAATGGTCCCTTTAGCTATTTCTTCCATACGAATCATTTCCTGGTTCCTGCACCGATGTTCTCGTCCCCCTCACGAATCAGCCGGTGGAGCCGTCGCTTGAAGCCTAGGTTCAGGGGTCGATGACAGTAGAAAACAAATTGTCACATTAAAAAATACTTGAAAAGACGGTCCACGAAAAAAATAACTGTCGAAATGTGGGGCTTTTTAATTTTTGTTCGTGTAGTTTAAGAATATCTTCGACACTCCGTCACATTATCCTAGTTGCGGCCCTTGTCCAGGGGTAACGTGTTCGTCTCGAAACCGAAGGGTTGTTGGTTCGACACCCGTCTGTAGCTGCACTCTACCAGCGACTAATCGGTCTGGGAGACTGGCGAGCTTTATGGCCCAACAGTCGACGCCGATGCGTGGTAAAGCCACTAACCGACATCCCGCCTGTCTGCAGTCCGCGGCCCGGCGAGCTGCAGCTGTACCAGCCGGACCCGACGTTCGGCGTGTACGCCTCGTTGCTGGCGGCGATCCGGCGGCGCGACGACACCTTCTACGTGGTGTCCTTCAACGGCGACCACCTGATGCTGCCGGCGCTCAGTCACAACCAGACGCAGCGGCCGCGCATGTCGCTGCTGCTGCCCAGTCCGCCGCTCAACGGTCAGTCGCCCCGCCGGGCCCGACAGGGCTGCCGCTCAGTCGCCGACAGCCGCCGCTCGCGTCTGGCCGCCGGGCTGCTGCTCGCTCGAGATGCGCCGGCGGATGTTGTGATTGTCGTGTCGAAGATGTGCCGGCGACCGACGTGGCTTTCCGTTCGGCTGACGGACCATGTGCTGAGTGTGACCCTCTCAGTCGCTCCCGTCCCTGACAGAACCGCCTGTTCTGATTGGTGCAGCCGGAGGAGCCTCCAGGTCTGATTGGTGCAGCTGGTGGAGCCTCATATTATGATTTGTGGCGCCCAAGGGGACGCCAGTTCCACCGTTGACTGAGTCCGTTCCGGTTTCAGAGTCGATGCGGGCGCCGGAGCACTACGTGGCGATGATGCAGATCGACTGCGAGGTGGTCAACACCAAGCTTCTGCACATTCATCAGTCGGCCGTGCCGGCTGCGCCCTCTGCCGCCACCAACGCCTTTCGAAGCCAAAATCAGAACTTTGACTTCCCGGCCGCGCCTGTGGATGGCTTCCCGTTAAACTCTGCCATCACGTGGAATGGCAGCACGCCAGCGGAGAGACGCTGGAGAGGCAGAAAACATCCGAGCAGGAAGGCGCCTGCGGCCGCCGTGAAACCTGCGACGGCGACTAACTCCACCGGCGACGCGTGGCGCAAGCTCAGGTTCGGAAACCACTCAGTAGATGGGTCTGGCGGCGACACAACGTTCCGTCCGCCGCAGGAGGGTGTCAAGGCGCAGCGCAGCGAAGCCGGCGCGTTACCGCAGCAGAGGCTCAGGCGCCGGCTTCGAGCACCAGCCGACGCGCCGCTGCCGGAAGCCGACTACTTCCAGTCCGAGCACTAATCGGTCGTGGGATTGGCGTCACGGACTGCTGTTGGCTGACGGACTGTCTCGATGCATCGCTCAGTGTCCCTGTGTTGTAAGGCACATGGTGTGGGAGGGTGTGTGCACGTGTGAGGTGCACTTTGTCGGTGAACGGATTCTCGAATCTGTCGGGTGGTCATCTGGTTTCGGGTGGCATCGTTTGTGGATGTAGTCACTTGTGTACAATTGAACTTGCATTTGCGTGGCGTGATGCTGTGGCGCTTTAGTTACGTGGCCGTCATTTCCCGGCTTCCTCCAGCTTGCTTAATTGTTCTCAACTAGACCCTCTATGGATTTTTTTTTTTTAGGTTCCTTTTTTAAAAATTAACTTTTTTGGTGTTCCCCCTCCGTCTTTCTCCCGGATCGACTGTACCACGTGCTCTCATCAGCTGCTTGCGTGTATTTGTGGTGACGGCGGCATTGAGTTAGCCGACTCGGCGCGTTGCGTTGCCGAGTTTTCACGCTTTACCATGTGGTGTGGCCCTCTGGTGTGTTCGTAACGTGTCAGTTATAATGGGGGTGCGGTTGGCGGGCAGCTAGCTGATGGTGTACAGGCACTGGAACAACACGCTGCTCAAAGTGCACCGACCACCGTAGATAGTGTGGGCCTTTGGCGCACCCTAGCTGGCCGGGTGTTACCCAGCCTGGGTACCGGGACGGTGGATGTTAGCTGCCCCCTGTTACCCAGCCTGGGTACCGGTACAGTGGATGTAGCGCCCTAGCTGTCCGGGTGTTACCCAGCCTGGGTACCGGTACGGTGGATGTCGTGGCGCCATAGCTGGCCGGGTGTTACCCAGCCTGGGTACCGGGACGGTGGATGTAGCGCCCTAGCTGTCCGGGTGTTACCCAGCCTGGGTACCGGTACAGTGGATGTAGCGCCCTAGCTGGCCGGGTGTTACCCAGCCTGGGTACGGTGGACTTTGTGGCGCGCGGGGATTGGCTATCATTTCTCCGATATGACATCGCACAAGTTTTATATTTTGTTATGCTTAAGTTACCACCTGTGCGTCCGTTGCTACAATAAGGTGCATTATCTCGGCGTATGCGCTGCATGGGGAGTTCTTCTTGACTTCAGTAGGAGCAGTGCCGTATCGTGGAGCGTTCCGAAGCGCTGACTATTTTGTTACGATTTCAGGCATCATTCATTTCCCGTTGTTGTTTTCTGTTGAAACCATACGTTTACCTATGCCTTGTCTTTATATCGACAACGCTCGTATCAGTTCTCACGCGCAAGACCGACGTTATTTTCTGTCATTCATTTAATGTATTGACGGCATAGGCTGTGATATTTTATGTATGTGTCAGACGTTGGTGGGTAGTCCGTTCCGCGGCAATTATTTCCTACCTGCGTTGTAACCACTGGAACCTGTTTTGCGCCGGTGCACTGGTGGCGGTCTCGATAAGCCATTTCACAGCACGCCTGTACAAACACCACCTGCGGTGGGCTCTGGCGCACGCGCGGGCGTGGTGCCGCGTGCTGTGTGGCGGCCGAGAGCTGCGGCAGCAGCGGCGCTTCACGTCGCAGCGACAGCCGCCGACGTGGTGGTGGCAATATAGTGGGCTGGCACAGAGGAGAGCGCGGTGAGGATCTGGCCCCGCTTCCGCCGCGGGACAGTCGTGGCGGGCGTCCAGGTATTATGCAAACACCACAGTGCTATATCGTCCGGGCGAACTATGAATTCAGTGGAAGCGTTTTCAAAATGGGAGCTCGACGATCGTAGGACATGGGAAGGGGAAGTTGCGTAAACGGAAGCGACACATCGCGTTGTAACCATACTTATGAAAACATTTTACTTAGGGCGGTTGCCGTGCAACTTGAGACATGCTCCGATGTTTTCTGTGTATCGCTAAGCTAGCGTCCGGTCAGGATCGCACCCGACCAAAACATCCTCCCTGGGGTCACAAGCACCTGTGCACAAGCACCCGTTCCGTGTGTTGGAAGTATCTGGAACACAGTAGCCCGTTTAGGCTTCAGTATTTCACAAAGCAGTCTACACTGACTGCGCGTTGTGTTGAGTATAAGTCCGATTCAAGAACGCATTGAAAATGAAAATTTGGATAGCGAAATAATCGGCGTCTGTGTCGGCGGATGCACTTCGGCACTTAACACTAGGCCAAGTCAGATTGCCACTACGCTTTGGCTAGGTGGTTGTTAGTTATTTGGGCTTTCGGGCGCTTCGACTGCTCTGGTCATGGCTAGGTGATAGTGGCAAGTACGTCTTAATACCCAGACGTCCTGTCTTGTCATGGCTTGCCTTGGCACTGATTGGGTTCCATGGATGCAGCCTCTGTCACAATTCCTTCTTCGCCTTCACGGGGGCCAGGTGGCATCCTGGCTTTAGGGCACGCAATAAGGATCACGTGAATCATAGCAATAACAATAACGACAGACCGCGCATGACAATATCACGGTTACTGAATCACAAAAGCGGTGTCCGTGATACAGCTTGCACGCGCGCCGCACCATTACCCCCAGCACAGAGAAGCACTGGTTTGGTCATTTCAGGGCCGAGTGACTCGGGGAAATGAATGTGGTACCGAGATACGGGAACCTGGAGCGGGCAGTCGACAATGGAAGTCGACTGCCCAACGGTGCACGAGGAACTGATACGGTGGCAGCATCGTGACAGCCCTGGTGCACGCGAGTTGAGGGGCAGACTGGTGCTGTGTTCTCCAGACAAGACTCAATCTCAGGCGTGCAGCGTGGTGCTCCGGGTCCATAGGTGACTGACGGGATGGCCTTGGGTCGGTTCACGTTCGCCACACAGCGGATGTGAGGGATATCTCGGGCTTTCTCGGGCCCAGTCCTGTCCCCAGCGTCCGCCGAGCGTGACGGATCTTCATATACGTATTGTATTCCGGTGTAGAGCACGTCACGTTATTTAGGCTCTGACACCAGGAGACGGCACTCCAGAAGCACACCACTACTAGGCACGGCATATAATTCCCGGAGTTGTGCAGCCTCGGCCGCCATATCTACTCATCTCGTCCCAAGTCAACCACAAGATGCTGAATTCCAGTGGCAAGCGTTCTGTAAAATCATGGAATTAAGGAAACCTAATCGACTCCTCCATTTGTCGAATACCAAGCGTCACCACAAAAGTAGGTATTGGCGGGTTACGCCTGTATCATAAAAGACGACGAACTGCGGGTGACGCTTTAACTTTATATATATATATGTGTGTGTGTGTGTGTGCGTATGCGTGTGCGCGAGTGTTTGTGCGTGCGTGTGCGCGCGTCCGTGCGTGTGTGTGTAAATCGCTGCTCTTTCCTGGCACCGGGGCTCCTTCGGAGCTATCCTTGGCGCGCACCTGGGAGTTCAGTATCGACCACGCCTCACGTGACGTAATATCCGTTCAAGCACGCAATGCAGACGACTGGGCAGCCCGCTGTGTGTCGAGTCTTCCTGCCACAAGAATCCATCACGCATGAAAATAGTTGTCATAACGAAAGACACATTTTTCCAGGAGACCAAAGAACAACTTCTCCGCGTTTCCCCCTCCCCCCATCATCTAATTTACTTCAGCGGGGCGCCACCTCGACCCTTTATTGGTTTCCTACATACTTGTACGGATATCCAGCGACTGTGGACCAGGATTGACCACGAGATGTTCAGCGCCTTTAGTTGGTCTCCTGCAGACTGTCCCAGATGTGCAGCGACCCCAGAACATCACGAACCACTGGCATTGGCTGGCTTGATGCTGGCTCGCCTGTATGAAGAAGTGTACCACTTCGTATCGTCCAAAGCCACACCACAACGGGGGACAGTTAACCACGTTTGCTACTGTAAGACGGCTTACGTTTTGACTCGGCGCTTGACATGACACAGCGCGAGTTGGACAGGCCCGCGGAGCCGGCGCGCAAGCATCCGGTCAGGAACCTCGGCTCCGTCGGGGAAACACACAGAGCGGGTGCCTACCAAACCGTGGGGCGTCGGCAGTAGGAAGCTTGCGACCACCGGTAGCAAACACGCCGGCTGACGCGCACAAACAAGTAAACACAATCGATGGCGAAAAGTCAAACCAGCCGATGCCAGGACGACACATAAATCAAATACAGGCACCTAGCCACGGCAGGCAACGCCAAAACACTAACTGGAAATCGAACCATGCGAGCGCCGGATGCCGGCAGGTGCCCAGCGAGTAGCTGGCCAGGCCAGGGGACGCCACACCCCGAAGTGCAGCGACCTAACCCAGCGACTGTTCTGATGCCAGCAGCCTCGATGGACAGCAGAAACTGACCGCAACGGATCACCATCACCGTCCACCAGCAGTCAGTCATCAGCTAGGCTTCGAGCCGCAAAAAAAAAACAAAAAAAAGCCAACGTGAAGTGCACCGCTTAGCGCCTGAGGCAGGTCGAGCCCGTGGATTACAACGGATAAACGCTGTGCCGACAGGCGGAGGAGGCATTCATTCCGGGATATTGATATCACGGTGGCCACATCGGAAGGGCATTCACGGCGACTGAGAACAGCGACACCGGCACAGTGGTTCAGGTGAACTACTCGCATTGACCTCCAGGCTCGCTCTCTCTCGCGGGCCGACGCCGCCAGTGTACCAGATCTCGAAGACAGCAGTAGCAGGACGCAGTCATCGCTGACATGCCAGTGACCTGGATCATGGAGTGGCAATAGATTCATCACCTGCACCAGACATTTGAGCCGTCCGCCATCGGCTTCGTCTGTACGTGATAGCCCCCAGGCAGCGGAGGTACGGGTCACAGCTAGCCTGCTAAGGGGAATGGGCGATTAAATTGCGACGGTTAGGGTTAATGCACAGTATTGTGATAGAGGGTACAGGCATGGACGATGCGGGAAGGTTCATCACCATAGCAGGGGAGTACACCAGTGAAATGACTTCTGGTATGTATATACGTGGGATGCAGGGCGGAAATATATATATATACATATATATATATATATATATATATGACAACTATCTGGTCCCGGAAAAACGTTAATGAAGGCAGGTATTTTCCTTCGCCGCGTGCTAATTAACCCAGGGGATAATTGAAGGGGCTATTCTTTGCATGGGGTTGCAAAGTAAAAGTACGCAGCGTGTAATACCCTAATGAAACGTTTTTCTATGTCTATTCTTCATTTTCTCTTCTCCGTTCATCTTCTCCGTTCCACTATGATTATGCCACCTTCTGCCTCCTGCCCTGGCGCCCAGATTCCCCACACCAGCCCACCCTGCACTACAACGACGCCCGACTCCATGGTATAGAACAATAATGCGCGAATTATGGCCCTTCAACGCCATGACAGTGCATAGACGTGCTTTCACTACCTGGCTCAAACCTTCCCTGAATGCGAAATGAGTTTTCTAGTGAAATGTAGCACCGCTCCACGTCCAATTCAGTCCTGAAATTTCACAACCGTTGTGTGGCTGCACAGGTCAACAGGAAAACAAGACCGGAGACGCGGTTTGTATTGATAATAGACATGTTGGCCGACTGAGAGACAGATCTGGGTGACTATGCCATTGCCGTGAGCGTGACCAGAAATACACCGACAGGACGTCACAGCAGTGACCGTGCACAGAGACACACCGACAGGACGTCACAGCAGTGACCGTGTACAGACACACATCGACGGGACGTCACAGCAGGGACCGCGTACAGACACACATCGACGGGACGTCACAGCAGTGACCGTGCACAGAGACACACCGACAGGACGTCACAGCAGTGACCGTGCACAGAGACACACCGACAGGACGTCACAGCAGTGACCGTGTACAGATACACACCGACGGGACGCCACAGCAGTGACCGTGGACAGACACACCGACGGGACGTCACAGCAGTGACCGTGTACAGACACACACCGACAGGACGTCACAGCAGTGATCGTGCACAGACACACCGACAGGACGTCACAGCAGTGACCGTGCACAGAGACACACCGACAGGACGTCACAGCAGTGACCGTGCACAGACACACCGACGGGACATCACAGCAGTGACTGTGTACAGACACACAGGGACGCACACCGGACAGAAGGACGTCACAGCAGTGACTGTGTACAGAGACACACCGACAGGACGTCACAGCAGTGACCGTGTACAGAGACACACCGACAGGAAGTCTCAGCAGTGACCGTGCACAGAGACACACCGACGGGACGTCACAGCAGTGACCGTGTACAGAGACACACCGACAGGACGTCACAGCAGTGACCGTGTACAGACACACAGACAGGACGTCACAGCAGTGACCGTGCACAGAGACACACCGACAGGACGTCACAGCAGTGACCGTGTACAGAGACACACCGACGGGACGTCACAGCAGTGAGCGTGCACCGCGTCACACTGGGCCGGAACTCGGCGCGAGCCCTGGCGACGGCGGTCGCCATCACTGCGGGTGAGGAGTGGTGCGCAAGTAGTTCTTCCCGGACGGCATCGGGTGCACCTCCACGCCGGCCGGGAACAGCTTCTTGGCCTCGCTCTCGCTGAGGGACGGCAGCACCATGCACTTGTCGCCGGCCTGCGGACGGATAGGACGTCAGCAACTGCTATGCCAACTGAATAGTGCACAGCACAGGTTTGCTAGTGGGCCAGCACACAGTGCAGATCAGTCAAGGTGCCGGTACAGTGCAGATCAGTCAATGTACCGAGACACGGTGTAGATGAGCCAATGCACCGGCACGGTCACAGCAGGCCTGCCACCACGACTCGAGGGGGGGGGGGGGCACCTACTTATCACCCTGGCCTGGGTAGACAGAGGGGACCCTCACCTTCCAGTTAACAGGAGTGGCCACCTTCTTCTCCGCAGTCAGCTGCAGCGAGTCAATGACGCGCAGGATCTCACTGAAACAGAGGCAACGGGCTCAAATCCCACCCACTTCCCCAGCCAGCGATACATAGACCAAGCCACCCCTCCTCTCACGGAACACCAGGTGCGGTGATCCCGTATGGCGTATATCTGAATGAGCCGTGTTCGCCTCACGACGAATGTACACGTGTAGTCGGTACGTCACACCCACACCGCTGACCGGGCGGGTGTGTGTGTCAAGCATCATCCCAGCCAGGCACAGTCACAGCCTGTCACCATCCCAGCCAGGCAGTCATGGCCTGTTACCATCACAACCAGGCACGGCCACAGCCTGTTACCATCCAGGTCAGGCACAGCCACAGCCTGTCACAATCCAGGTCAAGCACAGTCATGGCCTATAACCATCCCAGCCAGGCACAGTCACGGCCTGTAACCATCCCAGCCAGGCACAGCCACATCCTGTTACCATCCAGGTCAGGCACAGTCACAGCCTGTTACCATCCAGGTCAGGCACAGTCACGGCCTGTTACCATCCCAGCCAGGCACAGTCACAGCCTGTTACCATCCAGGTCAGGCCACAGCCTGTTGCCATCCAGGTCATGCACAGCCATAGCCTGTCACCATCCCAGCCACGCAGTCACGGCCTGCTACCACACACGGCGTGAAGCACATTGTGGGATACCAGCCGTCTCCCTGGTCAACGACACACCGACGCTGTGCTGCCAAGGTAGCGCCAGTCTCCGTGGCTTGACGCGGGTACCGTCTGGTGCCACTCACACAGCACCGGCCAGAGAGCGTTCCACGTCACTGCGAAATACGCCTGGCAGGAGAAGTGCTGCTCTGTCAGTTTGCTGGGTATATTTAAAAGGCATATCCAGGTACATAACAAATCTACATATCACTGCTCCGGATGTGGAAGATGAGGGACGCTTGATTTTCTATAATGAATGCTTGATGTTTCAGAAGGCAAAAACCGTTAATGATATAGTAATTGGACACTTAATTGGACCATTAATGATTGGAGAGCCTCAACGTCACTTCGCTCTCATGACGCATCAGTGAACAGAATGCCTTTTCAATTGCAAGGTGAATCGCTTAGATTGGACGGCCAAATTACGTCTCTTGCTGTGATGTCTGAATTGGCTTAGATGACTTACGATTGAACAAATTCTGTAATTCTGACCTCTACAGATGCAAGCAATTGTTTGTCGATGACACATGGATGATTCATTCCCGGGAGAATCGCGCTGAATACTACATAAGTGACTGCAGATGGAGTGCTGGTGGCACTTGGTACGATATCGGGAGTCGAACAGTCACGAGGCGGAAGCAGGGTTGAAATTGTGCTTTGCAATCCTGAATGCGGGGAGGATTTGGTTGTTGATAATACAACACGGAGAGAATACCTTTCTCCAAACCTATGACATCAAAATTTCGGTTTGTACTTTCAAACGAATCTTGGTGTAGTTTGTCAGAGCAGTTCGCCCTCATACCCCGTCTCTGGGGTGGGGGTTATGAGATACCTCATCTATTCTTCAAC
This sequence comes from Imbricaverruca yamaguchii, assembly GCA_034440575.1. Classification (NCBI taxonomy): domain Eukaryota; kingdom Metazoa; phylum Arthropoda; class Thecostraca; family Neoverrucidae; genus Imbricaverruca; species Imbricaverruca yamaguchii. The sequence goes on along the minus strand of JAOTOL010001636.1, from coordinate 146,215 downwards.
CTAAGCGTTGCACAAAAACGAAAGAAACGTCATCGGAAAGCGCGTGACGAGCAGGGCCAAGAACCATCCCAATATCATCTCCCCTCAGAGTAACGTCAACAGGGAATTCATGAGATCACGAATAACGTCAGGTTTTTGGATCTAGGGACCACAGATCCAATAACGTCCCGCGGCACACAGGCTTTGCCGTTCACACATCCGCACACGCCTGCCCAAACATACTATGAAACTTGGTATGGAGTTAATAGGTCACATGTTGGAGATAATTTTACAAAACTTATTTAGAATCAGAAAAGGAAGGCGAAATCCACCATGGTCACAAAACGAAATCCACCATGGTCACAAAATGTTTCCCCACCAAAAGCTACCTTTTTGTTGTTGGAAATATGCTACATTTTTAGCCTCCGTTTCTTTGGACATTCCTTCTTCCAATTGGTAGAGCGCACCGAGAAACGTTGTTTCAATCAAGCCTAGCATGATACAAATTGCACGCTTGAGCCAGAATCTTCTACTTTAGCCATAATTAGCAAATATGCGAAACAAACAATTAACAGAAAACGTAAATGGTTGGTTATTTGGGCTTAGGGGCGCATCAACTGCTTCGGTCACACAGCGCCCACACAGAAAACGTACAAACACAAATTTATCCGGTGCGTTTTGTTGAGTCACAAACGATAAGTAAACGATGGCAGTTTCATTCAAATATGTTTACCCATTGAAGTGTGACAAATGGTTGAACGGTTTTGGAGTTGACCTCACTTGACCTTGATTAACTCAGTGATCGTGGATGACCTGATCTCTAAATATCCACACGTGTCAAACCGATGTGGGAAAAGGCCAGCCGTTATTTTCACTATCCGCGGAAAACATCAGGGACAGAGACAGAGACGGAGACGGAGACGGAGACGGAGACGGAGACAGAGACAGAGACAGAGACAGAGACAGAGACAGGAGACGGACAGACGGAGACGGAGACAGAGACAGAGACGGAGACGGAGACGGAGACGGAGACGGAGACGGAGACGGAGACGGAGACGGAGACGGAGACGGAGACGGAGACGGAGACGGAGACGGAGACGGAGACGGAGACGGAGACGGAGGGAGACGGAGACGGAACGGAGACGGAGACGGAGACGGAGACGGAGACGGAGACGGAGACGGAGACGGAGACGGAGACGGAGACGGAGACGGAGACGGAGACGGAGACGGAGACGGAGACGGAGACGGAGACGGAGACGGAGACGGAGACGGAGACGGAGACGGAGACGGAGACGGAGACGGAGACGGAGACGGAGACGGAGACGGAGACGGAGACGGAGACGGAGACGGAGACGAGACAGAGACGGAGACGGAGACGGAGACGGAGACGGAGACGGAGACAGGAGACGGAGACGGAGACAGAGAGAGAGAGAGAGAGAGAGAGAGAGAGAAGAGAGAGAGAGAGAGAGAGAGAGAGAGAGAGAGAGAGAGAGAGAGAGAGAGAGAGAGAGAGAGAGAGAGAGAGAGAGAGAGAGAGAGAGAGAGAGAGAGAGAGAGAGAGAGAGAGAGAGAGAGAGAGAGAGAGGGGGGGAAGGGAGAGAGAGGGTGAGACGGCTCTGGTTAAAAGACGTATAGCGTCATTCTGAACCTCCAAATGGAAACAATGGAGTATAATTTCCTGCAAAGGACGGTGTTCGGGTGGGAAAAATCCAGGAATAGACTATAATCCAAATCTGGGCAGAAGTGATACCACGCTGCACTTGCAGCCAGCTGCTGACCATAACCGCCGACTGGTCCACGACCTGAGGTGATCTGGCTCCGGCGAGCCGTTCACGCCCATACATCGCAATATAATATGTCCATATATCCTGTCAAACTGCTGACCGAACCATTCGAAGTGCCCTGGCGATGCCATAGTGTACTATCGCAGCCCGTGTCAAGGTGCACAACCAGCAGTAGTATATCTGCTCATACCACGGTCTCGACAACTGAGTGATTGGTTAGTTGAGCTTAAGAGCCTGGTCTCGAGGGCATACGATAACTCAGAAAACGATTGCATTTCGCCCTTGCTGCTGATGCAATTCACACGAGTCGTTGCCGTCAGTTTGCTATCGCTTTCACCATACAGACATGGACAGTCGGCTAAGCTCGTAGCACTTGCTTGCGCGGCAGGTGGCAGTTCAACTCGACATCCTGGCTACGACACAGATAGCTGCAGTCCAGCTGGACACAGACTAGGCACAGCCGGGTTAGACCAAGGCTATTCCATAGGGTTAGACATACACCACGCGAGGGAGAACGGCCCACGGATCGGCAGTGAGCTCAGGCTGCACATTTGCCCCGTCACGGGATGCGCTGAAGCCCGGCCACTGCGCCGGCCGGTCTTCAGCGCATCCGACCGCCGCGGCTCCCGCCCAGCACTCACTGGAAGTTGCGACCGGTGGTGGCCGGGTACAGGATGGACAGCTTGAGCCGGGTGTCGGGCCCCACCACGAACAGCGCCCGCGCCGTCATGCACTGGCCGTCGGCGGTGCGCTCGGCCGGGTCCAGCATGCCCAGCTTCACGGCCAGGTGGCGGTCCTCGTCGGCGATGATCGGGTAGGGGAAGCCGTCGCCGCCCAGGGAGTTGTACGCCTTGACGTCCTCGATCCAGGCCCTGCGGCGGCCGCGGCGACACGCAGACACGTCAAAGGTCGACTGACGTCACCGGCGGGTGGGCGGCTCATCACGGCAGACATCAAATGGAGAACAAACGGTGGGGAGAGTGGCACAGGCACAGCTACCTCTACTCCGTCAAACTTCGGCGGAGCTTTAGAATAACCCTATAACGTTGTACGGGAAGAAATCTTCAAAATACTTTGCTCCTTTCCACCCATGTGAAGCCTGGAACTCTATGGCATTTGAACCTCCAAGCTCCAGACAGCAAGAAGGCCAACGCGGCGAAAATAATTGTTGGGCTTCAGGATCCTTCAAACACATGGCCTATGCCTATACAAATTGTGAAGTTGTGATCGAGGACACCCATTACCACATGTCAGTAGATCGTACCAAGCGCGGGCCGGGCCGCGGCGTCCAAGTTCGGAAATCGAGTTGCCAAACGATACTTGCGTACTTAAATTTCGCATGCAATTTTGTTTTATTTCCACCTACAAGAACCTATCACAATGTCTTCTCACCGACTTTCGACATAACAATTTACACTTCAGCTTCCTCCCATCACTTTCATCCATTTTCTCTCATTGTCATATGCTCTGGATTTAACAGATTTCTGGGTTTTCGGGCGCGGTAGTCAGTCAGCGCATCTTTCCTGGGTTTGCATTCGTGGGATGGGGTCGCGCGAGTAAGCGGAATACTAGGCGGAGAAGGTGCTTAACGGCTTGATAATCAGGCGACCGTCATCACGGCTTAAGTGGAGCTACATCGCAGCCATCACGTAGTACACCACAGAGCCACATCCAACCCGGGCAAAAACCAGAGCGGAACCGCAGTCGCAGTCGCCGGCTCCCGCCAGTGCTACGATCTAGACCCGACACGAGCCGCGGCGACTCACTTGTGCGACGAGACGGGGTCGCACGAGACGGCCATCATGCGGACGCCTCGCTTGGTGAACTCGGGCGCCAGCTGGGCGGCGGCGCCCAGCTCGGTGGTGCACACGGGCGTGAAGTCGGCCGGGTGGGAGAACAGTATGCCCCAGCTGGAACGGGCGCCGGCTCGGTCATCGGACGGCCGCCGGACCGTTCACCAAACGGCGGCCATCTCAGTCGTGAGACGCAGCACGACAGTGGTGAGACACAGCACGACAGTGGTGAGACACAGCACGACATTCGTGAGACACAGCACGACAGTGGTGAGACACAGCACGACAGTCGTGAGACGCAGCACGACAGTCGTGAGACACAGCACGACAGTGGTGAGACGCAGCACGACAGTGGTGAGACGCAGCACGACAGTGGTGAGACGCAGCACGACAGTCGTGAGACGCAGCACGACAGTCGTGAGACGCAGCACGACAGTCGTGAGACACAGCACGACAGTGGTGAGACGCAGCACGACAGTGGTGAGACGCAGCACGCCAGTCGTGAGACACAGCACGACAGTCGTGAGACGCAGCACGACAGTGGTGAGACACAGCACGACAGTCGTGAGACACAGCACGACAGTGGTGAGACGCAGCACGACAGTGGTGAGACACAGCACGACAGTGGTGAGACGCAGCACGACAGTCGTGAGACACAGCACGACAGTCGTGAGACGCAGCACGACAGTGGTGAGACACAGCACGACAGTCGTGAGACGCAGCACGACAGTCGTGAGACGCGGCACGACAGTCGTGAGACGCAGCACGACAGTCGTGAGACGCAGCACGACAGTCGTGAGACGCAGCACGACAGTGATGAGACGCAGCACGACAGTGGTGAGACACAGCACGACAGTGGTGAGACGCAGCACGACAGTGGTGAGACGCAGCACGACAGTGGTGAGACACAGCACGACAGTCGTGAGACACAGCACGACAGTGGTGAGACACAGCACGACAGTCGTGAGACACAGGACGACAGTGGTGAGACGCAGCACGACAGTCGTGAGACACAGCACGACAGTGGTGAGACGCAGCACGACAGTCGTGAGACGCAGCACGACAGTGGTGAGACACAGCACGACAGTGGTGAGACACAGCACGACAGTCGTGAGACGCAGCACGACAGTCGTGAGACACAGCACGACAGTGGTGAGACACAGCACGACAGTGGTGAGACGCAGGACGCCATTCGTGAGACACAGCACGACAGTGGTGAGACGCAGCACGACAGTCGTGAGACGCATGACGCCATTCGTGAGACACAGCACGACAGTCGTGAGACACAGCACGACAGTGGTGAGACACATGACGCCAATCGTGAGATATAGCACGCCGGTCGTGAGATACACTACGCTAGTCGTGAGACGCATCACGCCAATCGTGAGATACAGGACGCCGGTCGTGAGATACACGTCAGTCGCAAACAGGAGATAGTGTCAGGAACAAAACGACACCGTTTCAATGAAAGAACAGACATTTGTTCGGTGGTGAATCAGACGCAATCGGTCGTACAGTGGACACAGACTAGGTTGTGTCCAGTAACAACAGCCACATTCAAAACAACCCTTTTCCTGCACGGATGATTGATGACATCCGCTGCCTACCGAGAGAGGTCCTTCGCGCGCCATTTCCAAGCCGGTGAGATGGGGCTCCAAACAGGGACGAGGCCATGACCATGGGCTGGTTTGCTACAGTCAAACATGGCTTCGGATCCGTGAAGTCAGTATATTGCATTTTGGCTTCGACTTCGCGCAATTTTAACCTGCTAGCCTCTAGATCGGCTTCGATTCGGGCCCATATATATTTTAGACAGTTGGCTTCGGCTTCGCACCATCGCAGTTTATTCGAGACTGAATCGTAAACTTGTGTTATCACTAGGTAAGCATGCGCATATTATTTAGACCCAGGGCACGACGGATGCCAAGTATTCTTCCTACAATGTTTTTCCTCTGAACATCTCCTCATCCTTTTAGTTTTATTTTCTCAATACTCTGCTTCCAGTTTTACCACTCCTTCCACCGCTCAGCACATTAAGCCACCAATGAATATGGTACAGCATCGCCCCAAGCCGTTCCACACCGCCACCGAACCGCAACAAGGTCCGTGCCGCCCACATGACGGCACGGAAATTGTGTTATCCGCCGGAACGGTCCAGACCGGAGGCCACCCTCCCCATCTTCGGCCTTGCCGTGACGTCACCCGCGCATGTGGAGCCACCCGTCGTTTGGCCGCACCCGCGTACGGGGAGGAACCGGTCATTGGGCCGCACCCGCGCGTGGGGAGCCACACGTTGTTGGGCCGCACCCGCGTACGGGGAGGAACCGGTCATTGGGCCGCACCCGCGCGTGGGGAGCCACACGTTGTTGGGCCCAGCGTACGGGGAGGAACCGGTCATTGGGCCGCACCCGCGCGTGGGGAGCCACACGTTGTTGGGCCCGCGTTCGCGCTTGAAGATTACTACTTCGCATTTATTTGTGCCGGTTAGAAAACTAAACACGCCCAGCCAGGTGATTTGGCAAAGCATTTTTGTTGGATAAAAAGCTTCCTAACACCGGACGATGAAACGAAGATATCGTGGACCAAGAGCAAGGGCGGGTCACCACCACCCGGACCACAAACTGGCAGTTGCACGCCCTCATTTTCGTGACTGCACGCCAGGTGTACACATTCAGGCAAACTGCACGCGCGGCGCGCGGCTCATCTCAGAGCTGCACGCCGGCATTCAAGGTGGCTCGGAGCGCAACACGCTTTCAATTCGATTTCACATCCTCCACACGGTGCCACAAACTAAATTAGAAACAACCCATTTTCCCTGAAAGAAAGGAGATTCCAAGGTGCAGCAAGAACATACTGCCAAATCAATAAGATAATTGTTGCGAGTCTGGCTTTATTTTACAATCGAGTTCGGTAAATGTATGCTTTATACTTTTCAAGGGGCCCACACTGTCTCACTCTTCTGAGGACATTACTGCTCAGGTACACGCCGGAGCAGAGCCGAGGGTTGGTGGACGCCTGGGCAGGTGCCACGCCGATACCTGTGTGTAGTTACCACAGAAGGCAAACATGCTGGTTCGGCCACCGAACTTTACTCGGGTCCGGCAGCGGTGTGAACCGAGCCGCAAATGTGCTTCAGACGCGTCGGAGGTGCACTGAACCGAGTCGGTCCGGAGGAAGGGAGGGAGATGGCTTCCAATGGCACCTCAAACGCTCGTGTGACCGCGAACAATAACGTCACCGTCCGGGGTCTCGCGGACACCGCCGTCACGGCCCGGGCACTCGCGGGCACCAGCGTCACCGTCCGGGACGGACACCAACGTCACCGTCCGGGGTCTCGCGGACACCGCCGTCACGGCCCGGGCACTCGCGGGCACCAGCGTCACCGTCCGGGACGGACACAAACGTCACCGTCCAGGGTCTCGCGGACACCGCCGTCACGGCCCGGGCACTCACGGGCACTAGCGTCACCGTCCGGGACGGACAATAACGTCACCGTCCGGGATCTCGCGGACACCGCCGTCACGGCCCGGGCACTCACGGGCACTCACCGTCCGACGGACAACAACGTCACCGTCCGGGATCTCGCGGACTCCGCCGTCACGGCCCGGGCACTCACGGGCACTAGCGTCACCGTTCGGGACGGACACCAATGTCACCGTCCGGGGTCTCGCGGACACCGCCGTCATGGCCCGGGCACTCACGGGCACCAGCGTCACCGCCCGAGGTCTCGCAGGTAGTCGTATGTCACCATCGGGAAACTCACGGACACGCCCTTCACAGTCCGGGTACTCACGATCCGTTCAGCCAGTCGTGGAACTTGATCCGACCCTCCGTGGAGTCGGCCTCGAAGTTCGGGAACACCTCTCCGAGAAGCACCATGTCTGCGGAAACAGCCAAACATGGTGTCAGGACACAGAGTCATGAAGAACAACAAGCGGAGCACTCTGTGAAACAGTCAACAGGGCATCGTTCCTTGGAGACCGTCCCGTGGAACACAGAGGTCGCCGTCTACGCATCCGCACACGCCTGCCCAACAGATTGTACGAAGCTTGGCATGGAGTTACCAGTCTGATGTCTGCACAAGTAATGGGAGATGCTAGGCTCAGACAATAAATGGGTTGCAACTTTTGTTCTGGAATGAAATTTACGTCGATCTGACATTCAGCATACGCCGAGCACAAGCCATTCGACCGGTGTACAATGTGTTATTATTAGTTTCATAACTTACATAATATATCAAATAACCTTTCTTCATCGCTTCACCACGCATGCCGGGCGAACTTTCCTCCGCCCCTAAAAATGCGACCCCCTCTCGGCTCAGCACAGACCACGTGACGAGTTGTCTGCGAACCACACACAATTGCCCGCGGATATAGCATTGGCTCAGACCTTGTCGGCGATTCCACTGCCAGGGCAACCGCCGGCTGTTTGTGGTTCCAGCTATACTAGCTAGAAACACGGATATTTGCTCTTCTGAAAATTGTTCGTACAGTAGTCAGTTTTAAGAACGCGTCCGGCACCATCCAAAACCGCATGCCCCTGGCAAGCTTTTGAAGTTTTCGAAGGGTGCCTGAAGCACTCAATGTGACCTCTGCATATTCTCCAGGACCACTCTCGTGAAGCCTGCAAGGTGGTTTTCGATGAGTTACCAAGATTGTCTTCGTAGCGTTCCCAAGATTTCCTCCGCGGAGTTCCCAAGATTTCCACGGTACAGTTCCCAGGATTTCCTCCGTGGGGTACTCAGTGACCTCTGCGAACCCTCTTAGTCCGTAGCCTGCTTACGTCGAGTGCCCAAGTTGACCTCCGTGCAGCTGCGGCCCCATTACGACCAGTGGAAACCCGACGACGACCGCATCCGCCAGTGGTGCAACGGAAGGCGCAAGGAGTTCACAAAGGTTGGCTTCTATGAAAATTCGGCGTCCGCCCGCCGGATCTACGGAGGGTGAACATGGGCGCTCCTTCGGGGCGCTCCTTCAGGGCGCACGCTGTCGCAGCAGCTTCGAGACACCGCCAGAGCCAGATACATGCATCGGTTGAAATATAAATCATCATCCCTGTGGCTGAGGCCCCGCCACCATCGGCCGTCTTCGCTGGTCGGCCCGGCCACCATCGGCTGTCTTCGCTAGTCGGCCCGGCCACCGTCGGCTGTCTTCACTGGTTGTCCCGGCCACCATCGGCTGTCTTCGCTGGTTGTCCCGGCCACCATCGGCTGTCTTCGCTGGTTGTCCCGGCCACCATCGGCTGTCTTCGCTGGTCGTCCCGGCCACCATCGGCTGTCTTCACTGGTTGTCCCGGCCACCATCGGCTGTCTTCGCTGGTCGTCCCGGCCACCATCGGCTGTCTTCGCTGTGTCCCGGCCACCATCTCTTCCTGGTTGTCCCGGCCACCATCGGCTGTCTTCGCTGGTCGTCCCGGCCACCATCGGCTGTCTTCGCTGGTCGTCCCGGCCACCATCGGCTGTCTTCGCTGGTTGTCCCGGCCACCATCGGCCGTCTTCGCTGGTTGTCCCGGCCACCATCGGCTGTCTTCGCTGGTCGTCCCGGCCACCATCGGCTGTCTTCGCTGGTCGTCCCGGCCACCATCGGCTGTCTTCGTGTCGGCCCGGCCACCATCGGCTGTCTTCGCTGGTCGGCCCGGCCACCGTCGGCCGTCTTCGCTGGTCGTCCCGGCCACCATCGGCTTTCCTGTCGGCCGGCCACCATCGGCCGTCTTCGCTGGTCGTCCCGGCCACCATCGGCTGTCTTCGCTAGTCGGCCCGGTCTCCGGACCACCATCGGCGCCTTCGCTGTGTCGCCCGGCCACCTTCGGCCTGTCTTCGCTGGTCGTCCCGGCCACCATCGGCTGTCTTCGCTGGTCGTCCCGGCCACCATCGGCTGTCTTCGCTGGTCGTCCCGGCCACCATCGGCTGTCTTCACTGGTTGTCCCGGCCACCATCGGCCGTCTTCGCTGGTCGTCCCGGCCACCGTCGGCTGTCTTCGCTGGTCGGCCCGGCCACCATCGGCTGTCTTCGCTGGTCGTCCCGGCCACCATCGGCCGTCTTCGCTGGTCGTCCCGGCCACCATCGGCCGTCTTCGCTGGTCGTCCCGGCCACCATCGGCTGTCTTCGCTGGTCGTCCCGGCCACCATCGGCTGTCTTCGCTGGTCGGCCCGGCCACCACCGCGCCGCCCCAGAGCCGGCCGGCCGCAGCGGGCGGTCATGGTGGCGACCAACCAGGACCGCGTGCTGGACAGTCCCGCGAACCAGCGCAACACTGACGCCATGTAGCTGCTGGACCGAACGACTCCTAAACACGGCCGCGTGGTGGACGCTGATCGTGAGGGTACCTCGCTTAATTCTCCAGCAGTTTTCCAGTTCATGCAACATTTCCTCGCCAACATGCGTACATTATTCGTCAGAATGTAAAAGTAGTCAGATTGGCATTTCGACAAAGGAAAACATACCAAAAAAAAGAAGAAGAAAAGTTTAGTCTGCTTAGTCCTGCGTGGATTCACAAGGGATAATTTTGTAATGAGCAGAGGTCATTTACTAGCCACCAAAACATGCAACAAACGGTAGAAATGGCGCACGACCATCTATACTCCAGCGACGAATCCAGAGGACGTCGGGCCATGTACAAACAAACTTAGCAGCGGGACGGAATGTGATGATTTCATAGCGTTCAACCTCTAAGCCCGACCCGCGACAACATTTGATGCTTACATAACACCGAGATCCAGTGATTTACGAATAGTACATATAGTTAGAGCAATTTGAAAGATAAGTTCAATACTGGCATTTAAGCCTCATATGCCATCTCATTTCCAATCCGGCAACTGCGCTTTTCCAATTCATATTTGAAAGCGAGCCGATCTCGGCTACGGCCGAGTCTGCGTCAGAGATTTATGAGAGTTGGCCGAGGTAGACACATGCCTGTATCCGAGCGCAAACAGGACACACCCCCGCCGAGTTTGCCGGGGTGACTAACGACGCTGGCCGGCCGGCCACAGGGTTCATGGTCGGCCGTCCAGGCCTGTCCCTCCTCGGCCGGGCCTCCCACGGTCCGGCATGGGTCGCCCCTGCCTCCGACAGATCATCGCATCGAACGGGCCTCCCCGTCCAGGCCTGTCCCTCCTCGGCCGGGCCTCCCACGGTCCGGCATGGGTCGCCCCTGCCTCCGACAGATCATCGCATCGACGGGCCTCCCCGTCCAGGCCTGTCCCTCCTCGGCCGGGCCTCCCACGGTCCGGCATGGGTCGGCCCTCCCTCCGACAGACCATCGCATCGAACGGGCCTTCCCCGCCCAGACGCCTTCGCCAAACTTTCCTTGACATGCAGTCTATGCACGCGAGCAGCCAACTTCTGTTCCATATTGTACCGACAGCCCCAGGGGAGAAACGATACGCACCTCCGCTAAAACGAGGTGTATTTAATTTGAAATATTAATACATATCCTACTAGTTACACCGGCACTTCGGAATCTACGGAGTCCGATGTTAACACTTAAAATAAACTAATTGGCTGCAATCAGTGGCGTATTCAGGGGAGGTGGCACACGGGCACGTATCCCCTTCCCGTATCTATGTGCTCGTGTATGGCAAATTCGGTCACATACAATTGGACAAAAATTAGCAAATTACACCATCCTCAGTGAAAACAAGTTCTCCTAGGTACTCGATATGATGTCCGGAGGTATGCCCTGCTAACATATGGGTGTAGCAGACGACCTGGGGCCCGGCGTGATCAGCTGAAGCAGTGTTGCGATGCTGTGGAGTGTCGAAATACATGGAGATACGAACAATGTGTTACTCGTACTTTCGCGTTCAATGGCCAATCATTATTCCGAAATACTCGTTCTTAGACGTTAACTAAACGCACGTTCCCGAACAATTTACGCCGCCCGTAACGAAACCTGCGATCGCCTCTGGCTTCGATCCATTTCTACACTTTTGCATGCAACTGGTGCATGTCTACGTGCACCAATTGAACACCATTTATTCTGCACATATATCACGAACAGTATTTATATTGCACAACACTAAACAAATGACACCGAAAATACAGACCTTTCTCCTATACAAGCATACAACCAAATTCGACCGTCAATCGCGGGTTGAGAATCTGTGCATAACCGGTTCAGGCGCACCCCGGCTGGCCCGGTGCAGATGCTACCATCTGCGTCCACCAGCTGGTGCATGGCTGCAGCTGCTCAACGCTACGGTGCTCCGTCCAATCCACACCCATCTCAGCGGCGGCGCAGTAGAGGCCCCAGCCGGCTGCAACATTTCCCACTCGGCACCCTGCAGATACACCGGCATGGGCCCGGGCATTTGAGCGGAGGGCTCTCATGCTTTGCTACGTTGATACAAGATTGCAACAGCGAACGACGTCAAGTACAGCTAGAAAGTGCATAATGCAATTTTATAAATTAGAGTTTAAACTTTGTCTTCCATGTGAACAGCTATAGCAATCAGACCGTCACGTAGTATATACTCAGAAAACAAGGTTCCAGTCAGGTGGGCAGTTTCTTAAAATGAGCTTGGGAAGTGAGTCAGGGGAGCCGCCCATTTAGTAACCAAAACACACTAGATCAAACAGGAAATTGAGATTGGTACATACCACGTGAGCCAGAAATTTCCAATGTCAACCACTGATGATCGCTCCTCACCAGTCATCCTACTGACCGTGGCGAGTAGAGGCCAATGTTCCACACACACACCATAGTCACCGGCAGATGGCCGACAGCGATCTTTCATATTTTTTTAGGGATCGGGTCCCCCTCGAGAAAATCTTGGCCGAGCCCCTGAATCGAGTTCACTTTCAGGTTGTGACGGAACCAAATAGGCGGAATTTCGTTGTTGTTTAGTTTAACGTTCCCAACATTGTTTGTGCCCCTCAGAAGTGCGCGATAATTTGGGATGTATCCAGGTATTATATTCTTCCGGTTCTTTACGACGCATCAGACTGCTGGGCGACATAGCGTCGCCAACCTATCACGCCGATATGCTGGGGATTGACTCGGGAATCCAGTCGATTGCGATATTCGAACTCACGATCTTACGATTCATAGTCAGACGCCCTACCGACTAGGCTTCTGACCTTTCGGGTATCATTAATTTTCGCGGATTACCAGGAAAAGTATGCATGTCTGTAATAAGGACGTTTATTGTCTGTAATAAGAAACATGAAATGATTAGCTTTCAACAAACAAAAAAAGATCACCACACGGAGGCGATTCCACGCTGTGGGCAACCGTACGTATCATTAACTAGACGGAATTATGCACCCATGATATCAGAACGAGCAAAGCCTTCAGCAACCGACACACTTTCACCTTCACGTAATTATCGAGGAACGACATTGGGCACAATGAGTTCACAGATACAGCGACCATGCTAATCCTGCCGACAGCTATGCAATTAAGATGAATCATTGCGATATGCACACATTTAAACTGTAATACGTGCAGCCTGCATCGCTTTCCTCTGCCACATCTTACTAAGTGTACAGTGCTGTGTTTGCTTCGTGAAATTATAAAAAGCAGTGATGTAAACCTCTGGTAGTCAGAGGATCGATTTTCCCGCGAGATCACGTTTCGGACTTTGGCGCAATCAGCCTTCGTTTTACCGAATTGAGCAAGCGACTGTCCAGATAAACCCCATACATGCTTCATAACCGAAAAAAAAACGTCGGAGAATGCATTACAACATGCGTGGCGAACTTCAACATCGACGTCATTCAGTGCCAGAACATGAAACAGAGATCCCAGAGCACAAAATCCCAAACGGAAATACACACTCTGCTGACAGGGATTCGATACTCATGACACTCAAATCGAGACAAACGCCAAAGTTCAGATATTTATACCACAGATAGCGCTACGAGAACCTCCCTCATTAGCCTCCAATACTTGCGAGCCCCATTGTTGACAAAGTCAGATTGTCGGTCGGCGGGCGGTGTCACGTCGCATTGCATCATGGAATCATGTCGCGATTTCATCATAAACAGACACTGCACTGCCAGTCACCATGCCGCGGGGTCACGCTGCTCGCCGCCCAGGCTGGCGATGACTCTGCACAATCGGTGCAAGCGGCAGTCTAGCCTGAATTGGCGCCAAGGGTTGCGCCGCACGTGCAGTTTCCTGAAGCATAACTGATCTCAGCACGCGATTCTACGTAATGGGGGGGGGGGTGGCATCGACTGCAGTGGTCATGCAGCGGTCCCACGCAATGGTGCATGTGCCAGGTTGGAGACACCGTTCTTCAGCTTTGCTCAATGTCGCCCAAGCTAACAACACCGTAGAATAATGCTTCAGCTTTCCCTCCAGTACGCGTTCAACAAATGAAGCTTTTGGAGCGTAACGTGTCGTGTATGCGTGCGCGCAACACACGGTCGGTAGGCTGGCGATGATGCCGATCGATAGTCAGTAGCTGCCGGTGGAGCCGGTGTCGAGCCGGCCGTCCCACTCACCACGGTCAGTGGCTGGCTATGGTGACGCTCAATAGTCAGTGGCCAGCTATGGTGCCGATCGATAGTCAGTGGCTGGCTACGGTCCCGATCGATAGTCAGTAGCTGCCGGTGGAGCCGGTGTCGAGCCGGCCGTCCCACTCACCACGGGCAGTGGCTGGCTATGGTGACGCTCAATAGTCAGTGGCCAGCTATGGTCCCGATCGATAGTCAGTAGCTGCCGGTGGAGCCGGTGTCGGGCCGGCCGTCCCACTCACCACGGGCAGTGGCTGGCTATGGTGACGCTCAATAGTCAGTGGCTAGCTATAGTGCCGATCGATAGTCAGTAGCTGGCTACGGTGATGCTCAATAGTCAGTAGCTGGCTACGGTGATGCTCAATAGTCAGTAGCTGGCTATGGTGATGCTCAATAGTCAGTGGCTGGCTATGGTCCCGATCGATAGTCAGTGGCTGCCGGTGGAGCCGGTGTCGGGCCGGCCGTCTTACTCGGTGGCATTGAGTGGCCGCTGTCGGTCGACCAATCATAACTGCCACATCGTGAAGGCAGCAAGCATACGGTATATGGAATCCCGTACCCACGGAAACCAGTTTGAGGATCGACGGTTCGACTAGATTTCATGTGCGACCGCATGCTAAGTTACAGTAGCAGCAGAAAAAAAAGCTTCAGCAGCAGCAACAAAGCCACAGCAATCCGGCGACTAGCAGTAGCTCAATCACTACAACCCTCGAACGAGACAGCCATCAGAGGCGCCGACCAGACCGAGCGCGGTCCAGACCCGACCGACCGACCACAGCCCAGGCCCAACAGACCGCAGTCCGGGTCTGACCGACCACAGCGTCGGGCCCGACCGATCACAGCCCAGGCCAGGCCAAACCGACCACAGCGTCGGGCCCGACCGACCAGTCCGGGCCCGACCGACCACAGTCCGGGTCCGACCGACCACAGTCCGGGCCCGACCGACCACAGTCCGGGCCCAACCGACCACAGCGCCGGCCCGACCGACCACAGTCCGGGCCCGACCGACCACAGTCCGGGCCCGACCGACCACAGCCCGGGCCCGACCGACTACAGCGCCGGCCCGACCGATTGTAGTCTCGACCAGACCGACACAGCACTCTCACTCACCCACAACGATCCTAGACCAGTCTACTGTGGCGGAGCCGCAGCCGTCCCCTATTTCACGTGCCGCTTGGGTGGTTTATCACAGGGACGGAGGGGAGGCTTTTTGTCGGACTATTTCAGTGTACCGGGTCCTGGGCTGGAAGTCTCGGGGTGCAGTCCCGGCGGCACAGCAGCTCCGACGGCGCCCAGGAGCTGTCGGTTACGGTCAGTCAGTCGTGTGGAAGAGGCACATCCAGTCTGCCGGTACATACCACATATAGAGATAACGTGCTGTGGCTGGGAGAATGCTGACCGGAAAAATTTCGTAACTGGCGGTGTTCGAAACACGCCCAGGCCGCATCCCAGTGTTCTTATGCGTATTTTAGATAACCAATTTGTCCTTTACATATTGAGAAAGAATTCCGCTTCAAATATTTTTAAGCGATGCTGTTGCTTTAGACATTGGAAAAACTTCCCAGTTGCCACTCAATCTAGAAGACATGTTACAGGAGAAGGCTACTCCTGTAGGCAAATTACAGGTCGATCGACTCCATACGAACTCGGCCCACTTCGTCACTCGTCGGAGGCCATTAGTGTATGACAGCTTCGTTACGGCAATGACTAGTGACTATGACTAGACTAGCTGCTTACAACGGCAAACAACGTGAACGGTAGCGAATGACTGCAGATCACCTAGATGGAGGCAGGCGTCCTAAACCAAATGGTGAGAAAGTAGCAATTATTATTTTAAAATGATTGCAGCAAACTGACGTATGTAACGCTTAGGAGCTTCCGTCCTTCGCCATTGTCACAGACTAGTGTCAGACGATGATGGGCCAGATAAATTCACTAGGGCCTCAAAAGTTGGCATTTCGATTTCGATGATCCTTCATTGAAGCACTTTGTGAAGCCTCTTTTCCTAAAGCGGTGGTATGCCCATCCGCCAGTTCGAGCTTGGGTACCGGACATCTTCATGGTGGCAATTATATCTTAGTGATGCAGGAACCTAAATGTGGCATGCTATAGCCTGGTATATCCATTTAGCTCGAACGAACTGCTGACACATGGTGAGCGAGGATTTCTGGTTTCAAGTGTTCAAAGGGAAAATGCATCGTGTGGACAGGGATGCGTTACGTATTTACCAAATGCGTTTCATAACATAAACCAGGTATTCTGCGACACCTCATTCATTTTAATCATTATGGCGAGCGATATAACTAAATGCAAGTATGCCAGTTCGGAAAAAAAGGAAAATGGGCTATATAGAGATGTTTTATTCATTTTCAAATATAGCTCCACCTGACCACTGCTGGTGAACAGGATTTTTGGACTTGGCATACCAAACAATGGAAGCCTTCCATTATCGTAGGCATGCTAGACATTGTTCCGCATAGTCGCTAATTGTGTGCACAACTTAATGATATCATCAGATGTGACAGATCCAACAGAAGGTCGCAGCAGCTTGAGCCATCTCAAAAGTACACAAAACGACACCCCTGATCGACAGTGCAACCAAATGCTCTGGCATCACCTTTAATTTTTTTCGAGATTCCATCTACGGGTGATTCCATACAGTGATTAATTCGACAGACACCGCGAGTTTCCCACGACACGGTGGGAGAAAACGTCACTATTGTAAGCTTCACATAACCAGATACATCATTCTTTCGGAAATCCGCGAGGATGCATAGGGGTTATGCAGAAACACCTTAGGATTTTATATTGGACGTTGCGGAATCTTCCGACTACGATTTTCAGTGTTCCAGCCAAATCCAGTACTTTCCCAAATTAGGTTCGAGACATGGCACATATCGGCTCATGTAGTAGAGGTTAATGAACACCGACGTAAGTGTTCATGAAGACGCTATAGTGCACAAGACAATATATTTGTTGTTGATGCTCCGTCGCATGCATATCAATATTCCGCGTCGTCTTTTGTATTTGGAGCGTTGCAAGATATGTGTTGCTAGATCAAACAATATCATACGTGGTCATGGGTGTCACTTTATGAAGCTGGTTGGTGAGCGAAATGATCTTTGATGGCCAAAGCTTCACCGAAAATAATTTGTACCCTGTGCACGCCCTAGCATCAATGGTTCAGCTTCAGCCCGACCTTGGGGCCAAATCAATGATGGGGGACAGTGACCCACCGTAGCATATACAAAACACCCCACATAGCTATCGAATACAGCATAAACGATGATATACTTAATCGGAAACTAAAGCCACCCTCCGAATTTTTGGACGACACAAATTTTCCCGTTGTGAACACCAATACTGATCGCCACTTCGCATGCAAAAATCCATCAAATCAAACTGTTGAATCCGTATCGAACAGCAAGCTATCTACCCGAACCGCCAAAAATGCAGGCCGACCTGTTGCAGTAGACTATCCTCTTGAACTCCCACAGCGCAGCGCGAGCGGCACTCGTTTCATCTCAGCCACAGTACAGAGTGCAGACTACCGTCTCCTGCATTTCGTGTTAGCACGGACTTCACCCATCTAATATCTGTTAGAACCAGCGACTCAGTTAGGATTTTCATAAGTGGAACCCGAAAAAATGTGATGAAACAGAGAAAGCTGTCGGTGAGCGCAGCGCACTGAAAAATTATTGTTTTACCTGACAAAAAAAAAATTTATCGCTTGATGGTATATTTTCGGATGGTAAAAGAGGGGGTGGCGGCAGCTGCCTTGACTGCCCCTCCGGTCACAACGCAGGATAAGTTCACCTAAACACCACTGCAGTGCAAACTGTACCAACCTGGTTAGATTGCACCCAATTGATCTCTATCACAGCCCAGACGCCACCCACCTCAGCTCAGCGAGTCCGTGCACCACGTGGCGAGCCCGGCAATGAAGTGACGCCGTCCAGCGCTGCTCGTGCAACACCTCGGGCAGCGTCGCATGTGGGCCAGATAACAGCTGGCGGGACCAATCAGAGCGCGCGCAGTCCGCATCGTCGGTCGGCGCCGCGCTGCGCACGGATCGAATGGCCAGCCCAACAGAGACGTCGGCCGCCCGCTACGCTTGGGGGAGGGGCAGAGCGGGGCACCGGCGTTGATTTGAACACTTTTCACCGAGTTCCCCTCTCCAAGTTGCTCAGATTCCAATCATGGACATAGGAACGGGTGATCGCCACCCTCACACTTTTATTAGATCTTAACCAGTAACCACTGCGCTGCATGACCGATGTAGTCGATGCGCACGGAAGCCCCAATGACTAACTAACCAGTAACCCCATGCCATTGATTATACAGAACTAGCCTGAAAATCAGCTCCGCTACCCCACACCACTTTTTAGTCCGCCGTTAAGCTCATGCTTTCTGTCACATCTCAGCCCTCACTTTGAGGCGACTTACCTCAAAGTGAACCATGATTGGCAAAAGCCGGGTGCCCCAAATATGAGAGGAAAACCAAGCCGCAGATCCATCCGGCCAATGTCAATTTCCAACTTCCGACGGTCCAGAGGAAAAACCAAGGGATGGGAGGGGGACGATGGTCCGGGCCCCTAAATACTTTCCCTTTATCAGATCTCACAAATATAATCTCATCAATATCTCAATCATGACGTCAATGCTGGAGATCTCTCACGAAGCCAGTGGGTCCAAGTCATTATTTGGATGACATATTTTCACATTGAACAGGGAAACTGACAAAATAACATTAGCAGGGTACCAAACAAGGGGGAGGGGTGCACACTCCCCTGCACCCGACTCCGTGAGATATCTCCAGCCCTGTGTGAAACGACTGGCTGTCTAAATAACCCAACGTCAGGTGAAGGAAACTACATATTTCCAGTGATTTATATATATATATATATATATATATATATATATATATATATATATATATATATATATATATATATATATATATATTATAAGGACCGACAACAGTATGCAATGACAATGCAATACACGGATAATGACAGTATATGGTTCCCTCAGTCTCCTCTGATCACGACGATGAAGCGGTGTTATATAAGTGCACAAAGCAAGTGCGAAGACAGATTATATCTTGCTGAGACAATGGAAAAAATGATTCAGTCTTACGGAAAAATCAAGTTGGATTCGATGTGTTCTTAAATGCAACTGAATGTTTTACAAAATCGCATTAATTATTCGATGAAACTAGCTATCTCCCATTCTAGATTAGTTTACATCGAATGTTAGATATATCAACTTGCACTGCTATAAGCAGAGGCCCTATGATTTTGATGTAGCTAGCTGCGCGCAAGGTTTTTAGGAAACTTTTTTTTTCAAACCACTGATATGTGATAACATGTATAAATATTCAACCACAAAGCTTACCTTTTTCTTTTAAAAATGGAATGATGGATAGCAATGTTAAGTAACAAATATTATCAGCGAAGTGCTAGTCTGCACTTTGAACCAGTATAAACTGGGCAGTCTGGAAATGACTTTCATCGACAGAAGTCCACGCAGTCACGAGTGACTTAGATACTGGCCCACGACTTACCTTTGTCCTCACAACTGGCGGGAAAACAGAACTATGGATTTACCAGTGGGCATTGCTCACTTGTTTGCTGCAATCAGCTAGCCAAGCCCAGCAACGATCCAAAGCCGTGTAAAGTTAAACAAATCCACCGGAACGCCTACCTCGCTTTGCGGCAGGGTAGGTTTGGATAATTAGTTTGCTTACATCTGAGAGGTTTGACACATCTGACGTATACAGGCGACACGACTAACAGGGACCACGTTATTTAGCGGATCAGTGGTGTCGAATGCCGTGGACACAGGCCCGCTCGGCATGGGTAGTGCCGGACGGGGGCGGGGACTGTGTCTAGAGGCGTGTCGAACCACAGAGGTCATTCGCGCCACCTTTAATTAAAGCGAGCGGGTTTGGCATGCAAGTTCAAAGCGAGGGTATGTTTACGTTAACGACGTTTAAGTTATGGTGTATGTGACATGTGTTGAAGGGGGTGGGGGTGGGTGGTGGTGGGGTGGGTGGTGGAGGGGTGGGGTGAGGGCTTCTCCCAGATGGCTGAGACGGTTTTGATAAAGCTTCGCTTACTTTACCTACCACTATACAGGATAATTTGTACTTTGGGGTGGACGAGGGTTGGCAAAAAATAATAATTTTGCTAGGGTCCCAGCGTTCGCCTACTCGTGTCGAAGAGCACTAATGAATCTTTAGTGTGTGTAAGGAGGTAACTGTCCGCACCGCCTCTGACGCCGTCTGCCGCGTGTCAGTAGTAATAAGTACCATGCTTTCTAGTAGGAGATCGGACAACGTCAGTTTACCCACCCACGACGGGCCAGAATACAATGAAAAAACAGAATACAATGTAAGGTTATGAAACGCAACGGATGCAATATCACGGATAAATTACGAAGGGCATATTTTGCCGGCAAAGGAGAGCAAAATCGCTGCTCAATTTGGGCATGGTAAAGCAACCATAAGTAAATGTTTTTAAATATTTTTATTTTGTATATTCAATCATAGAACATCTCTGCCTGAGCGTTGGCCGGGAAAGCATTGGACCTGCGCGGAACTCGGATAAAAATACTGTCGCGTACCGTTGGGATCCTGCCCGATAGTACATTGAACACACAAGTGTTTTTTTCAAGTTGAGCTCGCGGTGGCGCTTGTAGCGAGAAACAACGCGAAAGGTACGATGAATGAACTTATGGTCACACATTTTGCATAAACACAGAATGTACACCTGAACGAGTGAATGTTCGCCTGACTTGACGCGACGACATGAATAGTAAGATGCACGGCGGTTGTATTTCCGCGACTGCGATGGATCATGGTTAGTGTCACCAACCTGTAGTTTACCCCGTTCATTAGCGATATATAAACCCGGAATTGCCATTCTGTTGAATCTGCAGCATGGGGTAGACTGGAAAGTGCTGCTTAAAAGACCCAATGCCTTCTGATATCTGTGACGCATACGTACTGACATGTTCAGAAAAATACGTTTTTGATCCAGAATGACGCCAATGTCACGATTTTTCCCAAAGTAACGCTGTGAATTTTGCACGATGATCAGATTGGTTTTCGCTTCAGAATTCTTTGGAAGAATTTCAATTTGTGGACTAAATTTAGTTCCTAGTCGGCCGCCCGCCGCACGATTTTGTTCACATTCCTCTGAAACGCGCGACCATCAGCAGCGGCACGGAGTTGACGCAATACCTTCGAGTCACCACCTACATGAGGCAATGGCTACATACGTCATGCGGCAAGTCATCTATACACAGCGAAAAAAGCAGAGACGAAATTGTTCTCGCTTATCAGTACCGGAAACAATAGGAGACCACTCCGATACCCTGCCGTTTAATACGACCCGCTACTTGTGTCCGTTAAAATATGACAGTAGCCGTGGGTGAACGAAACCCGTGAATACGTGCACATATTTTTTTTTGCATGAGCTCGTGATTGATACCTTGGATCGAGCTAGAGAAATCTGTGCATATTGTGTGCAGCTGATTACCGTCACAAATGGCCGTCCAGACATAGGAGATAGGGCTTGCAAGGGTGGGCCGCGATGGATGGCCAGCCCGAGGCACCAGGGTGGCAGCGGGTAAGTGCACCGCGGTGTTTCACTGGCCAGAGGTACCAAGGGGCCGTGTGTACGTGCACCACGGTGGTTCGCTGGCCAGGGGTACATACCAGAGGTACATGCCGTGGGTACGTGCTCTGCGGTGGTTCACTGGCCAGAGGTACATACCAGAGGTACATGCCGTGGGTACGTGCTCTGCGGTGGCTCGCTGGCCAGGGGTACATACCAGAGGTACATGCCGTGGGTACGTGCCCTGCGGTGGTTCACTGGGCAGAGGTACATACCAGGGAGCGGCGGGTGTGTGCGCCGCTGTGGACAGCCGGCCAGAGATGCCAGGGTGATGGCAGGCACGTGAGCCGCGGCGGGGTACCGCCCAGAGGCACGGTGTGCAGAACGAGATCGGACGAATGATCAGAGTTGCGGGCAGCGGAGCGACGACCTGAGACGTCTGGAGCGGTACGAACGTTGACCGGCCGGCCCGGACCGGCAGGTGAGATGTGCGACCGCGTCCCGACCAGACCAACACGACGAACGACCAGACGAGGTCAGGCCATGATGCTCTCCTGACCAAATTCGGCTGGTACGGGACTGAGTCTGGCTTCAAGGCTGTCTGAGCACTCGGAGACTGGTCATACAGTGATGGTCATTTAGTGTTCAGACTTAATAAGAGCCACATGAACCAATCTGGGTTATGACTGTAAAGGGAAGATAGCATAAGCCTGGACAAAGGGATATTCAACGCACCAACCAATACCACGTCCAAAATTGCAAAGAAACTATCCGCCAAAATCCTACACACTCACCAACACCTATCTGGCAATACCTATATATCTAACCATATTTACTCAATCCCGTGTAACACGCGTGGATCGAGTGGCCCATCAATAATTTCCAAACACCACCCATGCCTACTTAGAGGCTTGCACCATGTGCACCTACTATAAATATCACCCATAAATATCTCCCATCCACCACTAATTAGAACTAAAAAAAAACATTCCGCTGCCTAAAACAATCGTCCATTCTATTTTAAAATACGTCCAATGAAGCACTCCCAACATCAGCAACTAGCATATTCCATTGATGATCCACCCTTTGGCTGAAGACTTGTTGTCGCCTGTTTCCGAGCGCGAACTGCGAGTGTGGGCAGTGGGAGCCCTGCGGCCGCTAACCTCGGTGTGGCCGCTTCACGCGGAGCACCTTCACGCCGAGCGTCTCCGTCATGGAACCATGGAACCCGCTATGCGATGGGACCTCGGACGCGACATGGGCTTTCGTGTGCTTTCACCGAGATGATCTAAGTAGCAGGACGCTGCTCTAAGCGCTATGTGACAAACATTGCCTTTAGAACGGTCCTTCACTTGCCTGCGCAAGTGAATTGTTTTTCCCTCTGCACCATGCCATGTTGCAATGGAGATGCATGACTCAATAAACCACTATCATGGAATGATTCATCAATATACGTACTGACCTGAACTCAACTAACATAAACATGAACAAAAAAAAGTAAAATAATGGGTCACATCATTGGCTACAATGTGCTTTAGGGTGGGCATCAGCAGCAACGGCATGCTATTTCTCACATGTCTCAAGAGTTAATTCAGCTCACCTACCTCGTGTTATGCAACTAAAATCCTTACCCTTTGCCCGACCGCAATGGACACTTCGGCACACGCAATACTGACTAATGCTTCAATCTATGCCAACCGGCCCACCGTGGAGTTCAGGTATTAGGGGACTCGATCCAATGACGTAACATTTAATGATGCGAAAAACATCATGCGAAGTAAAAGATGGGCCACTAGAAACTAATATTAAGGCATGCACCAAATACTGCATGCATATGTTCCTGTTCTCTCACGGAGACCGCCTCGGTAGCCTGGCACTTACTTCGGCCGGGAGCATGCTGACAGAGCGCCATTGTCAATGTATCGGGAAGTCGGCAGGAAACGTCGGGCGCCAACAACTAGCGGTTGATGGGATTCTTCCTGCAAGGAAATTCACACTGGTCAGCAACAAACATCGAACAACGCTGCTACCATTCACAAGCGATTTATAATTTGCCAAGCATAGCTATCTATTGCGGCACATATAATCCGATTATATAATATAATACAGCATCTGATCCGGGACACTCAGTGCCAGGCCAGCTGTCTTTCTGACGCTGAAATAGCAATAGGACCACATTAGCAGGCGAGTTTCCCACCATTTTGGTCTTTTATACGTAATCCCGTTGTGATTGTTCAGGCTAATCGAAATCAAACAAAATACTACAGCTAATATCAAGATAGTCGGCACAGAATATTCGCGCATTCAAGTGACAAGGCTGGTCAATACACGACACCTGGGCCACACGAAGCACGCCGCAGAACACTCGGTCACATCCAGTAATCTCCGCTGGCCGACGGACTAGGTCCTCCAGGACATCACAGCCTTTTCCTGATCTGCTGAGTAATCGTTTGTCTCAAGAATTCCTGGAACCGCTTCGCGGTCCACGTAACACGATGAGAGTCGCACCGCGGGCTGCAGTGCTGAAGGTCAACATGGAATGCAAGTAATGAAGCAAATATTGGTGCTGATCTGTCCCATAAACCCCACTGGTTGTGGTTGTCGTCCATGCATGTGCTTCAGGCAGCGTGTTCAAAGTTTGAGGGAGGCTCATCAAAGTGACTATTTTCTATACCTGACTATTTTCATCGGGAGATTTGCATATTTGGCGTTGCGAATGCAATACAAATAATACTGGTAATTAAACGTTAGGTCAGAGGAATTCCATAGAAATAATGGGCCTAGTTCACACTTAGGTAGCATCAACAACTCCATGAAATAGTACATCCATGGACTTGGATAACCGGGTGTGCAACCTTTTTGACACTCAAAGCAGCAAGGTATCACCTTGCTGCCATGATAACATCCGGACAAAACTAGCTCGCATCAATATTTTGCTATGTAACCTGCCGTGCAGCTTTCAATATGGGAAGCTACTTGGAGGGGGCAGAAAACGTCCTCTCGTGCCCCTTCTGGCCGACCTACAATGGCCGCAAAGAAAATGTATGCACCACGAGCGCAAAAAAAGGTATACATGGTGATCACATAAAACTTTTGCTTTGCGCAACCTAGCAACGGTCAGTGGGAAGAGCTTGGTATTACGTAAGTAGTTGGGCCCCATCCCTACCCTGACTCACACACAGCGGGAAAGCTCAGTAAGCGTTGGGCTCTGAGAGAGGTGGGTGCAACTGTTTGACGCCTTTCTGGGTGCCTTTTTTGCTGCGACCCCCAACTTTGGAGGCCAATAATTTTGCTCTCAGTGGTCAGAATGGGACGAAAGAAGCTCACGGATGTTGAGAAGAGTCGGGCTTTGACCCTGTTGGAGCAGGGCATGTTTGTGATACGTGCCGCCGCAGATCTGCAAGTCACGAGGCAGGTTATTTACAAACTCAAGATAGCCGCCGCCTCCCTACCCCCAGGCACCATTCCGGAGAGAAAAAAGGATCTGGAGCACCCCGCAAGACTTCCCCACGCACTGGCCATATTCTGAAGAGAGCTGTGTTATCAGAGCCTACAATTACCGCATCAGCGCTTAAAAAGAAGCACCCTGATCTATTCCAGGACGTTTCGATCAGGACGATTGTACTGCTACTGGTACCGGCCCACTGGTGGAACTTCTTCTAAAATGTACGAAAAGATCCGGCGCTACAGAGTACTTTGACATTATATCGGAGATAATGCCAAAAACTCACCTAAGTATTTGGCGCCAGAGATCTTAGAACATAACAGGAAATTACACCCAAATGCTAACCAAATTACAGATTCCATCTTTTAGCCGCCAAGTGGTGAGCAGCGCTAGGTGGTGGAAGGAGCAGAACGATACGCGTCTTCCACAGCAACCCAACCATGCAGCGAGTTGCAATGTTAACATTGTGGAAAGGTGCAGCTCCACACGACCACGAGCAAAACGCTCCAACAGGGTGAGCACAAGACAAGGCCACCATTTAATCAACGTCCCATGTAGCTCTTATGCCTGAGGAGTAACAAGCGCCCCCACACAAATACGGACTATCAGTCAGTCTTATCTAACATGTGTGGAGAGACAGCTCCAGTGAACCCACCTTCACCCTTAGTGATATCGATGTTAACACACTGAAATGGAGGAGAGATTAAAGTTTGATGAGATCAGACCGGTGGAAAAACGTTAATTTCCCATCTATTCAAACTCCGTACACCGGGACCTGATTGCGATATCTGCCTATACCAGCAATCGTGCCATGTTATATCATACAGGTGGAGCAGCATTACAAATCAAAGCTGTAATGACAAATCAGTGGAATGTATCACCTACATGGGTGATAACTATGTAGGTATGTACAAACCTATCTAGTTGCATTTTTGCACTTTATGGTGATACGTGGGCATGCTCGACAGAAATGCCTACTAATTGCAAATCAAATTCCCTTCTATCTATGCTCTGAAACTCTTGAGAATGTCTCCATTTCGAACTTCGTGGACCTGTTCTGTAACCTTCAAAGGCCGCCCACATTTTTTTATTGCAGCTTCCCATTAACGATATAAGTTAATCACACATTTTCCTCAGTAAAGCAAATAATAGATCAAGCTATGTTAGGATAGGACTCTTACAGTGTTAAAAATGTGTAAATAAAAAAATGGCCTGAAAAAATGACATCAGGCTATGCTAGGCTATGTTATGTTAGGCTAGGTTAATCTAAAATAATACAATATTACATTGCTCTTCAGTATATATGACCCAATGAAAGATACATACTATGCTCATACTTTGTTCACCAACTAAAGAGCATTTACGATGAATATGAGTAGTCACGTCGTACGAATCATATGAATAAACGGACATCCGACATTTTCCCCCGAAGTCCGATTAATGGTATGAAGTGCAAATTTACCCTTTTGAATGATGTCCACAAATTTGAACCAGTGGGCTTGAAGACATCGGGATTACATGGCTACATGGGTGTCTATTTGCATACTTTTGAAGTGGGTGCCCTCCCTCATGCTGGCTTGGTCTCCCTAATAATTCAAGCTTTGTATGTGACTCAAAAGCCAGTCTCCTCAATCCATTTGGACCAGTCAATCATCTCAATGCATTTCCGCATGCCCTAGGTGTGGGAACGGTGGGGAGGGGTGAAGAGGACCATGCCAACACACTTTCCATGAAGGTTTAGCATCAATGCTATGGCGATGCATGGTAGGAATCAATTACAAATGCGATTTCCCCACTCTTTTTTAGATGTTTCTACGTCTCTGTCCCACTACCAAATAATCCTCCAAAATCAACGCCCTTGCATGTCAACACAAATATTTTATTTTTTATTGGCGTTGCACCGATGATTTGAAAATCATACTAGCGTGCAATACAGCTTGAAGACAATACCGACAAGTCTGCAGTAATTTACACCGACGGCCCCCGCACCACGACACTGACATCGATACACAACTGTACAGAACTGATTCCTTTTGCTGACGCAATATTAAGCTCGAAATTGTTGCTCAACCACAACCACAACAATGGGTTGTAATTTATTTGTAACTTAAATAAATTACCCTCCATCCTATTTTCCTGTTACTGTATTATTTTGTGTGCTTTGGTGTAAGAATCATCCCTTCCGAATATTTTTTTCGTCCTACATGGTCTATTGGTCTTATATGAAAAAATATGTCACAATTATCAAGACAGGTACATGCCTTCCGAGTAGTAAAATAGTCGTCATAGATAGTACAAAAGAAGACAATTTATCAAAAAGGGTAACAACACAAATTGACAATTTTTTTTTCTTCTAGTGAATGCTACCAAATGTTGTAAACTTGTAATCTGAATGCACGATGGCATCAAACGGAATGAAAATGACTAATATATGGTAATTTGAACGGAAACTTCGCTACTTGCCTGTTTAGTAAACATATATTTTAATATTCTTACTAGTATTATTGTTGACATGTACTACCTATTACACTTTTTTTTGCGTAGGACATTCTTTTTCTCCCTAAGGTGAGGTTGTTTAGCTCCCAATATTTCACTAATTTGTCGGCATATTCTGCGCACCAGTTCCAAAATATTTAACTGGAACAACGCATGCCTGCACACTGATTTAGTTGAGTAGGGTAATTTGGTATAACGCAATTACCAGGTAAATCAACAATTTCGACCTTGTACAGTATTTTGCAGACTGGAGCAGACCATAGCTGGCAGCTCTACAGCTACATGGGGTAAGGTCATTGTTTTTGTTTGGAACTAGGCACCTATGAACATCAACATTTATTCTCTTTAATCATGTTTCAGAATTGCCTACTTAGAGTGCTATATGATTAAATATTTACTCAAACATGTGTCCACATTAATGCCCAGCCAGATAACTCAGGTTACATAAAGCTGTGCTGTTGGGCCTGTCTGTAACTGTATGCATCTCAGTGATAAATTATTCGTAAAATAAGGTGGAATATACCACTTATTGAACAATAAGGAGACATCCTTCCCAGGGAAGTATCAACATCCTGCCTCTTGATGTGTGTTTATGAAGTCTCCATGCCTTGGCTCTAATGGTGGTCAGTGTGTAAGTATCATGCTTACGCTCACCATTATATATTGGGATGCATAAGCATATTGCACCTAATGCAATTTCAAGTAAAGAGATTACACATGATATGGTCTTCATTTAATATTATTTACTGATAGTATGACATTCTTATCATTCTCATTAGCATACATATCCATATATTAGGTGTCTCCAAAAAAAAAAAAAGATGCACATATAATCAGGCTATAGGCTCAAAATTTAGTTTGAAGGACTTGGATGATATTCTAAACAACACCATTTCTGTGGGAATTTCGGCATCTTAGTGGGTTTGTTTCGACATTGCACACGTAATGAAAAACCAATATTTTAATGCTGATGCATCTTGGACTCAGCACAGTTGGCATGCTCATTGCACACTGAGTTTGCAGTGGGCTGGTACATGTGGGGTTGGTACAAAGGAAAAAAGAAAGAAAATTATGTTCACTGTAGAAGCTGGGCAGGTGCACAACTTCCTGTGAATCATTCATGATTGGTCACAATCATTCCTACCAGATGCCTAATGATGCTGAATGATTTAAATTATTTGCCACCTCCAGAAAAGATGCACCATGTTTGTCTTAAAAAGGTATGCTTTAAGCTTAATCTGTGTAGGTATTTTACAGGTTGGATGGCAACAAATACTCTTCTAAGTTTTTTACTGCACTTGGTGCACCTTTTCTTCCAATGATCAATGTTCCAAGTGTACGTTTTTCTGGAGAAGTCATGTGCTACATACAGTGTAAAAATACAAATGGTTTAAAGTATAATATTTAAGTCTGAGATTGATTGAACATAACCCTTGTGTTTAACCTCATCACTTGTGTATCTTGCTGTGATGAAAATGGGTGAAATATATATTAAACCAATTTACATGGTAGATAATTTGGGTGCAAGATTACTATTGTGCCTAAGTGATCCACCCTGGATATACCCAACCTTTCCTCAGGGTTTTCCTGGTGATATAGATGGATCAATGCACTTTAAAACACAAATACAGATTAAAGAGAAGATAATGTTAAAAGTGATGATACCAATACATGATGTTATATAGTGGTGTTTAATTTTTGCACTCCACAAAAAAGTAGTTTGGAGATTTTAATGGCTGATAAAGCAACTTCCAAATTGATCAATAAATTCACTTTCTTTCTCTCATACATTGCATTATTTATGTTATGCTAATAATTATTTTCAGGTTGAAAAACTCAAAGAAGAATGAAGCCATCTACAAGCAAAGGATCTATACCAAAGGGTTGGATCATGAAGGAATCAAAATCACAAACAGGAAAAATATACTTCTGCCACCCAGAAAGGAAGATAGCTCTGTGGACCTTGCCAGAGGTGTTGGCATTTGAATCTGGCTTGAGGCAAGATACAAAGGTATAATTGACCAATTAATATAATATGACATTTACTGTATGTTCTCACTTAAATTGACTAGTCTGCTTCTCAATTGACTGGTATTTGATGAGTCATGTCTGTTGAGTGTTATTGGCTGGTGGGCTGTCACTGGGTTACCTTTACAACTTATGTAGTATATGTCAATTTTAAAATGCCATTATAAAGCCAAGTTGGACATATCTGTGAGGTATCTTGGGTTCACATCAACAGATAAAAGGCACATGACTGAATAAGTGTGTTTACTTTGTGCCATGTCCTTAATTTGTGTCATATTTGCTTTTCACACATGGTTGTGCATATGCATAAACATGGTGTATGTATGGACATAAATAAAGGTGGCATGACACTGCCTACACCACTACATGCTGAAGATGATACTGAAAGGAGAACATAGATTTCATGCCTGAGAATTACAAGTGCACTTACTGTGAGATCTCCCACTTCCAATGGTTGGCTCATAATTGAGGTGACTGTGGACATGTAAAATGGCACCTCACTCAGTTCACCTCGGTATGATTTGTTATTATCCATATCATCACCAAAAGATCACTTATCAGAGCTCTTGTTTTGTGTTTTTACCAACATTAGGATTGAAGTTTCATTGATCTGAACTTGTGTCGACTTCACTTCTGCCAAAGGGGTGATGTTGCATCAGTGTCATAAAATTACTTCACCATTAACTGTGTGGATGAAGAAAGAAGTTGTTTGGGAATAGTGAAAGATTGGAAGAAAATAAAGGATCGCCACTTAAGGATTAAAAAGCGGAATGTCTTTCACTTTGGTCACATTCCATTTTACATTATTCAAGAGTCACGTGTATAATGACTGCCCACACATGTGGCAAAATGGTAAAAACCTAAGACAAGGATGAAATATCACAATTCCATTAAGTGTGAATTTCTAGGCCACATGGTCAATTATTTTACACTGTGTTGCATCACACTCAACCTATACATTACAATATCTGGATAATTCTCCCGGGTCTGATAGGACCTCCTGGACTTTACTGAAGTTCCCTCAGAGCATTAATTGAAAATCAACTTGGCTTCGTCTGCAGCCAGGCCTACAGACCAACCACTGAATTTGGTCCCATCCCAACCCATGCCACATTGGAAGGCATTCAGGTCTTCCCTGTGTCGATCACTGACAATGTCACATGAGAACCATGAGTCTAAGTGGATGCAATCCACACCTCACTATCATGCCAGATTCAAAGCACACAACCTGCACTGTTCGTTTTCCTGCACAACTATGGGGTTTTCAGGGGGTTTTGCCGACCTTGGTGCATGCATGTACACAAGTGTTTTCAAACTTCTTACTTTTCCCCAGCCTAAAGGCAAAACGCCTGGCAAGCTAAAGCCCTTGACGGGTGGCGATCCTAAAGCCAAGAATTCCTCTTCACCTGGTGAAAGCAGCACGAAATCCAGCCCGCGGGCCAGCTCCGCCAAGCCGACATGCCTGCAGCCGTACGACATCCCGATCAGGATGATCTTCAAGGCGGCGCGGAAGCTGCCCAAGAGCCAGGAGCGCTCCAGTGTGAGCGACTACGTCTTCCGGGCCTTCCGCCCGGCCGCCGCCGCAGCGGCCGAGAAGCGCGCCGCCGACGCTCCGGCCGGCTCCGAGTCGGCCGGGAAGCGGCGCAGGGCGTCCGGGGACAGGACAGCGCCGGCGGCCTTGTCCGCCGGCGCACTGCGGTCGCGATGGGACGGCGAGTCCTCCCAGGCCGACGGCCAGGGCACTAAGTCGTCCGAGGTTGCTCACAGTGAAGACACGGGATCTGGCACGCAGAAGGTTAAGAACTGGAGTGGAATGGTGCCCGGGCAGGTGCTGCGAAAGCGGGCGAAAACCTCTGACACTGAGTCGGACAGCAAGGCACGTGGAACCGCAGAAGAATCTACGATTAAAGCCAAGCTGGCCGCTCTTAAAGCTAAAATCCAAGCGCGAGTTCGGTCGTTCCCCGGTCTGTCTGCGTCGTCCGCTGCGACTGTCCTTTCGCCGGAAGATCGGCCACGTATGGACGCACCTAGCGGTGCGGCTGAGCAGCGGCCCCCAGCATCAGCGTCTGCAGCCAAGAGGTCAGCTGCAGCGGACGGTCCTGGCGTGGTGGGCAAACCGCGCCCTGCTCCCAGTCGCGTCGCGCAGTCTCACCAGCCCAGCTCTGCCGCACAGTCTCACCAGTCCGGCTCTGCCGCGCAGTCTCACCAGTCTGGCTCTGCCGCGCAGTCTCACCAGTCTGGCTCTGCCGCACAGTCTCACCAGCCCGGCTCTACCGCACAGTCTCACCAGCCCGGCTCTGCCGCGCAGTCTCACCAGCCCGGCTCTGCCGCACAGTCTCACCAGCCCGGCTCTGCCGCGCAGTCTCACCAGCCCGGCTCTGCCGCACAGTCCCACCAGCCCGGCTCTGTCGCGCCGTCGAAGAAGCGCCGCACACGGCCGCAGAAGGTCGGCCGAGCTGCGCCGCAGAAGCAGCCACCGGTCGCCAAAGCGCCGCCGGCTGCGGCCGCCGATCGAGGCGCAGAGTCGGACAGCCGCGCCGGCCGGGCTCTGCCGGTGCCCCCGGCATGGGTCATCCCTCGCAAGTCGACGGCACCGGCGCGGGCGGGACGAGACGAAGCGGCGCCGGCCTGTCCGCCGGCCGGTCTCCAGGAGCGGATCCAGGACTGCGCCCCGACGCCATCGCCGGCTCCTGAGGATGCTGACGAGCTGATGGAGTGGGACGGGCCGGAGATGAACGAAGAAGAGGTGCTCTCACAGGTGCGCATGCCCTCACTTCCGCACGAGGCTCTGGATTGGTTGTCTCATCACAATTATTGAATGGTTTATCGAGTTATATGCGTGCCTGCGAAAGCTGTTGTATTCCAATCTTGGTTGTCTTCGTTTATCATATGTATTGGAGGCTTTATGACTAATGTGGCTGATGCGCCTGTAAGTTTAAGTAGCTGTTATGCTGCATACATTCGATTGATGTAAGGCTGTGTGTATTGCGCAGAGGCAGTTGGTTCGTACTTGACGCAGCTTAATTGCTGTTGAACCGCGAGAGCGTAATTGTCACAGTCATTACCGGTTTCTTTGTTTGGCAGATCGCCTGTCTACGAGACCGCTCGGACCACAGCAATGCTCCGGACTCTCGCTGGGCCTCTCCCCCCATCAACGGGGTTCCACAGCCCACCTGCCTACCAGGCAGTGGAAGCCAAGATCTAGCTTCGTTGCCCGGAAACAGAAAACATAACTTCGCTTCGCTTTCCGAGAACAGAGGCCAGGATCTCCCCTCCCTCGAGAGCGGAATTCATCAGAAAACCCCCGTGCCCCGTGGTGAGGAAAGGCAACCGCTCACCATCGTCATTGACACCAACGTTCTCATCAGCAGCGTCGGCTTCGTCCATGACCTCCGCGACTCCTTTGTGGAAGGCGAGTGCCGAGTGCTGGACTGCTACGGCAGATCGTGTTGAGAAGTGCGAGTTATGTTATGACATGTTAAGTTTTCCCTTACCGAGTCTCACCTGTCGCTACTCTTCGCCGGCGACCAAGCGGCGTGAGAGATTGGCGACGCTACGTGACTCAACGGTCGATGTGTCGTAAAAAAGCAATAACCAACCAACCAAGTTTTCCCCTATCGATGTTTATCATGCGGCTACTCGTCCGGGAGTTGCTGTTATACTACTAAGTTGCTATTGTCCGGGAATATGTAACAGACGACAGCAGCTCTTTTGAACCAAGTTATTCACAATTCAGTCCAGACCCGACTAGATATCACGCAGGTCACAAGAAGCCTTGTAGTTAACA
Organism: Imbricaverruca yamaguchii; assembly: GCA_034440575.1. NCBI lineage: Eukaryota > Metazoa > Arthropoda > Thecostraca > Neoverrucidae > Imbricaverruca > Imbricaverruca yamaguchii. Next base: position 112,822 of record JAOTOL010001636.1, on the reverse strand, counting down.
ACAACCTCAGCTTGGTTACAGTGTGACCTGTTTACTGAGACCTTGTACTCCGCTTTGCTGATGAGATGATATCACTTCGTTAGCGTCATTTTATCTTGTCAGTGGATGGTGAGTGTCTATTTAGTGGAATGGAAAGTGCGCACTGGCTCCTCGTGGTCCATGCAGACGTGGCGATTCAGCTGTCTAATGATTTGATCGTGAAAAGTTTTTAAAAGGTATCTATGGGCTAGATGGACGTACGATAGATCTCTTTCTGCACTCCCGACGCTCGATGCGCCTACTGGCCCGTTTCCGTTTTACCCCGGCTTGTGTTTGGCGCGTGCTGGCTGGTCCGGGAGCCTCACTGGCTGACGTGCTCCCTGGGATCGCGCCGACTGACCACACGCGGGGCTGTGCTCAGGTGTGCGGCCGCTGCTGCTCATCCCCTGGGTGGTGGTGCAGGAGCTGGACAAGCTGAAGCAGGCCGACCGGCCGACGGCCAGCCAGCAGGCGGACGTGGCGCAGCGAGCACGAGCCGCCACCAACTTCCTGCTGGAGTGCTTCCAGGCGCGCCACCCGGGAGTCAGAGGCAAGCATGGCAGACGCACTTCGGCGACAGTGGTCCCTGCTCCCTGGGTTGTCCAGACCCGAACACAAACGCTTTTACTGGAATAGGGGCTGAGTTTAGGTGGGGGCGAGCAGTAGTATGCTATGGAAATCAGGGGCAACACTCAAACCAGTGTGGCAGTGTTATTTGTAATAATATAAGCAGACATATTAATATACTCTAAGGTGATCAGGGCTGTACTTTTACTGGGTTTGAAATTGTCAATAAAGCATCAATGCACCAATCGATATAACGGGTGCCAGTGAAAGCTCCACTTTGAGGAAAGCTTCCAATACACAGTGCAAAATGGTGGAAGGTATATTTGTTATATTTCCTTTGATTTTCTATTAAGACTCCATGCAAATTTCAATATAATTGCTCGGACAACTCGAGTTAAACGATTGTGTTCAATGGAGGATTGTGAAATAGACCGAACCTGTTCGAAAACGTTCTATCATAGAACTTTTAAGGAGTTTTTGTAAAAATTTCGTCTAGGTTATTTCTGATGCAAATTTACATCTACTCTTCCTCCAGGAAGAAAGAACTGTGACAAGACACAGTGGTGACTATCACAGGTTACAGTGGTGACTATGTCAGGGAACAGTGGTGACTATGGCGGGCCACAGTTCGGTCTGGTCGGTGCCCGGGCGATGACCTGACGGCCGTCGCTAGGTCAGACGACGCAGGAGGCGGCGGCGGCACGTACACCGCTGGAGGATCGCGTCGCTGACGACGCCATCTTCGAGTGTTGTCTGGCGGCGCGCGTCGGCCGCACCCTGCTGCTGTCTGACGACAAGAACCTGCGCACCAAGGTGCTGCTGCACGGCCTGGGCAGCGTCAGCCGCCGCCAGTTGCTGGCCGACATGGACCGCCAAGGTGGGGCCAGACACACCGCCAGACCAGGCGGCCCGCCAAGGTGCTGCTGCACGGCCTGGGCAGCGTCAGCCGCCGCCAGCTGCTGGCCGACATGGACCGCCAAGGTGGTGCCAGACGTACCGCCAGACCAGGCGGACCGCCAAGGTGGGGCCAGACGTACCGCCAGACAAGGCGGACCGCCAAGGTGGGGCCAGACGTACCGCCAGACAAGGCGGACCGCCAAGGTGGGGCCGGACGTACCGCCAGACCAGGCGGACCGCCAAGGTAGGGCCAGACGCACCGCCAGACCAGGCGGACCGCCAAGGTGGGGCCGGACGTACCGCCAGACCAGGCGGACCGCCAAGGTAGGGCCAGACGCACCGCCAGACCAGGCGGACCGCCAAGGTGGGGCCGGACGTACCGCCAGACCAGGCGGACCGCCAAGGTGGGGCCGGACGTACCGCCAGACCAGACGGACCGCCAAGGTGGGGCCGGACGCACCGCCAGACCAGACGGACCGCCAGACCAGGCGGACCGCCAAGGTGGGGCCGGACGCACCGCCAGACCAGACGGACCGCCAAGGTGGGCCAGACGTACCGCCAGACCAGGCGGACCGCCAAGGTGGGGCCAGGCGGACCACCAAGGTAGGAGCAAGCGCACCGTCAGACTATCCGAACCGTCAAGGTAGGATCAGAATATATATATATATATATATATATATATATATATATATATATATATATATATATATATATATATATATATATATATATATATATATATATATATATATATATAAGATCAGGCCACTGAGATATAATTTGAAACGTTCAAATGGTGCACGTTATTCCAGGCACTTTGGACGCTAAATTGCGCACTATTTCGTTGTAAAATGGGCAAACCAGGGTGATTACGCTTGCTGAATTAATTTGTGATTTGTTTGAATTCCGGAATTCGAGGATAACTTTTGATTTCTTTGCAATTTTCTATTTAGTTTTTGGAATAAAATGTTATTTTTTCACGAAAATTATCCAAGATGGAAATCATGTCATTTTACTTTATACCACTTATTTTACCTTTTGCTGAGTGCTATCTGTTTCTAAAATTATAATCTTCAACAGTTCATCACATATTTCGAGGTATTCCATCTTGACGAATCCGGTGACTTTGACCTATACACGTGCTTTAACATTGGTGATATATCACCAATGTTAAAGCACGAAATTGCGTTTGTTTTAGGACCAGGATCCGAAAGCTACGGCGAAGCCGGGCGAAGGCTGCACCCCGACATTGACCTGTTTGACCTGACCCGAGAGGCCAACCAAAAGTGATACATCAGAATATTTCAAGCAGCGCTAGAAGCGCTAGGACGTAGTTGCACTATGGCGTTTACCGCATCTCTCTATCTCACTTAGAACAAAAGTCATTGAGGATTGGTTTCAAAACGATGCTACTTTCCTTCCATTGCGAGGTAGATAATTCTCCCTCGCAGCAGGGGTTAATATCTGGCCATTAAGAGACAAAGCATGCCGAAAGAGTAAGGTACAGTTAGGGTAGTCAGCCCCTTGCCAGGTGCAATACTATTTTTGATCTCGCTTACAGCGCTATTTAACGACAGTGCATTTTAACATCGCAACCCAGAATGTGGTCTGCTGTATGTTTTGTCTGTGCAGCTTAAAGAATTCTGGTGTTGGATTCAGCTCCGAATGTGATCGAGGCTAATCCATCGAGGATTCGTAATCGGAACATCGAGACTTGGGAAGATTCGTTGCCGCTTATTTTGGTCACCTTTCCGGAGCACAATTCTGCGGAAATGCCTTGTCTTGAATCAGGAGTGGAGTAAGCCCACCGCAAGTGCCGCAGAGTGTGGGATTCCAATTCGCCATCGGCAGCAACTGCGTTCCATGCTCGTCCTACCAAGTGCACCGGCCACTGTCTGACCTTAAGCGTATTTCAGAAATCGCTGGGAACATCCCTGTAACAGAAGACTTCCTATTTTGCGCTGCAAAGATTGTGCTTCGGAAAGTTCTATCATATGTGAGTATCCGTGTAATTTTGCTTGCAAAAACATTCCGTTTGGGAACATACGGTTGGCATTTTATCGTGCGAATGGTGGTGGTGTAGGGCAATGCATGCAGCTCGAGCACCTTTGATGGAAGCAGCTTCGCGGGCTAGTGACAGATCTGGTTCAAGCATGACTCATCTGGTATACATGCGAGACCCATGCGACTATAATTGTAATGTTTTGCAGAAATTGCGGCGTGTGAGAAGATAAGGATTGCTTGGAAAACTTTCTTCTATGCTTCCATATATGTTGCACATTTCGTGGCCAAAATTTAAGGAGCATTGTTCCTTGACCATAGCGCCACCACAGCAATACGTTCAAGAACCACCAGGTGATGTGTGGACCGTGAGTAGTCCCGGAAACTGGCTCGAACTTGCGACGTCATCGCTACCACGCGCAGGCGAATCTGTCCAGTCACAAGCCGCCCAGTCACAAGCGCCACACACTTGAGCTGTTCTAGCCGCAGCGATTCGACATTCATAGCAGTCGCTGGGGATGAACACCGTTCTTCCAAAACCTGGGGCCACCTGTGGTGTTCTGGTCATGTGGATTTGGTAGCCCTGATGTGCTGCTTGTGAACAGCTGCTGCAGGTGATACGCCGTAAGATGGCGCCGTTGTATCCTTTATGTTCACGTGGTGCAACTTTGATGTTGTCCGTAGGTGTTGTCCGCTCTGAAATGGCGCTAGTATTGCCACAGGTGATCCGCTGTGAGACGGCGCTGGTGTACAGCTGGTGTACCGTTGGTGTACCGTTGGTGTACAGCTGTTGTTGCCGCAGATGATCCGCCGAGAGGTGTCGCTGGTGTACCGTTGGTGTACAGTTGTTGTTGCCGCAGGTGATCCGCCGTGAGGTGTCGCCGGTGTACCTCTGGTGTACCGTTGGTGTACAGCTGTTGCCGCAGGTGATCCGCCGAGAGATGGCGCTGATGTATAGCTGGTGTTGCCGCAGGTGATCCGCCGAGAGATGGCGCTGGTGTACGGCGACGTGTGGCAGTCGATGGCGGGCGTCAGACGACCGTGGAGCTCGCTGCGTGACCTGGTCTCGTGCGCGCGCAGCTACCTCAAGACCGTGTTCCAGCCGGTGTTCGAGGGCTGGGGCAGATGGCAGCACGTGTTCCACCTGACCAGTAAGTCGGTTCAACGGTTGTCAAGATAGCACCAGAGGTCTCTCCACGTACATGGTAGTAGTCACCGTTTCCCGACCATCTATGCCTGGTAAGTTTCATCCGCGTGGTGGTTTAAGACATGTATTTGATGGGACGAAGTGCACCAACCCCATTTACATTCTGGAACACTGCGTTGAGAAATTGCGCGCAGCGCCACCTTGGATTTGTGCCCATGAATACATAATTGTTGATGTTGGCGTCGCATTGGTAGTGATTAGCCCGATAACTTCGTTGATATTGGTCGACAACGTCAAGGTTCACGGTTCGGGTCCCACCAACACCGATGTTTTGTCACGTTACATTGGGTGATATCGACACTCGATCCATGACGATCTATCATTGGAGTGTCAGAAACTGGCATTATTTGTATTATTTTAACTCAACTCAGCTCGAGATGTGTGCAGGTTCTCCAAAACGACTGATTTTGGTACGTTGACCCAGTTTGCTTAGAATCGTGTTGATTTCTGATCTTGCCAATTTATCTTTAGTGTGCTCCCATAAGCCCCAAGATATCCTGGGAGTTCTTATCGCTCTCGGTTCCTGAGACCTTAGCGGGCAGAAATGACCGCCTTTTCCAGCACGCATGCTATAGTGATCAATAGCATGGTCTTATATCCGCTTGTTTTTCTGGATAATGACAACAATTTCACATTTTTGTGAGTGAGAAAAGCGAATGGCTGTCTTTAAAGGCGGGGTACGCTAGGGAGGCAGGCATCGATTGAACAGGAACAGAAACAATAGCTGGAAAGAATAATTGAATCAGGGAATAGGTGGAACGACCCTCCCAGTCTTGTTTCGCCATTGTCTCGGTTGCAGCTGTTGATCTGAATCGGCTTGGCCTTGCCATCAGCGGTGGCATTGCTGCTCTGAAACCACCCCCAAGTGGTGGTGTTCATCGCGTTGCTCGTAGCTGATCCACCATGTGTGTCCTACGATATGCTAGTCAGCGTCAGAGGCGCTTCCAAGGGAGGGAGGGGATCGTGTCCCCCTTAGCAAAAAAAGCAATAACACTAGACCAAGAAAAAATAAACTTTTGTGATTTTCGGCACTCTATATTAAATTTTTGTCGAATTTGCGCGTGAAACTTCACGAGATGTTTCGTTTTGCAGTTGCCGTCCCTTGAGACATCCTGGCTGCACCCCTGGTCCGCCTAATATATATATTAATGTGATGATGTTTCTAATCATAAAACCTAGTATTGATCTTTGAATCAAGGGGGTTGGAACGGATGTGGAAAAAATAATGTGCACACCTTAATTAAAACGGTATGAGCAGGGCAGTGGCAAACCTGTGGCGTAGGTAGAATGTCCTTTGCTTCTGCAGACTTTCGTGCTCGTTGATTTCAAGAGTGACTAATGAAGTCACCCCTGGGAAAATACGGCGTCATAGACATACAATCCACGCGTAACCTTGTCAAGCTTCACGAAGTCTCTCGGACGTCTGTGCGCCGGCACACATGGCCGATCGGCGCCGGCGGACCCTGTGGCCGTATTGTGACGTCGCCCTGTCGTGTGGCAGCTCGGCCCGTGCTGACCGAGGAGGAGCGGCGCTGCCTACCCGGCCGGGTAGCTGAGCTGCTGGTGCGGCTGCGGCCGGCCGACCACTACCGCCCGCTGGTGACGCCACTGGCCGCCGCGCTCAGGGACGGTGCACTGCCGCCGGCCGACCTACTGACTGGGCTGGGGCCCGCCTTCGGCCCGGCACCAGTCAACTCGTCCGGGGCCGATCGGCCATCGGCGCGATCTGCCGCCACCGGCCAATCGCCGGCCGGCTCTGTCTCAGCCGTCCAATCGCCGGCCGGCCCCGTCTCAGCCGTCCAATCACAGACGACTTCCATGTGCGCCGGCCAATCGCCGGCGGGCTCCTTCTTCGCCGTCCAATCGCCGGCAGCAGGCTGTGACGTCCGGCTACTGTCAAGTTCAGTCCGTGACGCGAGGACACTGGCATCTTCGGTTTGCACTGTTGAGTCAGCCGCGTCCATCTGTGGCCCGCCGCCGGACCGACACCGGACGCCGCTTGGTCGGGACCCGACCCCGCCGGACCGGGACCGGGTCCGGACTCCGCCGAACCGGGACCGGGCCCCGCCGGACCGGGACCGGACTCAGCCGAGTCTGGACGATGACAAAGTGATGTGTGCGGACGCCCTGGAACCAGAGCCAGAGCCGAAGTCGTCGATCATGTTGGACGTCTTCCAGAACGTATGGAGCTACATCAACACGTGCTGGTAAGTGGTGACGTCACATACGGGCCAGGCGAAATCGCATCGTTCCATCGCGTCGGCAAAAAGTCCTTTTGCTTAGTGACTTGTAATGATATCGTCAGCACGTGAGTAGCTACCAAGTGTTAGCCACTACCAGCAGCTATGCCACTACCGATTATTTCTATCTTGATTGAGGCCGAGTCCAGGATGGAAGTCGGCACAGTCTTCAATAGCGAGTAGAGTCTCCAACGCTTTGTGCGGTGAGAAGGAAAAAGAGCATGATAGTAAAGATAACGATATATCTGCCTACCTGCCACGATAGGCACCTGCCATGATAGCTCAGTTGGTTAGAGCGCTGGCCTACACTGGTCTCCACTGTCCTGGCAGCCAGGGTTCGAGTCTCTTCACGCGCTCGCATTTAGCTCCCAGCTGGTAGGGTCAGTTGGCAGCTGCCCCGATAAGGCCGGGGACGGGCTACCGTCCCCGGCCGACGGGTCATGTCGGTGCATTGACGGCACGTTAAACTGCCTGTCAAAATTCTGCCGTAGGACTGGAGTTCATGGATCGGGTGGTGGGTTCACGCAACATGCTCTGCCTAGCAATAGGACCCTGGTTCATAAACCCACCCAAGCAAGATCTCGGATTCAAGTTGTCTTTCTTTAAAACCATCATCAGTATGTCATTATCAATTTCATGCCGTTTGATTCGTCTGCATTCATAGATTAAATTGCAGCTCTGGAGAAATATACATAATATCTGCCCGACTGCCAGCATGTCTCCACGCCCAGTCAACTGATTACCACTTTGTGTATGGAGAATTCATAGCGGTGAAATACGTCAATGGAAATCATTTATTTCGGCCAAGTATTGAAAGGTATACACAATTTCAATCATTATTATCCCTTCTCTGAATAGCGTTACATTGCGTGGGCTTCACGTGGGTCGAATTGTTGTGGGACGGCACCAGCTGAAGACCTGCGCGGCCAGTAGCGTCACCTGTGCGAGTAGTACTATGACACCAGCTGGCCTGACCTGAACGGCCAGTAGCGTGACGTGACCCGTGCGAGACGCGTGACCTGTGCGAGCAGTGCCGTGACGACACGTGCTAGCCTGAGCTGCACGGTCAGTAGGGTGACCTGTGGCCTGTGCGAACTGTACCGTGACGTACCCGGTGTGGGCAGCGGCGTGCTCCTAGACGCGGCAAAGGTGCAGCACCAGTACCGGTACGAGCGGCCCGCGACAACGCCCTCACCAGAGCAGTGCGCCGCCTTCCTGCCGGAACTTGGCTCCGCCGTACAGAATCTGGCGCTCGTCCTGCAGAGGTTAGTGCGAGCCGGGTGGTCGGGCGCAGACGATTGTCACGCTGTGTGTTGTGTGCAGATGCGGCCATCTTGCGTAAACGCTGAACTGACATCCCCAGACAGCAGAAGCATGTATGCATGGGCGCCGTCACGGTGGATCGACCTAAACACTTCTCTTCCATCACTAAGCTTCGTAGCGACGCCCATGCACATATGCGCGTATCGATAGATGGTGTGTTTGTGGTACACGTTGAATATTATTGTCGTGAAGGTGTCAGTGACTGTCACCGTGGTGAAGGTGTGTCGGTGGTGAAGACGTGTCAGTGATTGTGCATTAGCGTGGTGATGGTATGTCGGTGATATGTTTCTCCGTGATAAAGGTGTGCGGTGATTTTGTGTGTCAGCATGATGCAGAAGTATACCGACTGTATGTTTTAGCGTGATGGAGGCATGTCGGTGGCGTGTTTCTCTATGATAAAGATGCTCCGGTTATATTGTTTGTCAGCATGAAGGTACTGACTGTATGTTTTAGCGTGATGGAGGCATGTCGGTGGCGTGTTTCTCTATGATAAAGATATTCCGGTTATATTGTTTGTCAGCATGAAGGTACTGACTGTATGTTTCCTAGTGATGGTGGTATGTCGGTGACGCGTTTCTCCGTGATAAAGATGTGTCAGTGACATTATGAGTCAACGTGATGCAGGAGTATATCGACTGTATGTTTCGGCGTGATGGAGGTATACTAGTGGCGGTAGTTTCTCCGTGATAAGGGTGTGTCGGTGAGTTGTGCATCAGCGTTGTGGAGGGTATGTTGGTGGCAATGTCTCTGTAGTGAGAATGTGTTGCTAACAATGCTTCAGCGTCCAGGTGTGTCGATAATGTGTGTCTGCGTCGTGTTGGTGTCGGTGACTATGCGTGGTGAAGGTGTGTTGAGGCCAGTGTGTTTCTTCGTGACGAAGATGTGACACTGATGCGCCTCAACATGATAAAAGTGTGATACTGATGTGCATCAGCATGAGGAAGGTGTGTCACTGATGCTCCTCAGCATGTGACACTCATTTGCTTCAGCGTGATGCAGATACGTTGACAACCACGTTTCTCCGTAACGAAAGTGTGACGGGAGCTTGTTTCAGCCTGATGAAGGTGTCGGTAGTGGCGCTGCAGCTGGATGGCGATGAGCTGCGGGCCGCCTGTGATGGTCTGCTCGCGTTACTCCGACTGGCCGGACAGGAGGCGGCTCTGACTCCGTCTCTACTGTACCGATTCATCAGGACGCCTTCCAACAGGTGACACCGACGTACACCCTCTCCCTGTTACCATGCGATTGCGCACTGGTGACGTCGAAACTAACTGCCTGCAACGGTGGTGATAATTTCGCTATTATTTCGTGTTCGAACGACGAATACCTTGTAGTGGGAACTCGGATGTTGCCGGCGCGGTGGGCTAATTTATATTTTATGCGTTTTTTTGCGCAAAATAGGTTCAGTGATAATAGCGACGACAAAAGAGCATATCCTGGTTTCCGCACCATCGTAGAGGCATAAGGTTCATGTCGTCTAGGCTTTGCTGCACCCAAACATACTGTGCATGCTGTTTGTTTGCCTCCAGTATTCTCATTTGGCAGTCTAGCCCCGGACAGTGACAACCGTGCAGGTCTTGTCATCCCCGCAAACATCCGCACGCTCATGTAAACGTGACCAGATATTTTGTCGTGGTAAAAGTTGATGATATGGCATGGTTAAAACTATCCCACAAAATTCAAATAAAAATATAAAAATGCATAATTTTGGAATGTTTGCCCGAGCTAACTGTGCGTGAATTTCGTGTGTGAACAGGGGTGTCAATTCTTGCAAAGAAACACGTGTGGACCGACTTCACAGTGATGCACTGACAATTGGTTTCTTTTAGGCTTCTCCTGGGGAAAGGCCTGGAGCAGCTGATTGGATTTCTGCAGTCGCTGGAAAAGCTCCAGCGGCTTGTCAGCTGACGTTTCCCAAGGTCACGAGCCGTTGGTTGGCTGTTGGAGACGACAGCTGCATTAATAAGTACAAACGCCTCGCGGCAAGTCATTTGAAGAAAGTGATATGTGGACGGATGCCTATATAGTGCAAATATGCTGCCTTCAGTGTGCCAAATGGAATTATTTGTTTTGCGTGTTTCATACACCCGTTAGCAACGTTTGGTCTGTACTGTGCTACAACGACGAGCTTGCTGACACCAAATGTTGGAGAGGACAAAGTTAAGGCAGCGATTTATGAAGAACAATGGAGGAAGAAATGGGCGACAATGGTACCATTGGGACCTAGATAACGTTTCCGTTCCGACGGTATCATTATAACTATATACGCACCCTTTTTATTCCAATCTCGCGGAAAAAAACTAATGGCGATATGCAGGAGAGGGATGAAGAGGCTTATCCAGTTGAGGGGCGTTTCGCTTCCCATTCCTCAACTGAGTGATTGACCCCTCATCTTTCAACAGTGTGGCCCATTGAAAACCCTGAGTTGGTCTATTTTTTTATTTATTCATTTAAAAAAGGTAATTTATGTCCGCCACCCAAGATCAGGTGACCAGGAGCGCCCCCTCCTCTTACCCAACGACTGCAAGCACCTTACATTAACACCATAAAATAGACAGTAAAGTCGCGGCATTCCTAGCTAAGAGATGGAAAACAAATAAACAAGCATACAAAGCAACGTGTATTAAAACAATAAAACTAATAATAAAGAATGCTGTTAGTAGTCATACCCAAATTAGGCATATGACTGACCCTGGATCCAACCAAACAAGAAATTAGGGTATAAACTATGTTAGCAGCTGGTTTGTGGCCAGATGGTAGCGAGCACTCCTGATTTGTAATGATTTTCTCACTTTGGCTCCTCCCACAACTCTATCTAAGCATGGGCTTGTTGCTGGGGCATGGGCTTGTTGCTGGGATTCTTTTATATTTCCAACATGCAGATATAGTGCTATCTTATTATTTTATAATATTGCTGTTCTTACTCGCGAGCATGTTAAGATAACACCGGGTATTGGCCTGTGCAATGAAGATTGTGATGATCTCTAGTCATTTGTTTTTATAAACAAAAGAAAGAAGCAAGTACTAAGATGCGTGAAAAGGCTTTCCACTTTGCGAACTTCGAAATATAATCCATTTCGCCACTTCCAACCAATTTGATGAAGCTACACTAATTATTGAGCTATGCGGATAGTAGATAGCTTGTCACACCTGAATTGTTTGGTACAATTGAAACAGCGTGCCTCTTCAGCAGTCACTGGTCACTCACGTAGACAAACAGTGCCGTTGTTTTCCATACCTTTGAATCGCAATTGAAAATTCCGTGGAACAAATACACACCACACATATGTTCATGAAATCTCCGATTTTCATGCTGGTTTCAGTTGGTTTAGAGAGCGCGCATACTCCAAGTTAGCTTTTTAGCACAGCACCCATTCCTTTGACTTTCTCCATTAATTGCGATACTCCCGCCGCGGTACGGAACTTTGGGATTCATGTCTTCAGCCTGGCGCTGAGGCGTGAACTTAGATGAGAAATAAACGCATTTAGCTTAGCATTCAATTCTGAATCTTTCAGAACCAGCTGGACCAAGATGATGGACTTTTATTATTGTTTGCTATCAACAGTAGCGGGAGTTCACTAACAATCGTTGGTCTCCAGAAGAGCAAAGCATACAGTTCGGTATTTTCTCCACGGGAAACACCTGTTGGATATTTGTTCGATCAACGTGGCGATCACGGGTGTCGATAAAAACATCGGAGATAATAAAACCCGATTTACGCCTGATCAATTGTTCTCTGCGCCGGGGTATTTCAGTACTGGATGTTTACGTCAGCCGCATCATTGAGGACTCTCGAAAGGCCTTGCTGTCCTGGATAACGCGGAACATCGTTGCCCTGCAAGTTACGACTGATATTCCGCGTGCAACACCGACGGTACATTTATTTCCGTGAAAAGCGAGGCCACACAAGTCCTTCGCACTTCCAGCACCACCACGAGAGTACAACCATCACTACACCACGGCAGACGGCTGGGGATTCGTTCCACGTCAAAGAGAGCATGCATGCAACCAACCTTCGCCGTCTCCACTCGTGACGATTGGCCGCCTATACTGGCCACCCGATGCGTCCACCAGGGGCTCCACGGCTCGACCTCAGCCAGCGGCGGTCTCGTCGGTCGTTGGTCGGCTGGACCACGTCCCATCGTCGTCGCCAGGTGCGCGGGCCGCGCTATCTGTGGTCACTCGGAGTCGTCCGTGTCCGGGTCGACGTGACCCTCGACGATCCGGATGCACTCGTCGGCGAACTCGACAAACAGCGGCTCCACCATGAGGTCGCGCATGGTGGCGTCCGGCTGGCCGGTGGTGTCGGCCAGCGTCACCAGCCGTCTCAGGTGCTGGTTGGCCAGCAGGGAGCGCAGTCGGCGCGACTCGCCTGGCGGAGCCGACACTGCAGTCAGTGGGGTGCGGTACATCTGGCCCTGGGATCAGTGGGGCGCGGTACATCTGACCCTGGGATCAGCGGGGCGCGGTACAGCTGACCCTGGGATCAGTGGGGTGCGGTACATCTGACCCTGGGATCAGCGGGGCGCGGTACAGCTGACCCTGGGGCCAGTGGGGTGCGGTACATCTGACCCTGGGATCAGTGGGGTGCGGTACAGCTGACCCTGGGATCAGCGGGGCACAGCACAACTGACACCGCTGCCAATGGGTGTGATACGTTAACAGAACTGTTCCTGCGATCAGAACCGGAGCCAAGATGGTCTCGGGGGTGGGGACAAGCTTTGAGAACGGGCACCCGAGGATAAAAAGAAAAAAAACAGCCATCAGTCTCATATACTAATCCAGCCTGACTGCCGTACTGTAAACATGAAAGGGCGCTACATGACCGACGCAGACGATGCGCCCTTAAACTCCAAGAATTAACTAACTGTAAATATGAAAGGGAAATAGAGAACTACCAGTAATGCTTTCGGTACTGGGCCGTTTTAAAGCATGATTCAGACGGGTTAAAGTCATACAGTTGACACAAATAGTCTTGTTTTTCTTCATTATCCATCTGTGCTTTTGTCTGTAGCATGGCAGATGCAGGCGATTCGCCCCAGACGCGAATAAAATCTTTGGCCTTCCATATTTTCAATCAATCGGTTTTCGGTGGTTAAGATCGATGGAATAAATAATTTCAACCTGCTGCTGCAAATTCGGCCATGTCACTGCTCACGCGAAAGACCCTCGTCATTGTTTACGAGGGGGACCCTCATCGCCGTTCAAGTGGGAAACACTGACTGTCGTCAAAGCGGTAACCCCACCACCGTGGGAGGACCTGAACATAGTCAGGTGTCAGGATCGATGCACGGGATGCTCCTACCTAGCCAGCTCAGTGCCTCCTCCGATACCACGTGGTCGTTGTTCTCGTCCCAGCGCACACGCTGGTCATCTCTGCTGGGCTGGCTGGTGTCTTCCTTGTGCTCGGGTGGTGTGCATGATTCCCCGTGCGCTTGACAACACGCGACACTGCAACTGGGAAGGTGTTGCGAAGATCAGCTTTAAGCATAAAATGAACAGGTGAACATATGATGAGTGCTCAGAGAACACTTTACTTACTCATCAGTTTCATGCAATACAGCAGTTTCGTGTCATTCAACCTGAACCTCATGAATGTAATGAGTTGGTGTCTTACTGTCATCTCCATGCTCTTATTGTGTAAAAGAACAGTCAAAATATATAAGCAGTTTTCTCCAAAACACGACAGCATAGTTTGCCAATGTTGGGTCAACTGAAGATAGACATACACTAGCTTTATCTATCGAAGTGAAACAACCCTGCCAAAAATAAAATAGCCGTGATAAAAATCATGCGTCATACCAGCTCAACACATGCAGTGAGAAAAAAGTATGTTGTGTTGTAAGAACTGACTTGGCCACGCAACAATGTCTTCACTTCTATAAATCAGCACATGGGGCTACTATGGCAACTTTAATAGACGGACACACTAAACCACTTGGCATTATGCAAACTAATGCAATTAACTTCAAGTTTCTCTGAGCTGCAATATTAATCTTACTATGGTACACGACAAATTGGGCACTTGTAGCGAGGCTGCGTCGCACTGCAGGTCGCACACGATCGAACTGCTGCTGCTGCTGCTTCCATGCCTGGAATAGGAACATTGGTGTAGCAATGTGTACAGACACTCCCTATCTCATATATCATCCCATGGACACACAATGGACAGCAGATGAAGCACACCACGCCCAGATGGGCTTCTGTATATCTGGGCAGTCATGACTTAATAACTTTGGTGACCTTTTCTGTGTGTTGCTGCCATCTGCCCCTTGCTTCATGCATGCTACAACAGGGTTATTTCACCGGGTTTATACGCAAAAATATTTTCTGATCAATCAAAACAGGTGAAGAATAGCTTGGACAAAAGGGCTATTGATCATTATATTAATTGCCAGGTCCAGCATAATACAAACAATCACAATTTCCCCCTTATGTCATGGGGCCCAAGTAAAGAACAAGATAAAAACATCACACTGACTTGGGGCAGGCAACTTAGGTAACCATGGTAGTTGTTGGAGTCATTCCCAATTCGTACTGCACAAATATCAAATGATAAAACTGGTCTCCACAATGTGTTGAGATTCATGATTTTAAGCAGCAATGCAAGGATGCAAAAACAATTTCATATTGTGATAGTATCCAAATTCTGAGGAATGTACTCATCAAAACCAGAAAGGAGGCCCATTTCAATATCAGGAATTAGCTGAATTTGGTCATATTTTCATTCTTCATCACAAATTATCCAGAGATAATTAGTTGTATTCACATCCTTGTTTACATGCTATATTTACAACTTTACATCCGATGTATTTACATCATTTGTATATTTGTATTTACATGACAAGTTTTTTGCTTAACTAAGCAATTTTAGACACTAATTCTCAGAGTGAGAAACTCAGCATAAGCTTATCTCCGTTGGATAGGAAATGGCATGCTTGCACAATCCAATTGCTTCCACTCAAACTCTATCCTGAAAAGTAGTGGCCTGTGAAACAATTAAATATAGGTACCAAGTTAGATGCATTATAAATGCTGGCAAGGGTGCCCTGGTTTGGTTGGGTTCAACTCCATGACATTTTTTTTTTAATCCTGGCACATTCCACATCCAGGTGATGCTCATGGCTTTTTGCGATGTGGGCTAATCCTATCCATGGTAAAACTGATGGGGCATCCTTTGTTGACCTTATGGTATATTCAAGAGGGCTTAGAATTATAAGAATAGAGGGCCTTAGCTTCTGGTATTGCAAAAAAACTGGCTTCATTGCAGCTTAGTATATCTGCAAGGGGAGTTTTACATGCATTTAAGCTCCATGAAGCAAGCAAAGGCTTGGATAGGCTAGGGTTTTGTGCTAAGTTGGAAATACTTTTCATTTCTTAAAGCTTAAAAGTTGTTCTTTTTTAAGCGGGTAAAGTTAGGTGTTTTAGTTTGAAAATGTTTGAGAACATAACACTGCTTGAAATTGTTACATTTCTAGAAGTAATTTGTTTTCTGAAAAAAATGTTTTTGTAAACAAGCAAGCTAACTTGGTAAGACCAAGTTAGCTTATTTTACATTCCATCTATATTTTCAACATTGCCTTCTATGGTATATTACCCAACTCCAAGCCCCTTGATGAGTGCCACTTTGCCTCCCAACTGACAAATATGCATTTACAAATGGAGTGAGTAGCCATTATGTTGTTGTTGCTATTGTAGTTGTTATAGTAGAACACTGGAACCAGCTGCCAGAAAACATTGTCAGTAGCAGCACACTGAACGCCTTTAAAAACAGCATAGACAATCATTATAAGAATAGAGGGCTTGCTTTTTGGTATTACAGGGAGGGGTGATTGACAGATTTGGTGGGCAACTGGTTCAGTGTACAGAGTGCAACCAAGAAGGACCCTTGTGGCCCATAGTTGCACTAATCTTTTATGTCTTTATGTCTTTATTGGAGATTAGGGGTACATTGACTGAGTCAGTCATGTGGAGCCTGAGTAGCCATCATGCTAAACACACCTATGAATGATGCATTGGACAAAAATTATTCCAATAATTCAAAAAATACCTTCAACTGCAAATCTAATATATAATATATCAAATATAATGAATGCCAAAATTAAGATAAAAATGTAGCATATCCTAACCTAGCCCAGCCTGACCCTCCATGCAAGGAAATATCAGGCTACTTCAGGTAAGGTTATGCTATATTTTGACCCTAATTTTTGGTATTCCATTATATTTTACATTACCAGAGTCCATTGTTGGGCATTAGTTGCCTTCCTATTGAAGTGTATGCATTTGCAGAGTAAATGAGTGGTTGCATCATGTGAACCACATCCATCAATATTGAGTTAAAAAACAAATTCAAGGAATTAAAAAATATGTAAACACAAGTTTAGATATAACTATATATTAACATACATAGGTATACATATATCTATATATTATATATATATTGTATATGGCTAGATATATATGCAAAGGTAGGTACTTATATATTGCGTCTATTTTTTAGGCCCTTACGTACAAGTGACTGGATTCAAAGGATGAAGCCGAACTTCAATCTATGTACTTATGAAGGTGGGCACCTAGGTACCACAGGCACCTTGGTGGGTTAGTGGACAGGTACCAACCTTTCAAGGAAAGTCACAAAATCTAAGTATACCGGAGAAGCGTAGGGGAGCCAGGGATACTACAAACGTTACTAAGGAAAATAGGTAAGACAGCCCAGGACTATTATGGAAAATGAGGAAACGCAGATCGCGAACATACCTCGTAAGTTCATGTATCACATGCGTATCATTTGGATGAAGCTATTCCTCGTCAGGAGTATTTGGCAATATGAGATACCAATAATTATTTGGCTAACATGGATTGCAGTGCTTATATTATTAATATTTTCAGCCAATGATTAAACAAATGAACCGTAGTAATATAAGTCAAAATATGTAGAATTTCATTTCAGTAAGGTAATAACGAATTATTTGTAATAATAATAACTCTGGGAATGGAACGACGGTGGGCATTTAAAAGTTGTGTTCAGGCAGTTTCCGTGGATTTGCGTGAGGTGTCTGGGTTTGAAACATTGCTGTGGTAGAAGGTTCGGGATTGTTCGTGGTTATTCGAACTTTTTTTCTAGCTGTCGCCTAAATTGCGCTAGAAATTGTGCTGCGCAGCTACTTAGGGTGACTTTATGACAATGCTTTTCACTTGTCAGGATATCAATATTGCTTAATTTAGATCAAGATAATGAAGAAAGCGTTCCCCGGCTTGATACTTCACTTGTAGGTTGGTAGGTAGGTAGATATTGAGCTTCTACCTACCTAGGTAGGTGCTAGTGTCAGCCATCAAAGCCATGAAATCAGTCAACAAGGAAACTGGTCAAACAATAATTGACTTGCCTATGGATGCTGAACATGGATTTTGATCTCAAAGATATTGTTTAACTAACCTATTTGAGTTCATGGAGTAGGTAGATGTGCAGCTACAGAAGTAGACAATCAAAAGTGGGTGGATGTTGTGTGTTTGGACTTTATGAAAGCTTTTCATAATTATAAATGAACATTTAGGTTTTCTTTCTTAGGCATTCTAACTAAGTAACTACCTTGAGATGCATAGAAGTGATGGGAAAGTTATAGGTTTGATTGAATCATAGCTAAGGGGATAGAAACAAAGGGTGGTGTTATATGGACAGAAATCTGGATAGAGGGATGCTCTGAATGGAGTGCCTCAGGGCTCTGTTCTTGGGCCACTTCTTTTTATCAACTTTGTGAATAACATTGAGGTTGGGTGGAGTAATAGGGTTCTCTCACCTGGTTGGCTCCACAAATTCTCAAGCATCGCTCACCCAGAGATGAGTTCTGTGACTGATGAAGGGGAGCCCATATCTGCAGGTACACCAGTCCCCTAGACTAAAGAAAAGTATGGTTATCAGATAGACAGGGCAAGACACAGGAACTGGAAAGTGTACCTTAAGCAGAAATTGTATGCTTAGAGTAGCCACTACATCTGCTAATATGTTGTCAGAAAAGGTTTCTGATGGAAGTTAAGAAGAATGAAGTATAGGGAAGTAAAGCTACTCTACAAGTTTGATTAGTGGCTTCTCATGGTTAATCCTATTCAATATATTCATACAATATATTTATTGAATATATTGGTGTTATACATGTGTCTCAGCTAAGAACAGGGCAATCAGAATGCTGGAAAGCATTATTAGGAGGGTGAGGTATAAGAACAAGGAAGTAATGAACATACTCCACTTTACAAATGTGCAACCCCACTGAATATTCTGTACAGACATGGAACCCCTTCTTAGAAAAAGGTATAGATATGCTAGAAAGAGTGCAGTGCAAAGTCACTAAGCTCATTGGTGGACTAGGTAACATAGAATATGGGGGAATCCTTATGGCATTACATATGTACTCACTCAACTTTAGGGGATCAAAGGGTGATATGCTTGAAATGTATGCAATTGTCAAAGGGCCAGATTGGGTCAATTTGAATGATGGCCTCCTATTTAGACTATCACATGTGGATCATCAACTCATGCTAGACAATTCAAGGTTCATGGCAGTTGAACAACAGGTCATCAATAAAATAATTATTGATCAGTGGAACAGGCTGCCTGCTGATGTGTGGAGTGTCTTATTGAGCATATGAAAAATATGGTGGACAACTTTTTAGGCATGTAAAATATTGTTTTTGAGTTGTAAGCAGATGTGGATGGGGTGAGATTTATGCTAAGTAGGTATGTGCTGCACAGGCCCCTTTAAGCAGGCATGGGGAGAGTTAGATAATGATGCTGGTAGGGCACTTATGTGTCACATATTACATTGAATTGAGTGAACAGGGCTGTATAGGTAAGGAGATGGGCATTGGTGGGTGAGTGGGGTGTCAGTGGATGGAATCATAGGAGTTGGGGATGTGGTGTTGGCTTGGGTGATGAGTGTCTTTTTGCCAGGGTTGTGGTATCTTCCCTTTAAAGTATTTTGTTAGAAAACATCAATTCAGGATGCTACACCATCAAACCAACACTGATGTTAGCAAGTGAACTACCTGAATTGGGATTAGTGCAAAGTATTGATTCTTTTGCTTTTACCGTCCTTAATCTTTCAGGTGAAGAAGTTTAGAACATACACACAAGAAGCAGTTAAATATTCCTGGGATGTTTTCAAAAGCACCAGTGAAAAGGTTCAATGATGAAGTTGGTGAGTGTGATCTTGTTGTGTTCCTGTCTTCATATTTATGCATGGACATGTCTAGCCAGCAAATGTTCTCAATGAGGTAAAGGAAGATGGTTGCTATGCCACTTGGTTGTCATAAACAAAGTGGTGCTTTCCAAATGTTGACATGATTTGAAAATATTATAATTATGGCAGTCTCCCTATCTGAAGGACTGAAGTATTGTTTCAGTCCTTCAAGCTTCATTTGAGGTAATAGTGTAGTCGTGAGTATGTGCTTTTGGTTTAATATTGGAGACACCTACTATATGTATACCTGTGTTAACAATAATGATTACAATGCTATGTTCTCAGCAGATCACATTGTTTATCACACCACATCATATATAATCTCTGTATCTGGAGTTGTGCTGCTAGATGCTTACATAATCAATTGGTAATGGTGTGCATAAGCATGCTACTTATATACAAGATACTCCATGTGTCTGATAACCACTGCAGTTGATGTGCCCTAAAACCGAAATAACTAACTAAACTAACTACAAGATACTCTCAGTAATAAATTATGGAGACTTTATAGCACATCAGCCAGCATGATGTTGATACCTCCTTGGAAAGGATTGATGTCTATTCAGTACTCAAAAGGTGGTATATTTCACCATATCTCACGAATAATTTGTCACTTGAACAGTTATATTCTGATATTTTTCTGATGAATTAGAGTGTAAAATTCCATGTCACATCTTTATTCATAGAGTATGTTTGTAAAGCTCATGCTAACCATGCCATATGTTTGTCAAAATAGGGAACCAGCTGAAAACATTCAGGGTTTAGCAGCTTTCAACAGTCAAATATGTGTTGTTGAATGAATCTGTGTGATGGAAGTATGGTGGATAATCCACAAGGAGCTAAGTGTGATGGACGAAAATCATGTTTTATTAAATCTGGGTGGTGGGGCAGGGATGGCCGAGTGATTAAGGTGTTATGCTCTGGGTACCAATAGTCCCGGGTTCGACGCGAGCGCCGCTCGAGACATTTCCCAATCCCGCGGCCCGCCGGCGAAACAGTGTGGGTGGCACCATCAGCCGTGAATGTGCATAAAGTGTGTCGTGCACCACCCAATAACCAAACAATAAACCTGTGTGGTTTATGAGTAGTCTAGGGTAAATTGCCTCCCTCACAATCAAAAGATTGTGGGTTTGAGTCTCACCTGTTGCTACTCTTCGCCCTCGACCAATTGGCGTGAGAGATTGGTGGCGCTACATGACTGAACGATCGATGTGTCGTGTGTCGTAAAACGAATAACCGCCACATTAAAGCTGGGTTGTCAGCTCCATCTGTCATGCTATTATTATGTCACTGTGTTATTGGTTCTGAATAACAACCCTAACCACTTGTATCTGCGTGATGTATGGGCATCAGGAAATGTTTGCACCATGTTGCAGGCTGTGCGCCGCCACCATCGAAGTATGAACCAAAGAATTCCTACGGTTCGGCGTCGTTCTCGATGTCGAAGTCCAGTCGGTTTGTGAAGCCGAATTTTGTACCTCCAGCTCCGAACCAATACCAGGAGGCGCTCATGCCGCCCACACCCGGCAGGCGCGCACCGGGCTCCATCATCAAGCGCAAGGTCAGCGCGCTGCTCACTGGGCTGCTGACAGAATGTAGTTACATTTTTGTGGCCAGCTTTTGGGCTGATTTTGTGTCGGCCACGACTGGACTGTTGCGTGCTAGTTGGGACATTTCAATGCGTGCTTGTTGGCGCTTCAGAGTGCATCAACTATGTAGCTTCATGTGGTATTTGCATGCAGTATTTGAAGATGCTGTGTTCATGAGAATATGGAGATCATATGGTGCTTAAAGAGCATACTTATGAAACCATTTTACTTTTTGACAGACATAGTTTTCTTTTGTTACATATGCTCGTTATTTGGTTAGAAAATGGCCAACGTGGCTCCTGCCCCCTAAGGCGCAAGATCCGTTGCACTATGTTCTTGCAGCTCCGTTTTATGCGTTTTTGTAATTAGGAATGCAGTGCGTTGAACTATAATGTCGGCGCCGCCATCGCGATCATTGAGATTTTCAGTAATTGTTTTCGTTGCGCCAGGTTGAAATACCTATTATTCATGGCAATCGATGTCTTTTTAGCACCGTTAACTGCAGCTTTTGTTACACATGGTTGGTATATAATATTATGTTATTTGTTATGAGTCGAAGCACGTTCTCAGATGCATAAATGGTATGGATCCACGAACAGGATGATTTAAACATGAGCTAATTAATGAACGAGGAAAGTGAGTGAATAGAGTAGCGTTTTTTATTTTTCCTAATACGAAACAACAGTCCTAGTGTCATGCTGTTGGGACATTAAAAAAAAAATCAAATTCAATAGCGTATCCCATTCGCGAGGCTTGTTTCAGCTGTTACCGCCAAACTTACACAAGCTATGATAGCAGCACTGTAAATTGATTATAATTCAGTTTTTGGCACAAAGTGACCCTAGATGTCGACGTGCCCCTAAACTCCAATCCACTACCACCACCACCAAATTAAAGTTTGTATCCTTTCAAATGCTATCTGTATGTACAGGATGTACCGTTGCTGGTGTGTAGTAGTGTATCTTGAGGCACTGCATTGTCTTTTAGCTTCTGAGCTATGGTAAAGTACCCTGCTGCCAGTATTGGCCACCATTGCACATACATTTAATGTAAGCAACTTACCTTAAATTTAGACTGCGATAGAGAGCTTTCGATTCTTCTTTCATGCCATGCCAGCCTGGCACTGGCATGTTGTGTTGGTTGGTAGATTCCAACGTGTTGTGGTGTGTCTGGTAGATCATGACTTGCGGCGTTGTCTCGCAGACCCTGACGTGTTGTGGTGTTGCTTCGGGGACCCTGGTGTGCTGTGGTGTTCGTCCCAATGTCGTGGCGTGCTATGCTGTTCGCCAGTCGTGTGCACAGTGTGGCCAAAGCAGTCGATGCGCGAAGTCCAAATAACCAAACAGCAAAGACCGCGATGTACCATGGTGTTCGTCCCAGACCCTGACGCATTGTGTTGGCCGACGGACGGTGACGTGTCGTGTATTGCCTGCAGGATCTCGGTCGGCGACAGCACCTTAGTCAGCTGTCGCAGCCCAGCTTCGACTCGCCCCAGCGGTCCGACGGCGGCGGATCGGCATCCGTGCACCAGCTGCAGCTGAAGGTCCTGCCACCTTCGCCCGTTCGATATTCACACCCACACACTGGGAAAGGGGTTGGTAGAACCCTATAGCCATTACCAAACCGAGGGTCGTGTAGCGACGCGGAAAATGAGCGTGAGAACAAGACCTAGCAGTTGCCGCTGTTGGATCCAGGGCCACATGGATCATGCCCCCTCTCCAGAGGTTCAATATAAGGATAAAATGCGCATGTTCCTATATTTTTGTGGAATTTTTCTTTTTGGGGGAATTTATTTTTCCTATATTCTAGGGAACTTTTGTGTGGGAAAGGGTTTGTTTTGAATTATATTTCTCCAGAGCAAGCAGAATCCGAGTTTTCTATTAAACAACTGATTACTATTTGTTGAACTTGCTCCTCCAAGGTAATCACAGAATCGGTGGTCTTGATCCCCTCTGCCACTGACATTTGATACACTTATATTTCTGGTCAATACCTGACTGGGCACTACATGACCAGAGTAGTCGATGCGCCCTAAAGCCATAATAACTGAAAGGGCAATACGTTTTAGATCTGATCAAAACTAAAAATACACGCCTTGTCAAATTGTTCCGAATTTATATGTCAGTGGATCAATTACTATTATTGCCCATTAACAGATCGCTCGTAGTTGAATGCCAATATATTTCTAGGTCACGAAAGGTCAATGCAACCAATGCATTCGCTCAAAAAGTGACGTACAATTGTCTGATCGTCAATCAACACGATTACGATATTTCACTCGTCACAATCGTACCAACTTATTCGTTCTTACAAATGTTACATCTGAAGCAAATGACCTCAGACATCACAGGAACTCTTTGTAGATAGCCCATTGTCCCGGACGTCGAATCTTGTTAATCCGGTAATCCGGCCGGGTACGGAAATTTTGAAAGACCAGCTATCAGGCAGGATACTCAGACCTGAGCAGATGTCCGATGGATCCTTTGTACAATATATATATATATATATATATATATATATATATATATATATATATATATATATGAAATGAAATTATGAGATACCCTAAATGTTAAGTTGTGAATTGTTTGTGACAGCAAAATGGAGCCATTTTTATTTCGAGTGTGCAGTGTCCAGTATTTCCCCCTCTCCCTCCAAAGGCGTTTGTCTTCTAAGCGTTGTCTGGTGATGACCTGCTGGCGGTGCCGACAGGTGGCCGAGCTGCGGACGCGAAACGCCGAGCTGCTGGGCACGATCGAGCAGCTGACTGCCTCACTGGTGACGCAGCCCGTGGGTACCGACGGTGTCATCCTCTCCGCCATAGACTCGGCACTGACGTCGCCGACAGACACAGCCCAGTCTGCTGCAGGCACGGCCCAGTCGCTGTCGACGCAGCTCGCTGAGTCGTCTACAGACACAGCCCAGTCTGCTGCAGGCACGGCCCAGTCGCTGTCGACGCAGCTCGCTGAGTCGTCTACAGACACAGCCCAGTCTGCTGCAGGCACGGCCCAGTCGCTGTCGACGCAGCTCACTGAGTCGTCATCTACGGACACCGCCCAGTCTGCTAGAGGTCCCACCGAGTCGTCGTCATCGACAGACACCGCCCAGTCTGCTAGAGGTCCCACCGAATCGTCATCGACAGACACCGCCCAGTCTGCTGGAGGTCCCACCGAGTCACCGAGTCGTACAGCTCGTACCCAGTCTACTGACTCCGACCCCGTCCTGTCCGCTGGGGGCGAGACCACTCAGTCCGCTGAGGAAGAATCCGCCCAGACTTCGGTGGCAGACTCCACCCAGTCTTCGGCAGCAGACTCCGCCACGTATGCTGAGGCAGACTCCACTCAGTCTTCGGCGGCAGAGAGCTGGGTGCCGACCTGCAACTGCCAGCTGGTAACTGGCCGGGTGGAGGCCCTCTCGGTCGAGGAGGACCGACTGCGCCGCGGTCTGCAGACCGTCTGCGAAGATCTTCAGCGGCTGAACAGCCGGGCCGCGCGTCTCGAGCGGACCCAGCTGCAGGTGGACGACGAGGCTGAGCAGCGGCGCCGTCTCGAACAGCAGGTGTTGGAGCTGCTCAGCCGCGCCGGGACGCAGACAATTCGCATCAAGGAGTTGGAGCTGCTGGTGCAGGTGGGTCATGGCGTAACCGATGTTTGGCTAAATGTCCATGGATGGCAGTTTTTGCCATCAAACCTGTTTTGCCAGCTTTGACTTTGGCTTTTTGGCTTTTAATTTTTTTGCAGGCTTTTACTGGTTTTTATCACTGGTGAAAACCGACATGTCAAAACGCTTTTATCAGTAAAAATACCTACACATGCTTCGTCTGATTTATGTATCTATGTACACCATTATCAATTTGTATGCATATATATGTATACATGTGTGTATGTATAACCTTGTGTATAATCAAATATAGACAGTGTGATGTCAGGTAATGATGTATCCACCTGGCTACATCTTTCGACCGCAGGTGGCGCGTGAGAGTGAGCTGGAGGCACACGAGCATCTGTGCCGCCTGTCGGATCGTGTGGAGACCCTGCAGACAGAGGTGGCCGTCGGCGACCGGCAGCGGGCCGATCTCCAGGAGGCGCGCGACCAGCTGCTCTACCAGCTGGCGGACGCGGCAGACGACGGTTGCCGACAGCGCGACGAGGCCGAGCGTGTGCAGACACAGCTGCGCAGCCGCTGCAGCCAGCTGGATTCGCAGCTGGCGGCTGCCGCCGGCCGGCTACAGGAGGGCGAGGCAGAGGCGGATCGACTGCGCGGTCTCCTGTCGGAGGCCCATGTCGACTTGGAGCAGCAGCAGCTGGAGCGGCGCGAGGTCGAGTTGCAGCTGGCGGCGCTCGACGGCAGTCTCGCTGCGCTCAGCCAGGAGCGCGACGAGCTGGCCGCCGCGCGTGACCAGCTGCAACAGCAGCTGGAAGAGCAGAAGCGACATGACCAGGCGCAACTCGACCAGCTGCTCCAGCATCAGGCTGAGCTGCAGAGCCAACTTGACAAGCTGCAAGCCGAGGCGGAGTGTGTGGCGACGGCGGCGGCCGAGGCGGGGTGCGAGCGCGATAACGTGCGCGCTCAGCTGAGCGCCGAGGCGGACCGCAGCGAGAGTCTCCGCTCCGATCTCTGGTACGCCGGTCTGCTGGGCCGGCTCGCCGAGCTGGACACGACCGAGCTGGCCGACTCGCTCGTCGACCGCGAGACGGCCGTGGCGCAGCTGGAGGTGCGCGCCGACCAGCTGCGCGCCGAGGTCGGCGACGCGGACGGCCGGCTGCAGCTGGCTCGCGCCGACGTGCAGGCCGAGCGGCGTCAGGCGGCTCAGCTGGAGTGTCACAAGTTGGTGCTCAGTCTGACCGCCGCCCAGCGGCAGGCCGAGCTGGACGAGGTGCGCGTCGAGCTGGCGGCGGCCACACGCGCCGCCGCCGACCGGGAGTCGCTCCTGCAGACCCGCCTGACCGAGACGGAGGAGCGCTGTCGGGACGCGCAAACCCAGCTGGAGAAAACCCGCACCGAACTGGAGGACACACAGCGGCATTTACACGCCAGGTGTGACGAGGTGAGCGGGCTGAAGACGGCCGTCTGCGAGGCGGAGGACGCGGCCGTAGTGCTGGAGAGCCGGCTGGACGCCCTGGGGGACGAGGCTCGCCGCCGCGCCGACAAACTGCAGCGTCTGGAGAAAGCCGCCGTCGACCGGGACAGCCAGCTGGAGGCCATGGAGCGTCAGGTGGAGCAGCGGGATAGCGAGCTGGCGGCGCTGACTGTGGCGCTGGCTGAGAAGACCGAAGGACTGCGTGAGCTGTGTGCCGCCCGGAGCCAGCAGGAGGTGGAGCTGGCAGAGCTGGGGCAGCAGCAGCTTGCGCAGCAGACTGCGTTGGCCGAGGCGGAGCGCCGGCTGGAGGCAGCGGAGGCTGACGCTGCCGAGCGACAGCGGTGCTCCGACGAGCTGACCGTGGAACTGACTCGGCAGCGGCGCCAGCTGGCGCAGCTGGAGGCGTCGCTGGCCGAGCGTGACGACGAGCTGGTACTGGCGCGGCGCCAGGAGACAGACATGCGCCAGCAGAACGGTGACCTGGCGCGCGCGTGCGACGAGTACCGCGAGCGCGCCGCCGCTGGCGAGCTGGCGGCGGCGGACGCGGCCGAGCTGCAGACGGAGGTCGAGAGGCTGCGGGCACTCCACGCCGACGCGCAGGCTGTCGTCGACAGCGCTCGCCGGAACATGGACGAGATGAAGGCGCTCTACGAGGAGATCATCGAGGAGAAGGACGAGAACGTGGCCGAGTTGCGCGAGCGGGCCAGGCGGGCGGACGGAGCCGAGGCTCGGGTCGCCGAGCTGACCATCGGACTCGAGCGGGCAGAGAGCGCGCGCCAGCAGGCGATCGCCCAGTGCGACACGCTCAGCAACGAGGTGAAGCTGACCAACTCGTCCATCGAGTACCTGGAGC
Source organism: Imbricaverruca yamaguchii (assembly GCA_034440575.1). NCBI lineage: Eukaryota > Metazoa > Arthropoda > Thecostraca > Neoverrucidae > Imbricaverruca > Imbricaverruca yamaguchii. The sequence continues at coordinate 85,812 of JAOTOL010001636.1, read as the reverse complement.
TGGAGCGGCGGAAGGTCGCGGCGGTCGTCGACGGCCTGCGGCGGCGCGCCGTCGACGCCGAGTTGGCGGCGGCCGAGACCGAGCGGCGGGCGGCCGAGGCGCTGGAGGACGCGCGCGTGGCGCGCCTGCTGGTAGCCGAGGAGCAGCGACACGGCGCCCGGCAGGCGGCCGCCGCCGACGAGTGGCGCGCCGCCGCCGCCGCCGCCGAGGCGGATCGCGCGCGGGCAGACGCTGCTGTGGAGGCCGAGAAGCGCGCCAGCTCGGCGGCCCGCCAGCTGGAGGCCCGTCTCGCCGAGCTGGAGGCCAGTCACGAGCGCGACCTGCAGCAGCTGTATGAGAGCTTCTCCGAGATGCGACAGCGGCTGCAGTACGCGGCGCGCCAGGAAGCGGCCACTCGCCAGGCGCTGCAGGAGGCGGAGGCGGCCGCTCGGCAGCACGTAGATCAGCTGCAGAAGGCGGAAACGAGTCTGCAGTCACAGACTGAGCGGCTGCAGCAGGCGGAGGCGACGGCACAGCAGTGCGCAGAGCAATTGCAGATAGCGGAGGCACGCGTGAAGTCGCAGACCGAACAGGAGGAGTGGAAAGACAAGTATGAAAGGCTGTTCGCGCTGGTGGAACCATTCCAGGTTAGTCACGTGTGCCGACTGATGTGTTGTTCGTGATAACTTTTCTGTGGAGTCCAAACTTGTGCATCCAACTTATTTGAATTTTAGATGATGAATTCTGCATGGTAAACATCATGAACTTAGTTGAATTTTGTATGTAATGCTAACGTCTACGTTTCCTGTGGAAATCCATAGAGTAAGTACCGATGCAATTTTTTTCTCGAACACAGCAGCACCAGGGAGCAACAATTTTCCGCTCTATGCCGTACCTTCGACTAGTGTAACGGCCTCAAGCCACCCCCTGATGAACAGACCGAGCCACTCCGTCTTTGCCGGCGGTTTTATTACAGCCACGTGTCTCGTGCTGTCACTGATTGTGTTAGTCATGCCTTCGGGGTGCGACTGTCTGAGGCCCGTGGCCGACCGGCAGTCCCAGCTGGAGCTGTACCGAGCCGAGCAGACCTGCCTGCTGGAGCAGACGGAGGGCACACGGGCCGAGCTGGAGCGGCTGGCGGCGCAGTACTCGCAACTGCTCGGCCACCAGAACAAGAAACAGAAGATCCACCACATCATGCAGCTGAAAGAGCAGAACCTGGCGCTGAAGAACGTGAGTCTATGATGATCCAGGTCAACCCCCTCAGCGCCGGATGAACGTGCTCCCGTTCTAGCTCTACTCAGTCGGCCCCTCTGTGACAAAAGTCGTTGAACCTTTGGGCGGTGGTCTGTACTTGGCAGTGCCATCTGAATCTCCGCGACGTCAACATGTGAATTACGTCAGAACCTTTGCAGTCGCGAAGGCGGATGCCAGTGTATTTGACCTTAATCACCTGTGCGACAGGAGCTAGCGATAGCGGAGAAGAAGCTGAAGCGACACCGGGTGGTGCAGCGGCAGCTGGAGGACCGGCTGCGCGGCGACCAAAACTCGACCTTGCTGAACGCCACTGTCAGCTCCAAGTCGAAGAACCGCGCCAGCTACGACCTTTCCAAGACCGTGGCAAACCCGCAGCAAATCCGGGTACGTGGTCAGCCTGTGGCTCAATAGCATCAGGACGATTGAATACATGCCTTGTATTTGCGTCTTAGCACGCGCACCGAACGGGGAGGGGGGGGGCGGAGTCTGCCCACCATCCAATTTTTGGATATCTTAAACGGGCGAGGATATAATAATGGAGGCCTTTGACTTCCTTACACATCAATAAGTATCCTATGTGACAACAAAGCAAATTGAAGTCCGTTGGTAAAGATAGGAACTGCAAGTTGCCAAGTCGATCGACCGGCCGCCCAGTCGCCGAGCGTTCAAGGTCACAACGGTTTCATTTTTGCAGTGGAGCGAAGATGTGGTGTGGCAATCGTTTTCGACTTAATTTTACCCTAAAGGCGTGTATCTATGGTCATGCAATTTATGCCCAAGCGAGTTCACTACAGACGCAATCTACCATCCAAATTGTGTGCTTCTAGCTTCAGTAATGTCAGTGATCTTAGACGAGGGCTGGGCGAATTCGTCTCACCCACGTCACGGAAATTCTCGTCATGTGAGAGGCCCTCCGGCGCGCGTGTTAAGTTAAGTTTGCTTCTCAGTTCTTTTCTGAAGTTATTTTCTTCACTTGCCTGTGTTAGTTGCATCCAAGCGAGCATTACTAACGAGGGCGAAGCGTGAATAGTCTAAATAATCATAATTTACGGTTGAGGCGCCCCAAAACCAAAATAACAACAAAGGGTGAAGTGTAATTTCTGGGTCTAACCGGTGGGTTACCTGTTTGAGACTTGCTTGTTGTTAGCTTCCGAACTGTTTTGTGTGTTTTTCTCGGTATTTGAGCTTAGGGCCGCATCGACTGCGTTGATTATACAGCGTCCATATGTGTGGCTTTGCGGCACACTAAGGTGAGGCCAGATGACATCGCTTGCCCCTGACCCCGGCAGGAAGAGCAGGAACCACAACTTTCGGCTAAGTTTGTATTTATGCTCTGGAATCCGTAGCGTGGAAATGCAAATTTTGCAGACATAAATTGAGAGATGTAATTTTTTTCTCAATATCTGACAGGACATTCCTCTCTGCACTTCATAGTTAGTTGATGCCTCTTCACCAGAAACCATATGTCTGCAATCACTGTCAACCAGCACCATACCATTTTTTTTTTAAAGCAGGTACAGCAGGATAATTTCCTGGAGAGAATACTGTTATGGATGACAAAAGCCAAACGCACTATTGTTTTTCCAACTCTGCTTCTGGTTCCCTGCGACCGTTCGTCCCAGGGAACCAGAAGGAGGAAGTGAACACGCTATTACCAGCCGCGTGCGTCGAAAAAGAAACCGAAGTTTTCATCTGTTACCAACTTGGTCACGATATTTACTCAAACGTACTCGCAAGCGTTGTCCAAAAAGGTTTGAGGCGCGGTATGCCGTTGCCGTGCGGCCTGCCATGGTCTCCACATCACATTGAGTCCCCAGCCGGTCCGTTATTGGAATATGGGGATTGTGAGTGTTGTAATCCGGATTCTTTTTCTTATAACTCATCGAGGGCGGACGTGTCTCGAAAACATTTGTGTGATGCAATCCGGTGAATGTATCACGCCCCCTGGGGTTCTATAGCTTGTTACGCATGTGCAACGTATAGAACGTCAAATGTCATGAAATCATGGCTGATGCACGCGGAGCCAAATTCGACGATATTGCGACGTTAACTTTTGCACCAGCATATCTCGTATCCCTCATGGGGTTTCATTCTGACGATGCAAGTGCACAGTACAGCCGACAGTACTTCTTGCACTTTCAAGTTGATGTGGTGTTTTTGTGTCGCCTTCATTAATGTTCTATTAAGCCATTGTATGCAAATTACACGCATGCAGTGTTTCGTTGTTTATTTTAAACACATCCGTGGTCACAACAATTGATGATCCCTATGTCACATATAGGATACCGAAAGGAAGTCAACGTGGCACACTGGTTTACTTGTCCTCTGCTGGGACCGGCATTGGGCCTCTCGAGGAGTGCTGTCTCCTGGCTGTGTGTTTTCTCCTTCGAGATCGGTTCTGTCTCTAGGGAGCTGGGCTTTACCCCCAGATGTATGTGGATGCTGTCCCCCGAGGACAGACTGGCAGATGGCACTTAATTTCCGTCGTGTGGTGTTGCTGCCGTTTTAGTTTGGTCTTGTGTTACAATCTTGCTGCTACTTTTGATGACATTTGTCTAGGTCCCTCACAATGTCTTGCCCTTTTGCTTTCTCGACAACTTGAACGTTGTCTCTGGGGAGCGTAAGGTCGAAGCATGCGGAAATGAGTGGTAGGAGTGTGGCAGCCACACGTCTCGCATCTGTGAACCTGAAGCTGGCAATCAGTTGAAGATGTCCATGAATTAGTGTATTGTTTGTGGTTTTGAGGAAGCGATTTTCAGTTCGCCAATTTTGTTCTTATTGGACGAAGCTGGGAGTAAGTAAGAAAAAATGGACAGCTATGTTAAAATATAATTTTAACGACATCGGAATGTTTATAGTAATAATTAATAGTAAGACTGCATGCTTATTATCAACATAATTACGTTGTGGTGACAATAATGGTATAATAACCTATGTTGAATATTGTTTTACTAATATTATCGAAATATATAGTACATATATACTCGTTGATATAATACTACTGGAAATAGCAATTGTGCCTTGTGTTTATGACTTACGTGTAAGTTTACTTCGTACACATGTCCGTGAGTATACGTGTCGATTAGTACTTCGCCTTGTGTCTGTGAGCTCTGACATTAGCCAATGGGGTGCTCGATTGTCCATCTCGTCCCAGGTCTGTGCAGACCTCCAGCTGACTAATCGCGGAGTTCACAGCCCCGCCTCTCCTTCCCCCAGCCATAGTCAACAATTAACGGCCGCCCCTTCCCCATCCTCTGTTGCAATAACCTCATCCAGATGCTAAATCCGTCATCTAGTACATGTACTATCGATCGTGTGTCAGATGTATCTGACACACGATCGTGCGCCGTCGATGTGCCATTCAGTGCCAGCAGGCGGCCAGTGCGGCCGCCGGCGGCGTTGTGTGTGTGCCCGGCTGACTGTGACCGGTGCCGCCAGGACGGCCTCTCGTTGCTGTGCGTCACCCCGCTGAAGGAGAACTCCACCAACCGCGCCATGGGCTCCCCGATGGCGGCCAGCTCCAGCTTCAAGTTCGGTGACGTCAAGTCGGCTCGCGGCGTCCTCAAACTCAACTGAACGTCGCCGCCGGCTGTCTGTGTGTGTTCGTAGTGTTACGCTGGGGGTGAGGACATGCTGCAGACTGCTGTCTATCTGTGTGTATCCATAATGCTACGCTGTGGGTGGGGAGATGCCGGCAGGACGCTGTCTACCTCTGTCTATCCGTAATGTTGCGCTGGAGATTGGAAGGTGCCAGCCGTCGACTGCCTGCATCTATCCGTAGTGTTACGCTGGGGGTGGGGAGATAACGGCAGGCCGCTGTCTGTCTCTATCCGTAGTGTTGCGCTGGGGGTGGGTAGATAACGGCAGGCCGCTGTCTATCTCTATCCGTAGTGTTGCGCTGGGGGTGGGAGATGCCGGCAGGCCGCTGTCTGTCTCTATCCGTAGTGTTGCGCTGGGGGTGGGGAGATAACGGCAGGCCGCTGTCTATCTGTATCTATCCGTAGTGTTGCGCTGGGGGTGGGAGAAGCAGGCAGGCCGCTGTCTATCTGTATCTATCCGTAGTGTTACGCTCGGGATGGGAAGATGCCGTCGGGTCGTGTCTCGTCCGGAAGCTCATGGCAGACCGTCAGAACACCTCTGGGTGTCAGACGCGACTGGAGTCACGTGTCAGAAGTGTCATGACACCGCACGGAGTCCTCTCGTCGAAGCGTGTGTCAACCATGGGAGGACCCTGTCGACACCGTCTCCGCCTTTCCTTCCAGCTCTGTTCGCCGCCTCCTGTAGCGTCTGTTATGCTTCTCGTGGTTAGTAGGTGGGTCGCCCGGTTTGTGACTGCGAAGTGGTCGCTGCCCGACCTTTGACGAGGCGCGACCTCGTCTCGTTGATGCCGTTGCCGATTTTAGATAGGAGGGTGGCCTAAGTACTGGTCCGATGGTGTGCTTTTGGCAGTCGTAGGCAGCTAGTCCGAGGTACTGCAGTGCACCACAGCACGGATATTTTACGGCTAACATGGCGTTGCGACGGGCCATGTCAGCATTGAATCACCTAATCTGTCCGCATGTCACGACGTTTTACATCTACTTTCAATAAATGCGTTTTCATCAATAAGTGTTGTGTTCATCCTTAGAGTGGACTGAACTTTCGGAGGTATGTGCCTGCAGACTTAGAACGATCGAAATTCCCGCGGTGTGGTTTATATATATATATATATATATATATATATATAAAAAAACACACACACACATGCTCCCTCGCTTTGATAGGTTGGCGCATGTATATTATTCTGGCTACGGATGGATGATTACTCAGTATGGCACCAGTGTCAGTATATGCACTCGGTACTTTCTGAGGTGGCATGTGTAGGGCAGCCGTGTTTTCGTGAACGTTCCTCTTACGCAATTTCTCATTGACAACAACGTAGGCCGACCTTTGTAGCGGGATATTTTGGTTGCTGCCAGGGCGGTGTTTTGTCGAGATCGTATTCGTGTGATTTATTGTCAGTATGATATAAATATGGCAAAATATTACATACATATAGATCCAAGCTGGCCATGAGTGGATGCAGTGGGATCGGGGACTCCGGGATGCAAGATCCACTCCACCGTGAACAAAGCACGTCCGAAGCGGTCCTTAATCAAACTGACCTAGTTTTTGTTGCTTGATGCTACTCATTAACTACTACTCAAATCGCTGAGTGATTTTTTTAATAATACAGAACCAGATTTCACTTTGCGGTGGCCTGAAATTGAAAGGAAAATGACACACATGCTCTGTTCAAACAGCGAGGACCATCTAAGCGCCGACTTGAATTACTCCCGCAATGTTTATGTCTTGGTAGCACTTGTGCACAATCGTATTGCAAAGGGGCACTCTCGCTACTCTCTGCCACTCCACGCCGCAGCGGCAAATTGGAACAAGCTCAGCGCGGGATATGAATTTACTGAAACGGCGCGTTCCACGGGTGCGGGTAAGCGGCGTGGCAGGCCGCCGCGCTGTGCGCTGTGCGTCTTGTTCTTCATGTACACAAGTGGAAGCTCGTGAGGTCTTAGGAAGTCACTAGGCTATGAGCATGTCTGGTGGACGAGCTGTCCGCATGCCACTCAAGATCTGTTCAATTTGTTACTGCCTTATCACACTTCGAGAAGATTCTACGATTATGACCTTAATTAATTGCTTCTTAACCGTTATCGTGTTTGTCGGCAAATCCTTGGGAAGAACCTTGGGTTCTTTTACGACGCATTCAACTGCTAGGTTATACAGCGTCGCCAACCTCACACCGATTGGTCGCGGGCGGATTCGGTGAATGCCGTCGGTTTTGAGATTTGAACCCACAATCTCGCGATCAAGAGTACGACGCTCTACCAACTGAGCTTGGTGCTTAAACGCCAAAAAATTACATTATGCTACCTTCAAAGCCCTTAGGAGAAAATTATGTCCTTAAGGCCATTAAACGCGAATAAATTTGGAAAGGTCATCGACCTGCTCTAACTTCCTGCTAGATTATCGCTAATGAGCCACAAACAAAAAATGCACCCAAAGCAACGTCACTTCGCTGATTGTTGTCAATGTTGGGGCTTTAGGACGCATCGATCCTTCTTGGATTATCTGCACCCACGTCACGCCACTGAACTGGTGATCACTTAGCACCTTAGTTTGAGAGGTATTGACTTTTGTGACGTCGTAACGCTGTGACCTTTTGCGACTCTAGCCTAAGGCTCTGATGATTGGTTGATAATTTGGGTCTAGTGGCTCACCGACTGCGTTGGTCATACAGCGCCCATACCTAACACTTTGATCCAACTCGCGTAGCTGTCATTTTGTGGAATTGGTTGGGGAGCCGAATGACCTTTTTGGTGGCTAAAGCTGCTGCTAAACAAAAACATTTGCATCTAGTGTATGTCCATAGGCCCAATGGTTAAGTGTCAGCCTGATTGGGGTGGAAACACATAAATGATTAAGGGGTCAGTACCCACTTACCGTACACAAAGTGGCACCTTTGCCAACATGCATAAAGATAGGGAGGCACAAAATGTTATGTCCATCGGTTGTGCCCACGCCGGAAAGCGATAGGGATTCTGAAAGAATTATGTGCAAAGGAAAAAACAAAAGTGTAGAAATTTCAAATGCCGATTTACCAAGCTAAATGCATCTAATGACCAATATGTGACCTTGAATTCTGATTATCCAATTAAAAATGCACCAATTGGGAACCCAGAGTCATAAGAAGTCTTAGAATTGCGAATTGACCACACAATTGACACAAGCTACCTGTGTAAAGCCACTTTGCGGTTGATCATCTCGCGGAGCAAAGACGAGTCAACTTTCATGGCTTTCAGCAACACAACAATTCCGGGGCCTTCGCAAAGGTTCCATTCACCGACCCGGCTTGTGAGAGCCACACTACGAATCCAACCAAGGCGTGTCTTCTGTCTCCTTCGCCTCGTACCACTACGGCAGAGCGCGAGTCTGTCTCCCCCGTCTCGTACCATTACGGCAGAGCGCGAGTCTGTCTCCCCCGTCCCGTACCATTACGGCAGAGCGCGAGTCTGTCTCCCCCGTCTCGTACCATTACGGCAGAGCGCGAGTCTGTCTCCCCCGTCCCGTACCATTACGGCAGAGCGCGAGTCCGTCTTCCCCGTCTCGTACCATTACGGCAGAGCGTGAGTCTGTCCCCCTGTCTCGTACCATTACGGCAGAGAGCGAGTCTGTCTCCCCCGTCTCGTACCACTACGGCAGAGCGCGAGTCTATCTTCCCGTCCCGTACCATTACGGCAGAGCGCGAGTCTGTCTCCCCGTCTCGTACCATTACGGCGAGCGCGAGTCTATCTTCCCCGTCCCGTACCATTACGGCAAGAGCGAGTCTGTCTCCCCCGTCTCGTACCACTACGGCAGAGCGCGAGTCTGTCTCCCCGTCTCGTACCATTACGGCAGAGAGCGAGTCTATCTTCCCCGTCTCGTGCCATTATGACTGGACGCGGATCTGTCTGCCCCGTCCGGCACCATTATGACAGAGCGCGATTCTGTCTCACCATTTCGTGCCGTGCTGATGAAGCGCCATCTATGTGCCCTGCCTCGTACCATTATGACGGGGCCTGATTCTGCCAGTCTGACCCGTTCCAGCGTTCCCCGCGGCGGGAGCCCACCTGATCGCGGGCTCCCTGCCAAGACATTGTCATAGACCTTAACATGGACGTAGAAATAATTATAATCATTGACAGAGACATTACCACAATATCAAACTTTGATGTATAAATTATTTGCATTTACGTCACGTCACTGAGCTAGTAGTCACTTAGTACATTTAGCTGGAGAAGCATTGACTTTTGTGACGCCATATAGATTGAAAAAATTGCTAGTTGCATGATCGGTCAATTGTCCGAATCAGAACGCGTCCAAAATGAAGGAAACATTAGTAGCTCTTGAGATGTGGTATGGCCACGCACAATAAGGCTATTGTCGGACAGCTCCTTAAGGTGTGCAGTTTTAAGTTTCACCTTGAAGCAGGCTAATGTCAATTACTAAGGGCAAAATGGACATAAAATGATGGGGATATTCATAATACTCAAACTAAAGGATATAAATTCGTGACAGGGCTCTTGTCAGCAAGCTCACTGGCGTGCGTAACTTATATTAACCTTTGTCCGGTCGAGGTCAATATGATGTTCACGGCACCTTTAAAAGGTACATTTGATCTTCTAGTGTTCCTAGTCGTTGGACATTGAGTTTGACCTCGCAGATCAAGTGTTATCAAAATAACAATCACTGTCACCCAGGAACTATTCGTTGGCTATTCTAGCATTCTCCATCAACTGACCTTGAGCTTGACCTTGAATGCCATCTATTAAAACCAAAATCGCTGTCACCCTCGAACAAAAGACGGCATGCATGTTTGTATTGGCTACAGCTAAATTATATTGGTAACATTGACCGTTCTAGAATTATCTGTCCTTAGATGTCAATCGGTGTCGTAAAGTGAACTTTGGAAACATACATAACTCGGCGAGATTGGCCTGGATCCAGTTGTTGTTGGGTAATGAGAGCTTCTATTAGTATCCGAATACGAATACCCCGCTACCTTCACGGACGTTGTTCTCTCATTTGTACCAACATGAGAAGCTATTGTAGCGCACTCTCATCTGGAAATGAGCGACATTTTCGACTTATGCTGGTGTCATAGCCAGGGTGGAGTCCGGTGGGCGTCAACTCGCATCAGAAATCATCGAGACCGTTACAGGGATTCACAGTATGCACTGACACATCATCATGCATGTATTGCACCATCGACAATGTTTGCCACCTTGCTGCCTGGTGGCGGGCTGCTGTCGCCCACGCTCGGTTTTCTCCAGTCACACAATCTATGGCTGGCAGCCATTTTCAAACTCGGCGCCGCGTAACACGAAGTCAATCACCAGTTGGAGCGGGCTGTCCCTGTATCACCACGTACAGGGAATACGAGCCTGTAGGTGGGGACTCCGGCTATTAGTGAACATCAACACAGAAGCCGAGAACAGCCTTCTTCTCGTAGTCCACATTGTACACACACATACACGAAACAAGGCATATTCCAGCAGGTGTTGTACATTGCACAATGGCGTACGCCATGGCAGTTGGATCGACCGCTCTGCGCAGCGTCGATGTGGACGCAGATGATGTGGTGACCGATAGTCTCAGCTGCGGTTATGTGAGCACACCCTGTCACCGACGTCACACCGCCGGACGCCGACACCACCACGGTCACCACCCGACCCGACACCTCCCAGTCACGGCCAGGTCAGATCAGATCATGTCATGCTGCGCTATGTCACGTCAAGTCACGTCATATCAGGTCATGTCGGATCAGGCCAGATAACGCCGGACCAGGTGATATCATGCCAGGCCGGATCATGTCATGTCAGATCGCATCATGTCAGGCCAGATCAGGCCAGATAACGCCAGACCAGGTGATATCATGTCAGGCCAGATCATGTCATGTCAGAACGTATAATGTCAGGCCAGATCAGGCCAGATAACGCCGGACCAGGTGATATCATGTCAGGCCAGATCATGTCATGTCAGATCACATCGTGTCAGGCCATGCCAGGTCATGTCAGGTCAGATCAGGTCGCCGGCGTTGCTCTCGGGCATCGCCGAGTCTGGCGACTCGGACTGGGCCGGGCGGCGGCTTGCCTCCATGTCGTCGCTGGAGCGCGCCGGCTTGGTGCTGCCGCGACAGCTCAGGACGAAGCCCAGCTCCTTCCACATCCCGTGCGGCACTGACGTCTGCCGGCGGCGGTCAGCCGAGGTCAAGCACGAAACCGACGGTCAGCCGTGGTCAGGCACGAAACCGACGGTCAGCCGTGGTCAGGCACGACACCGACGGTCAGCCGTGGTCAAGCACGAAACCGACGGTCAGCCGTGGTCGAGCACGAAACCGACGGTCAGCCGGGGTCAAGTACAAAGCTGGCCACGGATGTCTGCCGGCGGCGACGGTCAGCCGTGGTCAGGCACAAAACTCAGGTCACGGACGGGCCTGTAACTTCGCCAAAATGGCTGGGGACTCATGCGGTCCTAAACACGCATTCATTTATTCCACCATGCATATTATATAGACCTATCGGTTCAGGACAAAACCACTTCGGGGCTGGGGCGTCTCTCCCCCCAGCCTTTCACCCCTGCTCACAGAGCAGTTCGGTCTTGAGATGTGATCGCAGGGATGTCGAGGACGATGAAACACATATTGGCGAAGATCGCAATAAAGTTAATATGCACATTGTTACATCCTCTTACGTCGGCTGACAGAAGTTTGATGCAGTCAGTACGCAAAATAATGGACATAGTGGAGAAAGTTGGCAATGCTGCCACAAATTGCAATTCCATACGCAATAGCTGCATCTGCATTATCCGCCATGAGCACGGGTCAGTACGCCAAGCAGCCACGTGGTGACCTTGACCCAAAAGACCTGTCAGAGTCAGAAGGATGGCAACGCTCCCGATCGATCCTTGGCGGCAGGGCCGGCCGTCCTGTCGCGTGTTGGGCGGAGGGTGTCCGTCACACAGCTACAGTATCAGCTACGTCCGAGCGTGATGCACAGAATACGTGCATCAGATACCTAACACAAGCTGCCGGTGTGCTAGAACAGCGATGATGATTCCTGCTCCCTGTTGTGGTTTGAGACCGATGATGAGAATGCAGCATGGGCGAAATGACCTTCTGAATCCCCCCCGAAATCCACAGCAGACAACGCCGCGATGCCGTTACTGACCGTACCTCCCTGGTGTCGGACAGTCTCAGTGGTTGAACTTTTCCATTGCATGCATTAGTAGGATGCGTGAAGTTGATCAGTTCAAAGTAGGAGTAGGGAATAATTAATTTTGTTGTTCTTCTATTACCGTAACGTAGGCCACCCAATGGCACATTGAGGTCACCTACACATAACGATATGGGATACATAAAGCTTCAAACGGTGCATATTAATCCATGAAATATATTGCAAAAACTGCTGGATAAAGTTAACTGAACCACAAACCATAGACACGGACACAAAACATTCCAGCACGAGAATCACCCGTTCACCAGCAACGTAACCTGTGAAGCAAGAGCAAGATATGCGAACTCAAAAATGAACACGAACAACTGCAGCATCACAACTTAGAGACTTTGAACGGAGTTACCCACCGCAAAAGAAAAAACGCATTATGCAGCCCCGCGAATTTCACGATTCGTGTATATGCAAGTGTGGTCACCACCCTGCATGTGCATGCAAGTGTGGTCACAATGCCCCATGTGTATGCTAGTGTGGTCATCACTGCCCACTGATCATCCATACATCAGGATGGTAGCCATCGCTTCCAATTTACTCTATTTAGCCTCTCATCCTGATCCTGCCCATAAGAGCGTGGCATGGCTCGTGGGTGACGTGTTCCAAGCTAGTCACCCCATATCCTCGACATCATGCTTGTAAACTGCCTGCCGCCCGCGCTCATTCCCTTCACAGGACGTGATCTCTGAATGTGAAGACTCGTTTCACCATGTCTCATGTTAACCGTGGCGGTTCCAGTGGTCTGAGTAAAAACACAGCCTGTACACTGATCAGCAGTACCAGTGGTCTGCATACAAACACAGCCTGGACACTGACCAGCGATACCAGTGGTCTGAGTACAAACACAGCCTGGATACTGACCAGCAGTACCGGTGGTCTGAGTACAAATACAGCCTGGACACTGACCAGCTACAGTGATACAAACACACCCTGGACACTGATCAGCAGTACCAGTGGTCTGCATACAAGCACACCACTGACCAGCATGCTGCATAAACACACCACCTGACCAGATACCAGTGGTCTGAGTACAAGCACAGCCTGGACACTGACCAGCGATACCAGTGGTCTGCATACAAGCACAGCCCGGACACTGACCAGCAGTACCAGTGGTCTGCATACAAATACAGCCTAGACACTGACCAGCGATACCAGTGGTCTGCATACAAGCACAGCCTGGATGCTGACCAGCGATACCAGTGGTCTGAGTACAAACACAGCCTGGACACTGACCAGCGATACCAGTGGTCTGAGTACAAACACAGCCTGGACACTGACCAGCGATACCAGTGGCCTGCATACGAGCACAGCCTGAACACTTACCAGCCTGGACACTTACCAGCCTGGACAGTGGATATTGACCAGCGCGGCGCTGAGGCTCAGTATCGTCAACATCTGACTCGGCTTTATACACACCGATGAGGTCCGCATGAGGTGACAATCAGATGCATACTCGGCCGGAACTGGGTCGATTTGGCTGCGGTGCGGTTCAGCGGTCGGCAGATCCGCACGGGTCGGGGACCACGGTGTTGTCTGTGGTGACGCTGGCACCGGCACGTGCCTGAGAACGACTCACTTGTGCCTCGTCCTTATGCTTCCGCCAGACGAACTCGCCGGCGGCGATCAGCGTGGCCACCACCATGCCGCCCATCAAACAGACGAACACGCCGCCCACGTTCTCCAGGTCGAGCGCGGAGGCCGTCTGGCCGCCGCCGTCATCCTGCCACGGCCGGTCGGTCACGGGTCACAGGTCAAGGGTCACGGGTACCGGGTCCCGGGCCCCAGGTCGCAGGTCACATGTCACATGTCATGTCACATGTCATGTCACATGTCAGGTCACGGGTCACAGGTCACGGGTCCCAGGTCACTGGTCACAGGTCACTGATCACAGGTCACGGGTCACAGGTCACGGGTCACAGGCCACGGGTCACAGGTCACGGGTCACAGGTCACGGGTCACAGGTCACGGGTCACAGGTCACATGTCACAGGTCACGGGTCTCAGGTCACGGGCCACAGGTCACGGGTCACAGGTCACAGGTCACGGGTAACAGGTCACGGGTCACAGGTCACAGGTCACAGGTCACGGGTCACAGGTCACGGGTCACAGGTCACGGGCCACAGGTGACAGTTTCGAGACGGGACAAAAGTCACGAAAGGTGAAAGCAAATCACACGTTTGTCGTCTAACGATCGGATGCAGTCCCATTTTCTCCTCTCCATATGTGCTAAAATATGTATTTTCCTCAGTACGGTCACGGGCCAGGTCAATGGTGCATTGTGGCTGCGTGATGAGATGTCCCCGGGGCTTATCATCACTGGTGATCTCCACAGGTGATCTCCATTGGTGATCTCCATTGGTGATCTCCACCGGCAATCTCTACCGGTGATCGCCGCTAGTTTACCCAGTGGCGATCAAAGCTAGTCGGCTGCAGATCAGGGCTACGCTGAGATCAAGTACGATATCAGCATAAGCGTACGATAGGAACTCTTCACAGCACACAGCGTGTGCAAATTATGCAATTACAGAACAAAAACCAGGTCGAGATGCGACTTTTGTAATGATTCGCACACTTGTAGTGCAAGCCTACCATAGGTCCCCAATGGTCTCATTATCATGCCTGACAATGGGGGGTGGCGACATAATGTGTGACCGTTCAAGGTTCCACTTGGGCTGACATGTCACCTCGTGATGACAGCTAGTTAGGCGGTAGCGAGTTGGCGTCGTCAGATTGCCAGTTTGAAGGAATCCGCCTCGTGTCGCCTATGTTGTGCCTATTGTGGATGTTAGGCAATGCGCCTCGTGTCGCCTATGTTGTGCCTATTGTGGATGTTAGGCAATGCGCCTCGTGTCGCCTATGTTGTGCCTGTTGTGGATGTTAGGCAATGCGCTCTCGTGTCGCCTATGTTGTGCCTATTGTGGATGTTAGGCAATGCGCCTCTTGTCGCCTATTTTGTGCCCATTGTGGATGTTAGGCAATGCGCCTCGTGCCGCCTATGTCTTTATTAGGCAATCCTCTGTCGCCTATTTGTGTCTGTTTGGATGTTAGGCAATGCCCTCGTGCCGCCTATGTTGTGCCTATTGTGGATGTTAGGCAATGCGCCTCGTGTCGCCTGCGTAGTGCCTTTGTGGATGCCAGGGAATGCGCGACCCATAAACTATCGATTGGAATATTTTACAGTAAATAAAATACGGCCTTTAGTGGGATGCCAGTTGACACTACCTAAAAATCTGCATTGGATATATTTTGGGGGAAATTCTGAATTAGAGTTGAACGTTTTATATTAACTGACGTTTTTCGCCAACATATCCTATCTAATTGTAAATGTTAAGGAGATCAACTGTATTCGCCATACGCTCTTCAAGCGCTCTTCAGGGTCAGGTGAGCCGTGTGAGTGTGTGGGTGGATGGAGAGGCGCAGTGACGGTGGCCAGAGTCAAGAGAGCCGTGTGAGTGTGGGTGGGTGGGGAGCTACAGTGGTAGTGGCCAGAGTCAAGAGAGCCGTATGAGTGTGTGGGTGGGTGGAAAGCCACAGTGGTGGTGGTGGTCATTCAGGAAAGCCTGTGAGTGTGTGGGGATGGGTGGGGAGCCACAGTGATGGTGGCCAGGGTCAGTAAAGCCGTGTAAGTGTATGTGTGTGTGTGTGTGTGTGTGTGTGTGTGTGTGTGTGTGTGTGTGTGTGTGTGTGTGTGTGTGTGTGTGTGTGTGTGTGTGTGTGTGTGGTGTGTGTGTGTGTGTGTGTGTGTGTGTGTGTGTGTGTGTGTGTGTGTGTTGGTGGGTGGAGAGCCACAGTGGCGGTGACCAGGGGGCCAGGAGAGCCGTGTAAGTGTGCGTGCGTGCGTGTTTGGGGGGGGGGGGTGGAGAGCCGTGTATGTGTGTGGGCGGGTACGCACAGCACAGTTGGTGTCCCGCTCCCACCAGCGTTTCTTGAGCGCCGCCAGCTGACCCTGCTCCTGCATGTGCAGCATCTGTTGGTTCAGCTGACTTGTCCACGGAGAATCTACAGGGAACAGCATGCTCGTCTGCCAAGGCCGGTCACGACGGGTACATGCGACATCGCGTCCACCTAAGCTCACCTAATGGGTCTGTTCCCGTGCCATCAACCGGGAATAGGTGCAGCTCCAGCCAGAAGACATGCTCCCGGCACAGGAGCATGTTTTTTGTTTTGTTTTTGAGCATGTTTAATGGCAGAGTTTTTCCCTTCAATCAGCTGTTGGCGGTGGTATGGTTGCAGCGCCACCTGGCGCAAATATGCAATGCGGTGGCATTCCCAGTTGCTTCTTGCGATGTTGTGCATAACAGTGACGATGTTTTTATTGAGTGATATGATGACTTAAACTACAATTTGTCCATTACATTTAAAACGACCAGCTTTGATTCCCATGTTTGCGCATGTGTGCTCTCGAAGTGCGCTGTAGACACTGTAGTGTAGCTGATGACACAAAACATGGGTAACTCCCTCATATCCATCACATATCCTATGCCCCTTAGACTTGTTAAAATTACAGCCATAAACATTTTAAAATGATGTATGAAATGCATGACCCAAGGACTGTGCTTCTGGTCCAAGTTAGGTTCAAAAATACTTTGAAGCTGAACGCCACTGTTGTGGGACATTGCTCGTATTTCGAATTTGCGTTCCCTCATTTGAGAAACGACCGGATTAGGTTTTTCTTATCCAGTGGAGGCTTGATGAGGATATACTAATTCTGGGTGAGGCACGGGAACGACTGGCAGAGAAAATGGAACACCCAATTTATTTCGGTCGAGGGCGCGGGAACAGACCCAATGTCTTTTTGACAATCGAAAGAAGTTCGCAATCTCCAAAAAGATCACCTACGCTGTAAGCCCTGCGTAGCGTGCAGAGACGTTCCAGCACATGAGGCGGGTGCATAAGCAGCAGTTCATGACACATTTTTGGGATCTTGGGCCGGCATATGGAGTGCTGAAGCGAAATACGAACGCACGCATATTGGGGTACCGAGGATGGCTATTTACTCAGCATAATCCGCGACGCTAGGTACCTGCAAGGCAGTCTAGGGGAAATGTGCACACCTGGAGCAACTCATATTTCACATCAACTACTTAGCAAAATCAAAACAACATCGCAAGCCGTATTCCAGCCCGAGAGCACACATCCAATGTCCAGCAACGCAACAGCAAGCGCTAACGGCACCTCAGGGACGACAGTGGCAGACTCAACACGCATGGTGCTAGGGCAACAGCGAAGGCTGAATCCATGCCGAAGCCGACGGTAAGCACGCCACGGGACAGCACACGGATCAGCTCAGCCAGCCAGCAATGGCCTCGACAAACTGTGCAGTCACGCCGGCCGACGTCCAGTGACGTGCTGCCAGCGTAGCCGAACACCGTGACGGACGGGATACGTGAACGTCAGCCTCCCTCTGCCCTACAGACGTGACGGCGACGAGAAACACGAACGTCAGCCGCCCTCTGCCCTACAGACGTGACGGCGACGAGAAACACGAACGTCAGCCGCCCTCTACCTTACAGACGTCGTCCCTGAGTCGGCGCTCCTTCCACCAGCGCGTGTACATCTTTTGAATGATGCCCTTCTCCTGGATGAGCAGGATGGCCGAGCTGAGTCTGTCCCTGTGCGGCGAGCCTGCCCGCGCCGGCGCGTTACGATGGCGCCGACCGCCGCCGCTGGCGAGGGCCGCCGAGGCGAGGCCGGGCAGCAGTGCCGCACAGCCACTGCTGCTCGTTATTATAAATCGTGCGACATGGATAAAGTGGGTCTGAAATGGCCCGGCGCCGTGGCCAAAACTGGCTGGAACAGAGCTCCTTTCTTTGAGGAATGATCGTCAGACCGACAGACATAGGGATGAATGGAGTGGCGTGGGCAAGAACAAACGCAATCATCAACTGGCGGACTGACACAGTAGGTGACCCTGGCTGGACGGACGGACATGGCTGGAGCCCGGGCGGGCGGACACAGCTGGAACCCGGGCGGACGAGAACACCCAGACCCCGGGCGGACGGACACAGCTGGAACCCGGGCGGACGAGAACAACCGGACCCCGGATGGATGGACACAGCTGGAACCCGGGCGGACGAGAACAACCGGACCCCGGACGGACGAGAACACCCAGACCCCGGGTGGATGGACACACGGAACCCGGGCGGACGAAACAGCCGGACCCTGGACGGACGGACACAGCTGGACCCCGGACGGACGAGAACACCCAGACCCCGGGTGGATGGACACAGCTGGAACCCGGGCGGACGAGAACAGCCGGACCCTGGACGGACGGACACAGCTGGGCCCAGGACGGACGGACACAGTCGGACCTCGGACGGACGAGAACACCCAGACCTCGGGTGGATGGTCACAGCTGGAACCCGGGCGGACGAGAACAGCCGGACCCTGGACGGACGGACACAGCTGGACCCAAGACGGACGAGAACAGCCGGACCCTGGATGGACGGACACAGCTGGACCCTTGGCGGACGTCGGACACGGCCGGACCCTGGACACACGGACACGGCGGAACCCTAGACACAAACCGATAGACGCACCGGCCAGCAGACTGGTCCGTGACTCATTGAGAATGACTCAGAATCACTCATGACTCAGGATCATTGCGCTGTTGGGCCGACGCGTGGAGAACATGGCGAGAACCCGGCTGACACGCGTGGAGAACACAGCAAACACGTGCACTCGGACACAAGACGGAGAGCACGACGAGCACGTACCAGGCGGCAGCGCGATGCCGTATCCCTTGCTGTCGAGCAGGCCGCCGACCTGCGACAGCTCGCACTCCCGCTCCACCGTGTACTCGATGGTGGACGACTCCATGAAGTACGCGTAGCCGGTGCCCTCGTCCTCGCGCCCGTTCAGCACGCGCTGGATGCCGGCCTCCATGTCGAGGAACACGTTCTGCTGCGCGTTCTGCATCACCTGCCACATCTTGTTGTACGGCGCGATCTTGGACGTCCTGTCGGAACCAGGCGTCGTGTGGCTGATGCCGATGCCACCCGCGATAAGAACTTCGAGCTCGTTACGACGCACTCGGCTGTCAGACCATAACGCCATCTAGTGTCGCTAATCTCCCGCTCCGACTGGCCGCAAGTGGGCTCGGAAACCCCGCTGGTTGTGCGATTCGAACCCACGACCTTACCATCAAGAGTCCAATTTTCTTCCGACCGAGCTACCGTGACCTCAGCTGACCGATGAGCTGACCTGACTGTCTCGCAATTGTCTGACTGATGAGTTGATCTGACTGGTAACTGTTTGACTGATGAACTAATCCTACTTCTGGGGACTGTCTGACCGACTGCCTGACCTCACCTCAGCTGACAGATGTGCTGATTTGACTGTCCGGTAATTGTCCGACTGATGAACTGATCTGTCTGGAGATTGTCTGACTGACTGCCTGGCCTGATCTGAACTGGTTGACATGGCTCTAATTGGATGGTCCTATCGGAACTGCTGATTTGACTCCAGCGAACTGACCTGACTCACTAACTGATCTGACATGAACGGACTAATGTGATCCGAACTGGCCGAACTGATTCGATTTGGCTAACCCGATTGAACTGCTCCCTTCGGGTTCAAATGTGCTGGGAAACGGAGCGGAAAGCAGCCCGAACCCCATAGTTAAAACGATAACAAAATAATTTGATGCCGACTATGGCACAGACCAAAGGCAACATTAAATCTACAGTATCATACTGGGAACATGTCCGGTTTCTGTAGTGACATAATCTGGAATGGAGACATTTTGGATTATCTTGCACTCTCATGAGCATTTAATTACCTACAACATGTTCCACTCGTCAACCGCCGATGTAAGCTTGATTTATTCTGAAAATTCGTACGAATGTAGGAAACCATTTCGTGAAAAGAAGGTATTTGGGCAAGAGAAGCATAAGGTGATGCCGCTGAGTGAGCTTAAAATATCTATCTGATTTTGTAAGATTACCACTTGTCACAAAAACATCTTCACCAAAGTCAGCCGAGTGGGGCAACGAATGATTCACGCTCCTCGCTTTCAATCGGCAGATGTCTTATATATTGTTATAACTTGCCTATCGTGACATCGATACAAATTTTACATGGTATTGTTTTTGATACAAGAGTAGAGAAAACGTAATATCCAGTTTTCTATTGGCAAATTGTAAACGAAAAATCAGATTTTAAACGGCAAGTGTATTTTCTGAAGAAAATTACCTTGGTGAAAAGCCTACCTTCCAGTGCAAATATTCTGGGATTGTTTCGTTCAGCTTTCCACGTCTTCTTCAAGCCAAGCGAAATTTGTATTGAGCTGTGTAAAAATTGGCAGTGTTTGCATCCCCAGTGTGTTCGGTGGTGCAGACCTTTGGTCAATGTTTTGGATCTGATGCTTTTTGTATGCTAGCCGTTCCTACAATTGCCATGTTCAGTTGGATAACTTGACAAATGGCTTCCACACATTAAGCACTACCGAGCGGTTTGGAAGTGACAAATGGTGATTATCGATAACGAGCGCATGCAGCCCAACCAACTCCATGACATTCCATAAGCCTAACACTAATTTTCGCAAGCTGGCCAGGCAGCTACACACTTGGCAGAATCGTCGACCCGACGGCCTGCCGCACACCCATGCACTGCATACACTGAACACACCAGTTCTAGCATGTAAATTGACGTGCATGACACTCCATTGCCACCGTGAACTAGCCTGAAGAAGTTGGCGGTGGAGCCTCCGCGGTACATTCCGTAGTGGATGCTGCTCTGGGCAGCAAGGTCTTCAGCTGACTCAATTGGCGACACCATCCTCTCTACCGTCAGGAAGGCTGCCAGGTTGGCCGTGTACGAGGAAATCTGCCGGTGACAGCAGTTCAGTGTAAGCAGTGTTTACACTGTGTTACCCATGCTTTCACAGTGACAGTGTAAGCATGGGTCTAGGAGAGACAAATAATTGAGACGGGGAGCATTTTTGGTCAATCCTTTCCAGCAACGCCAATATGATTAATGGCTAAGATTTAATTGCATTGGTGTGTGTGGGTGGTGG
This sequence comes from Imbricaverruca yamaguchii, assembly GCA_034440575.1. Classification (NCBI taxonomy): domain Eukaryota; kingdom Metazoa; phylum Arthropoda; class Thecostraca; family Neoverrucidae; genus Imbricaverruca; species Imbricaverruca yamaguchii. The sequence goes on along the minus strand of JAOTOL010001636.1, from coordinate 64,762 downwards.
TGAGGGGGGGGGCCATTTGCCATTTGCCAAGGGATGTCAAGCGGAGAAGAACAGAATCATGCGATCACGGCCAGCTTTGATCTTAACTCAGAGTGATTCTGGCTTGGTAGGATGCTAGTCAGAGTTAATTTTTGGACCTATTTTCACTTGACATCCGTTGCAGATGAGTAGTGCTTCGCCTCCGTATCCCCGGCCATCTGGTTGGTCGGCCCTGGCCTGCTGATAGCCGGGGAAGTGCACCAATCAGATTGACACTCGTGGCTTTAGCCAGGTCTCAGAAAGCATAATAATCATCTCCCATATCACAAACTCGTACTGAAGAGTTGGATCTTCAGAAACGGGCATTGCTGGTTGGTTGAAGCCATGCACAGTCCATCCCGAGATTGACCACGGGGAACCCCCACACCTGGCCGCCCCTGTACACCCGCCTACGCCTACGTCCCTGCACTGGCGGCTCGTCTGCCGCGATGAGTCACTCGACGGCGGCGGGTCGGCACCGCGCCGGGGTCAAGGTCACCAGTGCGTGGCTGAGCGGGTGGTGGTGGGTGTCGTTGTGCAGCACTGGCGGGCCTGGGTCTGGAGGATCGGTGACAAATACGGTTGGTGCCGCGCTCCGGTGGTTGCTGGCGTCAGTGGACGTCCAAATCAGCCAGGACAAGGGACAGGGACCAGGACCGGCAGCCGGACCACCACCAGCAGTACAAGGTATTTGGCGAGGTCATGATGCATCGCTCCGGTTATCCAGCTTCACTACACACGTCTTTATGGCGTATTCATTCATGGGACATACTATATCGCGGAGTGATGATGCTTTTTTGCCGCAGCCCTGTGCCAAGAAATCGGTTACATTTTACGACACCTGGAAATTCTTTACCAATGTTGCACCCTTTTGAGGCATTAGGAATGCGTACACGATACACGATCATACACGATATTTTTATGAACTCAGAAGTGTCTGGAATAAAGAAAGTTCACATCGAGACAATGTGATCTTATCGTGATCTTGGACAGCCGGTATCAGAAGGCAAGTGAAGAGGAAAAGGATGTGAGAACGTTCCCAAGCCGGATGAAACGGGCTGCGTATTATCTCCTTAATCGTGCGTGTGTGTAAGCTGACATAAACCAAGAGTCTACGGGGTCTCGAAGATGTAATATTTCAGTTGAGAAGATATAAGTTGGACTAGGCCTGTCGCCTAGTAAATCCGATCTGCATCCATGGCGCTAGACGTCGGTGCAATTGCGCGCATTTCCACAAAGCGTTCGGCGGATTTTGGAGATACTCTGCAGTGTATGTGGTCTTAAGACAAATGTGCGGCGCTCTGCACCACCATGCGCATTTCATTAATAGCGAAGCTCAATTCGGCAGAAGTGCGCCATTGGGTTTTTGCATTGTAAATTGATCAGGGGAAGGTAAATAGCATGAATGTACATATTACATATATTACCATGCATCCTATAATGTTTTTTTTCGTGGTGGTCGAGTCATCGGCTTCCATATCCGCTTGGCAACCTTTTGTTTCTGTACACCAATACAATAGCGGTTCATTTATGTAAATATGTCGTAAATATATATGCTATGGTTTAGCTTGGCATGTCAAATAGGGTCATTCTGTTTACTTGACATGGAATCGTCTGGTGCCTTTCGCTTGTTTTGAAATCATACTCATGGCCATGTACGCCAATGTCCGTCACTTGCAAGTAAATCTAGCAATATAATTCATAGTACATGTGCTCAAAGAGACGCTTAATGCCATTTAATTTCTCCCAGTAGTACCACAGAAACTCTAATTTGTAAATTAATTCCATAAGACGCATGGGCGATACACTAATCACCTTCAACGGTCTTCATCCTCTGTGAATAAGAACTATGCGCTACCAACACGACCTTAAGCCATGGGCGTAGTAGGAATATTGGTGAAAAGTGGAGGGGGCCAAGGCTATTATAACATATCGAATGTCGCCATTGCTCCACATGATTAATAATTAAAATCACGAAACGTGAGGCCATGGATACTTGCCCCGCCCTCTTCTTAGGTTCTTGCAAATATACCTTTGGTATCATCAGTTCTATCCTCTACTACATACCCCGCACATTTGTGATGCAATATTCTGCAGTATCTTTGTTTGCAGATTTACATCATTTGCATACAGAGTACGACCTGACATTTTTGGCTATGCATTTCCGTAGGATCTTGTTTACACGATCTTTTATATACACACTTCCCTTGTACGAGCTATTCCCCCACTTAGCCATAGATTCATCAAGGCTTCATGGGTAGTGGTAGTATGTTATTAAACCGGAATTCTCACCATGATTAGCGTGAAGAACCACCAGATCCCGGCCACTAGTCGTGTGGAGACAGCTCTGGAAGCGTCACGACAGACACATGAACTTCAGCAGCGCCGAAACAAAGAAGCACATCTCATCGACACACATGCCGCCACCTACATTCTGGACCGAGCACCCTGTCTGAGACGGAAAATTGCCACTTTCCTAGCAACATATTTTGACAAAGAACGCTCACATTAGCATGAGGTGTGATCAATGGTAAGGCAATACCAGCAGCAAGAGCAACGCTCGCTTTGATGCGTGGGACTCATGTATATGCAGAACACTCCTTTTGGGATAGGGACATTGCACGGAACATACTCACTTTGGGATTATAATCGGTGCAAAACAAGGACGCTCATTTCGAACAGTACGAACATTTTCCGGAGATTGTGCAACGCAATCACTGTCAACTTCGAGGGATACCAGTAAATAGCCACATGGAGTGAAAGCCTTAAGCCTTCCTATTTGAAAACCTTAGCGATAGAGGTGCACCCAATTTGAAGCTTACCTATGTTAAGAACAGTTTTGAAGGCAGCAAGCATTATCTGATGCAGTGCACATCTCGACAAAAAAAAACATACACTGGTAATATACACCCACTCAAGGAAGTAATATTATATTGGTGACAAGCAGTTAGGCTGACAAGGAGTAATCGCCGACCGGAAGTAGCTCACTTTGGCAGAAAATCGCAGCCCTGCTGCATAAGGGAGCCGATGCAGAACCAGATGCAGTTCTGGAAGTTGAAGACGTTCACACGTTCGTCCTGGTTGGGGGCACATGGATGTGGTTCCTCCCACTCGTATGGAGTGAATCTGTGGAACAGACCAGTCCGGCGATGAGGGAAGAGTTAACCTGTGGAACAGACTATGAGCGTAGCTGTGATGCGCAAGTTGGGGTTATGGTTACGACACATACCGTCAAGCCAAAGCCAATAACTAAACTGTGCACTTCGTGTGCTCTTCGAGTCCGACGTCCCTAAATGCGATAGGAGGTGAGTGATTGTTTTGCAATCAGGAATACCACTGCATGCATGTTTGACAGGTTCACTGATCATCAATGTTGATTCCTCCTCAATTTTCTCGATCTAAAATGAAATCCTGTGCATGAAGCTACCTGACAATGGTTGGGAGTCCCATAACTGACATATGCGCTCCATCCGCGCCAAACAATTCCCAACATCACTCGTGCTTATAAAAGTCCTTCATATTATTGGCGGATCCAGAAGGGACACTGGAGGCATGTATCCCCCCTCTGATCGGAGATTGATGCTCCTTGATTGAGATGGGCACAGAGGGAATGCGTCCCCTTCCTCCGATTGGAGATCGGCGCTCCTTGATTGAGAGGAGCACTGGTGGAATATATCCCCCTCCTCCTATCGGAGATCGGCGCCATGTGATTGAGAGGGGCACTTGGGGAACGTATGCCCCTTCTCCGATCGGAGATCGGCGCTCCTGGATTGAGAGGGGTAGTGGGGGAATGTGTCCCCCTCCTCTGATCGGAGATCGGCGCTTCTTGATTGAAAATCATGACCCACTTGGAAGGCTCAACTGCAGCCCGCATCAAATTTTTTATTTAAAAAAGCAAAGACATCCCTCCAAAAGGCTCAGGTGTGCTCTGCCGTTGATCTTTATACGAAAGGCGCACCTCTGAGAGAAATTCCCTCTGATTGGGTGGGCTCCAGCACACCCCCAATTATAATTTCCATATCAGTGGCGCCCCTGTAGTGGAGTGGTGCCCCTGTAGTGAAGTGGTGCCCCGGTAATGAAGTGGCGCCCCTGTAGTGGAGTGGTGCCCCTGTAGTGAAGTGGTGCCCCGGTAATGAAGTGGTGTCCCTGTAGTGAAGTGGTGCCTCTAGACGAGTGAACTCTGACAAAACTTCGTGGATCTGCCAGCAATCCACAGACCATCAGGAGACGTAATCAGACTAGAGAATATGCACGAGGAGTATGGGTCGGAATGCTAACCGCACTATGCGCCGGGAATGTCCTCCCGAGTGACGTATGGTAAAGTGGAACTGAGTGAGGACTACGGTAGCATGACATCAAGTGAGGACTGCGTTAACATGATACTAGCTGTGGACTGCGATGACATGATACTGACTGCGGACTGCGGTGACATGATACTGGCTGCAGACTGCGGTGACATGATACTGGCTGCGGACTGCGGTGGCATGATACTGGCTGCAGACTGCGGTGACATGATACTGGCTGTGGCTGCGATGACATGATACTGACTGCGGACTGCGGTGACATGGTATTGACTGTGGACTGCGGTGACATGATACTGGCTGTGGACTGCGGTGACATGATACTGGCTGTGGACTGCGGTGACATGGTATTGGCTGTGGACTGCGGTGACATGATACTGGCTGTGGACTGCGGTGACATGATACTGGCTGTGGACTGCGGTGATATAATACTGGCTGTGGACTGCGATGGCATGATACTGGCTGTGGACTGCGGTGACATAAAACTGGCTGCGGACTGCGGTGACATAAAACTGGCTGCGGACTGCGGTGACATAATACTGGCTGCGGACTGCGGTGACATGATACTGGCTGCGGACAGCGGTGACCTAATACTGGATGCGGACTGCGGCCACATGATGCTGGCTGCGGACTGCGGTGACATGATACTGGCTGCGGACTGCGGTGACATGATACTGGCTGCGGACTGCGGTGACATGATACTGGCTGCGGACTGCGGTGGCATGATACTGGCTGCGGACTGCGGTGACATGATACTGGCTGCGGACTGCGGTGACATGATACTGGCTGTGGACTGCGGTGATATAATACTGGCTGGGACTGCGGTGACATAAAACTGGCTGCGGACTGCGGTGACATAAAACTGGCTGCGGACTGCGGTGACATGATGCTGGCTGTGGACTGCGGTGACATGATACTGGCTGCGGACAGCGGTGACCTAATACTGGCTGCGGACTGCGGCCACATGATACTGGCTGCGGACTGCGGTGACATGATACTGGCTGCGGACTGCGGTGGCATGATACTGGCTGCGGACTGCGGTGACATGATACTGGCTGCGGACTGCGGTGGCATGATACTGGCTGTGACTGCGGTGGCATGATACTGACTGCGGACTGCGGTGACATGATACTGGCTGTGGACTGCGGTATATAATACTGGCTGTGGACTGCGGTGACATAAAACTGGCTGTGGACTGCGGTGACATAAAACTGGCTGCGGACTGCGGTGGCATGATACTGGCTGCGGACTGCGATGACATGATACTGGCTGCGGACTGCGGTGGCATGATACTGGCTGTGGACTGCGGTGGCATGATACTGACTGCGGACTGCGGTGACATGATACTGGCTGTGGACTGCGGTGATATAATACTGGCTGTGGACTGCGGTGACATAAAACTGGCTGTGGACTGCGGTGACATAAAACTGGCTGCGGACTGCGGACATGATACTGGCTGCGGACTGCGGTGGCATGATACTGGCTGCGGACTGCGGTGGCATGATACTGGCTGCGGACTGCTGTGACATGATACTGGCTGCGGACTGCGGTGGCATGATACTGGCTGCGGACTGCGGTGACATGATACTGGCTGCGGACTGCGGTGACATGATACTGGCTGCTGACTGCGGTGACATGATGCTGGCTGTGGACTGCGGTGACATGATACTGGCTGCGGACTGCGGCAACATGATACTGGCTGCGGACTGCGGTGACATGATACTGGCTGCGGACTGCGGTGACATAAAACTGGCTGCGGACTGCGGTGACATGATGCTGGCTGCAGACTGCGGTGACATGATACTGGCTGCGGACTGCGGCAACATGATACTGGCTGCGGACTGCGGTGACATGATACTGGCTGCGGACTGCGGTGACATGATACTGGCTGCGGACTGCGGTGACATGATGCTGGCTGTGGACTGCGGTGACATGATACTGGCTGCGGACAGCGGTGACCTAATACTGGCTGCGGACTGCGGCCACATGATACTGGCTGCGGACTGCGGTGACATGATACTGGCTGCGGACTGCGGTGGCATGGTATTGGCTGTGGACTGCGGTAACATAAAACTGGCTGCGGACTGCGGTGACATGATGCTGGCTGTGGACTGTAATGATACTGGCTGCGGACTGCGGCAAATGATACTGGCTGCGACTGCGGTGACATGATACTGGCTGCGGACTGCGGTACATAAAACTGGCTGCGGACTGTACATGATGCTGGCTGCAGACTGCGGTGACATGATACTGGCTGCGGACTGCAGCAACATGATACTGGCTGCGGACTGCGGTGACATGATACTGGCTGCGGACTGCGGTGACATGATACTGGCTGCGGACTATGCTGGCTGTGGACTGCGGTGACATGATACTGGCTGCGGACAGCGGTGAACTCGGACTGCGGCCACATGATACTGGCTGCGGACTGCGGTGACATGATACTGGCTGCGGACTGCGGTGGCATGATACTGGCTGCGGACTGCGGTGACATGATACTGGCTGCGGACTGCGGTGGCATGATACTGGCTGTGGACTGCGGTGGCATGATACTGGCTGTGGACTGCGGCAACATGATACTGGCTGCGGACAGCGGTGACCTAATACTGGCTGCGGACTGCGGCCACATGATACTGGCTGCGGACTGCGGTGACATGATACTGGCTGCGGACTGCGGTGGCATGATACTGGCTGCGGACTGCGGTGACATGATACTGGCTGCGGACTGCGGTGACATGATACTGGCTGTGGACTGCGGTGGCATGATACTGGCTGCGGACTGCGGTGGCATGATACTGGCTGCGGACTGCGGTGACATGATACTGGCTGTGGACTGCGGTGACATGATACTGGCTGCGGACTGCGGTGGCATGATACTGGCTGTGGACTGCGGTGACATGATACTGGCTGTGGACTGCGGTGACATGATACTGGCTGCGAACTGCGGTAACATGATACTGGCTGTGGACTGCGGCAACATGATACTGGCTGGGGACTGCGGTGACATGGTACTGGCTGTAGAGTCCATGCACATCGGAGACAATTTCTGGATAACTTCACACTCTTACGTACGATCGGCCATCACAGGTTGGTTTGGTGACAATAACATCATAGGTGGTGCTTTAACAAGAAACAATGTGGAAGACCAGCAATGTGTCAGTCCAATGCTGACAGTTAGTTGCCTAAAAACACGTTGGGTTGCGCCTATTCGGGTTGCGGTTGCGCCGGTCAGGGCTGCGCCCACTAGGCACCATGATAAGATTCGAACTAATTGGGGTTTTGGATGAAAATTGGGGGGGGGGGGGGAGGGGAGACGAGACTCTCTGAAAAAGTAAGAAGTACCACGTACGAAAATGTCCCTATCCAGCCAGGAGCATATTTTGTGATAAACTTCCATTGTCACATCACTCTTGATGGGCCCCTGAGCACAATCAACAACAATATTGAGAATATCGAATTAGTGAAGTAGTTGAACTGGGTGGTTTCAGATGCATAGCCGGCGTACAGCTCCGCCGAGATAACGACACGGTTCCCGGGGTCAAGGTTACCTTTCCCTCCGCGTCTTAATGATGTGGTCGCATGGCAGGTGCAATATTTCCTCCAAGAGCAAACAGCTTCTGAGAAGCACTGAGGGTATCTTGAGGCTTCACAGCTTTGACTATGGCATGCAAGATGAATGGGAAATGAGTCAAAATTTACGTCAAAGCTTCGGACATCCCAATGTTTCGAAAAGCGTCCTAATACTACCACTTGTCGCAACGATGCGTACAAGGCAAACAAGAGCACACAAACAAAATTCAACAAAAACAAACAAAATACCACAAAAACAACAAAAACAAACAAAAACGTGCACGCGAGAAGCTCTGAAGAATGGTTGATGATGTTTTTATGTTTGCCTGATACACCCTGAGCAATTGCCTCAACAATTCTGCTTTTAGGAACATTGCGGCCGTTAGAGATCGAGACATGCCACGATTTTTCTGATTTACTCCACTTAGTCCACCCAGTTGATCTACAAAAGTATATTTTATTGAAAAACTAACGCACTTCCACCTAAATCTACCAAAATGCACAGAAACTCGGTAGATTAGAGCCATCCTGAAAGGGTGCCTTTGCCGGCCGGAGAGACGCCACCTTTTCAGGGCACATGCGCATGCCCCCAATGTGCCGCTCTACATCCGCCCCTGTGAAGCAGGCACCGGTGATGCGGGTGGTGGCACCGGTGGTGTGAGTGGTGTGGGTGGTGGCACCGGTGGTGTGGGTGGTGTGGGTGGTGGCACCGGTGGTGTGGGTGGTGTGGGTGGTGGCACCGGTGGTGTGGGTGGTGTGGGTGGTGGCACCGGTGGTGTGGGTGGTGTGGGTGGTGGCACCGGTGGTGTGGGTGGTGTGGGTGTTGGCACCGCGGTGTGGGTGGTGTGGGTGGTGTGGGTGGTGGCACCGGTGGTGTGGGTAGTGTGGGTGGTGGCACCAGTGGTGTGGGTGTTGGCACCGGTGGTGTGGGTGGTGTGGGTGTTGGCGCCGGTGGTGTGGGTGGTGTGGGTGGTGGCACCGGTGGTGTGGGTGGTGCGGGTGGTGGCACCGGTGGTGTGAGTGGTGTGGGTTTGGGACCGGTGGTGTGGTAGTGGGGTGTGGGTGGTGGCACCGGTGGTGTGGGTGGTGTGGGTGGTGGCACCGGTGGTGTGGGTGGTGTGGGTGGTGGCACCGGTGGTGTGGGTAGTGCGGGTGGTGGCGCCGGTGGTGTGGGTGGTGTGGGTGGTGGCACCGGTGGTGTGGGTGGTGTGGGTGGTGTGGGTGGTGTGGGTGGTGTGGGTGGTGGCACCGGCGGTGTGGGTGGTGTGGGTGGTGTGGGTGGTGGCACCGGTGGTGTGGGTAGTGTGGGTGGTGGCACCAGTGGTGTGGGTGTTGGCACCGGTGGTGTGGGTGGTGTGGGTGGTGGCACCGGTGGTGTGGGTGGTGTGGGTGGTGGCACCGGTGGTGTGGGTGGTGCGGGTGGTGGCGCCGGTGGTGTGGGTGGTGCGGGTGGTGGGGCCGGTGGTGCGGGTGGTGGCACCGGTGGTGTGGGTGGTGCGGGTGGTGGGGCCGGTGGTGCGGGTGGTGGCGCCGGTGGTGTGGGTGTGTCGGCGGTGAGCTGGGCGACGCCGGCGAGTGTTGGCCGCTCTCACCTGGCCAGCACGAACATGAGCAGCGACACACCCATCGTGGCGGCCGCCATGTACAGCCACACGCTCCACGACAGCGGCGACAGGAACGAGAACAGCTTGGGCGGCTGGCGGGTCGGCTTCCGGAACAGGATGCTGATCCCTGCGGCGCGGAGGCAGCGATGCCGCCAGTCAGCGGTGTGACATACTGATCCTTGTGACGGGGAGGCATTGATGTCACCAACTGGCGAGCAAAGGATCTTGGTCTCTCATGGAAGGGCGAGACTTCCCATCCCCCGATCAGAAGCCAGATTAGACTGCATTGCTCCTTATTCTTCCCCTCTGCCGAGTTCATGTCGGATAAAACCGCACTGTCCCCACCCTCCACCCCCTGATTCAACACTGAGAGGAATGCGCAATCCCCACCTTCCGCTCACCAGGTCCACTGTGACAACTCAAGGTAAAAACTTCCCAGAAACAACTACCGACGAAGTATGCCAGTTACTCCGACGATTTTTGTCGTAATCTAAATGGCTTCGAATTTGCAACATATCGAGAGACTCCATTTTCCTAAAGATTGCTTAACCGAGGAATACCAGGGACCATACGTGCCAGAGGGGAGGACATACTGCACCCCTCATTTTGTTTTCCTTCAAACATATCGGGAACAAGTCGAGGCGTGCAGCTCAAACTTTGCACACTACATGAGCACCAAGGATACCGTGGTGCCAAAAAAAAGTCAGCGTCGGATCAAGCATGGTGACTTTACAATAGCGTTGTAAGCAATGTCTATAGCAGCTCATACATTTAATGATTGTTAGCTAGCGCTTGTTATGCCAACACAATGAACCGCAGGTATGACGTAATAATCATCGCAGCGGCGCGATCAGACCCCCTGCGCTGCTCACCGAGGTTCATGAACTGCATGGTGAAGTCGACAACCGCCTCCCGTTCGGAGGTGATGGTGAGGTCGGCAATGGCCAGGTCGGCTCGTCCCTCCAGCAGTTCGCCGATCATGCCGCTCCATCGACCCGTCTTCTCGTCAATCTTGCCCGGCTCGTTGTCTGGACTCGGCCGAATCGTGTAGTTGAAGTCCAGGGCGCGTGCCAGCTCGTCTATCAGGTCGATGCATATGCCCTCGTACCGGTCGTTGCCCTCCAGCGTCTCTGACGACTCCTTCAGCATCGTGTACGGCTTTTTCTGGCGAGGGACGTGGGCGTGGGTAAATGAGCATGAGCGTTGTCACGTGTGCGCAGTTTGTGATACTTTCGGCGATGCTGAAGGCTACTTTTGCTGAAAAGCATCAAGTGTATTGGTGCGTGCGAGACCTTCATACGCGCTTGGTGCTGAATAATTATATAATAATTAATGAATAAGAATAATTAATGACAGGATCGATGCAGTTGATTGAGTGCATGGACCTTATGCAATCTCTATATAATCCCTAAATAAACGATGCATAGTTATGCCAACCACTAAACAAAAGTTTGTCATTACCAGAACCAATTGATCTACCTGTGCTCCACGAACTGGATTTTACCGACGCTAATCCACAGCTTCTCGATGAGAATGTGGCTGAAATCGGTCACCACCGGACTTTCTATGCAGCACTTCCGGCGTACGGCAGGCGAAGGCCTACACCTGGTCAGACCACACCGTGTTGGGGCGGGGGCCGCGGTAGCTCAGTTCGTAGAGTGTCGGACTCTTGATCACAAGATTGTGGGTTCGAATCTCACAACCGACGGCATTTACCGAGTTCACCCGCGACCAATCGACGTGAGAGGTTGGCGACGCTATATGACCTGGCGGTTGAATGCGTCGAAAAAGAGCCCAAGAGGTTGGCACTGTGTTGGGGCTCCCTCACCATCAGGGTGGTGACGTTCAGGTGTTGGTGCTTGATGCTCGGCAGTCGGCGGGTCTTCGCGTCGCTGCCGTTGACCGAGACGCCGGCGGGGCTCCAGAAGGCCATGTTCATCAGACCCTCGTCCACCAGCGAGACCACGTCCAGTCTGAAGTCGCTGCGAACGCCGTTGTTGAACTTGACGCGACCGCTCAAGCCGTCGATTTGAATCTGTGGTCACACCACACCCATCAGGCTATCCAGAGCCTGTGGTCATACTTCACCCATCAGGCTATTGAGAGTCTGTGGTCACACCAAACCTAGCAGGCTTCCCAGATCCTGGGGTCACACCACACCCATCAGGTCATCCGGAGCCTGTGGTCATACTACCCCCATCAGGCTATTGAGAGTCTGTGGTCACACCAAACCTAACAGGCTTCCCAGATCCTGGGGTCACACCACACCCATCAGGTCATCCGGAGCCTGTGGTCACACCACACCCATCAGGCTATCGAGAGCGGGTAGCCATACCACACCCATCAGGCTATCCAGAGCTTGTGGTCACACCACACCCATCAGGCTATCCCGAGTCTGTGGTCACACCACACCCATCAGGCTATCCAGAGCGTGTGGTCACACCACACCCATCAGGCTATCCAGAGCTTGTGGTCACACCACACCCATCAGGCTATCCCGAGCCTGTGGTCACACCACACCCATCAGGCTATCGAGAGCTTGTGGTCATACCACACCCATCAGGCTATCAGGGTCACACCACACCCATCAGCTATAAGTGGTCATACCACACCCATCAGGCTATCGAGAACTTGTGGTCACACTACACCCATCAGGCTATCCAGAGTCTGTGGTCACACCACACCCATCAGGCTATCCCGAGTCTGTGGTCACACCATACCCATCAGGCTATCCGGAGTCTGTAGTCACACCACTGGCTGTGGTCACAGGCTGATGGTTATTGAGCCGCCAGTCTGCTGCCAAACAAACAGATCATCGCCTCGCCTATGCAGCAAGACGGAGTGGTCTCTGGTGGACGGGCAGCGCGTACACAGTGGGGGCCAGTCAACCGGTCAGGCTCGGCCGGCACAGGGGTGCTCTCCGGAGACACAAAGTAGGCCAGTGACCGATGCGTGCCATTCTATACAGCCATCTTCTAACGAAACCTTTGCTTAGAGGAAGAGTAGCGCCAGGCCTGATCCATCAAGCTAGCACATGCTGTAAGAACTTGAGCTTTAGTTTGTATCGTCCCACTGAACAAGGTCAAGTATGTAGTTACCAACTTAATTTTTCGGCGGATGGGCGCAGTTTACCAAAACCGTTTCTCGGTCACAGGATTTCAACTCCAATTTCTCCCACCTTGGTCGAAGGTTTTTCTTTTGTCATCCTTTGATAAGTCACAACACACCGCTAGGATTACACCTGTACAAATCACTTTAAAAAAATTTTCCTCAAATTTAAGGCACTCCAGTTCATGCTGCTCGCTCGGCACCACGCCAACGTTCGTGCATGTGTTCAGTGGGTGAACACTTCACCCACCTTACGCATTCGGCGCATTCGCCACACTTCGCGCGATTCTACGGTTTCTGCCAGACCTTTTAAGTTTAGCTAATTGCTGCCACATGATAGTCTTGTACCATAATGGACGGTGAAATGCTTCGTATGGGGGTTCGCCGGGAAGATTCGAGGAATTAAATTCAATGATCAGTTCTCTTCTTCCCACCTTTTCTGGTGGTTAAGAAATCCGGATATCCGCTGAGTTTTCATGCATCTCATCTCTTTGGTTAAATATACTCCCAGATTGGCTGTCGAATCGAGGCTTCAGCTCGGTGTTATTTTTGGACCCGTTGCGTTTTTCGTCATCTACGGATGTGTTTTAGGTTCCAGCACATTGTTTTTGGCATGGTCCCGGTACATTTTGAAGACCCTGGCTCTTTTTAGTGATGCTATTTTTGTAAACCGACTGTTTTTAGGTGCCGGTTCGTTTTCGAAAACCCCCATGTGTATATTTAGTGACTGGTCTTTTTGTTCCTTTGACATCCGCACTACAAGGGGTCAGAAAGTCCGCACACTGTAAAGGCCAATACCAGCTGCTGGCGCCGCCGCTGCCGTCCAGAGGCGCCAGGCCGCAACCCAGCCGCTCGGCGGCTGGTGGCGGGTAACCGGTGGCGGGTAACCGGTGGCGGGTAACCGGTGGCGGGTAACCAGTGGCGGGTAACCGGTGGCGGGTGGGCCGGAGGTCGTCCCACCGTCACACCAGAGCCACTGTGTCTCTTGGCTGGACACAGTGTCAGTGGCGTATGTTTGCGCAGTACATACTTCATGCTGTCCGTCAGTGGTCATGCTTATTTGTTTCTCGTCGTCGCTCCGATAGTCATTGAGACTGTGGCTTAGGGACGATGTGGATGCCAATTGAAGACACTGCATAACCCGCTTATGTTATGCCTTCTAGCGGCAGCTGAAATTATTAGAAAAAGCTATTCTCGACGGAAAATCTTGCAAAATGTTGCTACCACCAGCCCTGCATGTGCACATGTCCATTCGATGCATTAGCTTTCTGGGAAGAAGAGCGCTACCTATGCATCGGAAGGGTTCTCACGCGGCCACAGGTAGCTTGACCGATGTCAGCTGGCTGTGTACAATGTATATGTAAGCTGTGCAGCTTGAACCACGTGGTCAATTTACATGCCATGTTGATTCACGTGGCGGGATGAGATACACCGGCTGCTGTCAAAGTCATCTAAGTATGTGTCGCCACCTCTCGCCGTAGTCACTGTTGGCATACGATGATCAACGATTCTCGCTAAGCACAAACACAGCCGCGCGGCCGTCTGCGGCATAGTTCGATTTGTCTGCAGTGCTGTTTAACTTGTCTGCAATAGAGTTCCCGCTCGCCGTCTCTATTATCTTCGAATGACCTTGACGAAGTGGCCTGGCACCAGAGTCATACTGACCTTCCTCATGTAATTTATCAGGCTTTCACCGCTGGCCCACGACTTGTCGTTCTCGTCGCAGCTGAGTGCAGTCACTCTGATCTCGTGCGCATCATTCAGGTCGTTGAAGGCCTTGGTGAACAGCAGTCCCGCATCATACAGCAGCGCGGCCTCTGTCTGTGGCACAGCCATGAGGGTCAGCTGAGCGAGCAGGGTCACTGAGGTCGGGCAGGGCACCTGTCGGGCCATCGCGGCCGATCGGACTTTGCTATAACATCAGAAGCTAGTCATTTCAATATACAGCCTGGAAAAGATCTGAACGTTAACGTGATACATCTGATCGTCTTGAAGCCGATTGTTGTAGTGCGATAAAAAGGAAACCAAGGGCAGACATTGAGCAACTAGGATCACCACAGATTTCCTAAGCATCATAACCAACCACGTGGCTCTTGCATGCTATTACCATGAACAGCCGATCCCGAGTCATTTGGAGCAGTCCACGCTGCTCCAGAGACCACGTCCGTTCGAACCAAGCAATATAGAGCAATAATGCAAGATCAGTGGCCAGCATTCCAATATCACACCACGTTATGACATCACGTACTCGGTGCACGTTGGCGACACCGATAGAGTCCCTTTGTGATGTTTTTAACGGTCGAGTTTTATTTTTTTGTGAGCCCCTGCGTGATATTTTTGGGCCCCGGCATAATTGTCCGGGCTCCTGGTGATTTTTGTCCGGTGCCCCAACACGCTTCTTTTTCGGGGCCCGACGGTTTTTGGGTCTTTGGCGCAACTTTCTGTTTGTGGCCGCAGAGTGACATTCCGGGTATTTTTTTTGGGTGTATGGCGGGGGGGGGGGGAAGCCAGCTGTGACTTGTGGGGCTCCGGCACGACGTTTTAGACCCAGTGTGATTTTCAAGGAAAGCGAAGCGACTTTTTTTCGGTCAAACTGCGATTTTTTGGGGGCCTGGTCGTAATTTGTTGGGATCCATAACGCGTGTTTTTAGGACCTCAAAATGTTTTTGGGGCCGAACGCGTTTTGAATCTTTTGAAGTGATTGTTGGAACCCCAGGGTGATCTTCCATGTCCGGACTGTCCTTTAGTTGCCCCAGCTTAATTTTATGGGTGCTCATTGTGGGTGCTCTGAATTGTGGGGCCCCGGTGTCACCTGTCGAGCACATAGCGTGATTTTCATCTACCCGGGCGCGACTTTTTGGTAAACTCAGGCTCAGCGTGATTTTCAGGAGCCCAGGCTCGATCTTTTGTGGTCCATGTGATTTTCAAGAACCTCAGTAATACCTTTCGGGTCCAATCGCGATTTTCAAGGATCCCGGCACGACTTTTTTGGGGTTCCCAACGAAATTTTCAGGGGCCCCCAGTTGTGAACGTCTGAAGAACACAGCGTGATTTTCAAGGGCCCCGGTCCGACGTTTTGGGGACCTCAGCGCGATTTTCAGGGCTCAGTCAGACGTTTTGGGCCCCAATGTGATTTTCAAGGGCACGCCCAGTCTAATTTGGCCCAGCGTCATTTTATGGGCTCTGGCGATAATTCTTGAGCCCCCAGCGTACTTTCCAGGGGCCTGGCCCAACCTTTTGGGGCGCCAGTGTGATTTTATGGAGTACGGGCGCGACGTTTCTGGGGGCCAGTGGTATTTTAGGGTCACGGTCGCACTTTTTGGATCTCCCAGCGTCATTTTAGGGGCCACGAAACGATTTTGGAGGATCCAATGCGATTTATAGGGGCCTTGTTGCGATTTTCGGGTCCCAGCGCCATTTTCAGGGTCCCTGAGAGAATATGTTGGGCCCACAATGCGATTTTTAGTGGGCTGTCAGATCTTTTGGGGGCCCAACAGAATACTTATGGGGTCTGGCATGATTTTCCGAACGTTGGTGAGATTCTTTGGGGCCCCACAACCTCTCAGGGGGAGGACTTCCCAAAGTCTCCCCACCTTCGGTACGCCACTACTTCAAAAATGGCTCTTCCCCCAACTTTTAAAACAACTACTCCGAGTTCTTGCTGGGGTGGCTTTATGAACTATGGGCATATTGCCAGGCAGAGCTTGTTGCATGAACCCTGGCGCCACCACTTGGTCCATGAATTTCAGTTCAACGGCAGAATTTTTACTGAAAGTTTAGCGTGCCGTCAAATGCACCGAACGGCCGCCCCGGTAACTCGTCCCCGGGCTTATCGGGCCAGCTGCTAACTGACCATCCCAGCCGGGGGCTAAATGCGAACGCGCGAAGCGACTCGAACCCTGTGTTGCCAGGACAGGGAAGACCAGTGCAGGCCTGCGCTCTAACCAACCGAACTGCCGGGGCGGTTAAAACCTTGAAACAGTTCCCGTGCCACTGTCAGTGCCTCGAGGTCCAGACGATCGCAGCTACTTTCAAGGTCGCACTGCGCCCTCGCGGACATTATTTTCAAACGCGCTGTGCGGTCGCGGAAATAATTTCATCCTCAATGTGAACATTGCCCCAGGTCTGGATGTACGTTCTCCATCCGAGCGTCCTCGTTCCGCCTTGACGCAGCTGCTGCACGTGCGCCTGCCCGCTCCACTTGGACTGCTTGTTCAACTTGAGTGTCTCCTCCAGCTGAGCACGTCGCCACCGCCAACGGCTGCTCTGACACGCCTCTCAGCGCCATCGACCGTCGTTTTAGAGCCGCCGGCGTTCGCGCGCGACGGACGCGCGGAAACGCAACGGAAAAATCTGTCGACGAAGTTTGGATGGCGTATTGCCAATTTCCGCAGGGGCACGTTGACGCGGCTGGACAGCCTATTCTCATAGGTAGCGGCTCACAAACTGCCCTGACATGTCACAGGTCTCACTTTCCACTCGGCGTTGGGGAGCCTCGGGTCGACATCACACTCGGTGTTGGGTGTAATGCTGACAATTTGAAAGTGTGCAACTCAGGTCTCGCATCCTACTCGACGTTGGACGGCCTCAGGTCAACATTCCACTTGGTCTTGAAAGGTCTCAAGCAAGCATTCCACTTGGCATTGGACGGTCTCAGGCAGGCATTTCACTTGGCGTTGGGACGTTTCAGGCCGGGCATTCCACTCGACGTTGAGAAAGTTCGTGCCCCACACTTAACTGCAGAGATGCTTGGGTCCCACATTCATCTTGACATCGCATCACCAAGGCCCAAACACATCTGTCTATCGAATTCAGAACATAGCCGGCATTCGCACCGATTTGGTGTCAGCGTAAACATGGGAAGTAGCCGACGGCTCATCAGCAATTTTGTTTCCATGCCTCCTACCCTGATTCCAGTCACGGGGCATGGAAAAACTCAATTTAACCTACAGAGTTTGATATGCTGACGACCTGGGTATTCACACCCCTCCAGACCAACAATCCTCACCTCTGCCCTCGGTAATGGTATGGTACCAGCAGACCGATGGGGCGGGGGGCTTGTGGATGTCAGGCAATTTTGTGCCCGACTTCACAGTCACCTGTTTTACACTTCACCCACCACTAGTTTACATTTCACTCACCACGTGTCGTATGCCACACTTCTAGTTCTACGACCGATGCCCTCATGACACATGCACCAGCTGCTCACCCTTTCACCGGAACCTCTTCTCAATGCAAAAGCTAGCACACCACATTTTTCATACATTCTTCCCTCATTCTCTCTTTTTCCGATCGCATGCCACTGTTTTTGTTTTCTGGTGGACAAGTGCATCTCTCAGGTTTCTCACACCTTTGTACGTCACTAATGGGTTATTTGGGGAAAAAAGCGCTTTCAATCTTCGCGAGCCGTTGAAAATGTGGCGCTTATTCCCCAGTATGCTTGTTATTCTTGGGAGAAAACTAAAAGAAGTCATTGCAATGGACGTCAATTCCAGTGTTCTACAGCTCTTAGTATCCCCTCGCAGTTCACCTCTATTCTTCCTTCCTCTACCCTTCCTTCATTTGTAATTTTGGCCCATATTTTGCGGTTTCCGTGGTACTACATCCACCGGGTAGTTTCTCCCAAGGAGACTCTCTTTGAGCTTCACCTTTGTGCGTAAGACAATCCTCTACGCTGGAACGGACCCGCTCCACGCGTATTCCCAAGTCCTGGGGTACAGCTTGCTTGGTATGCAAGGAGTCATCGAAATTGGAGTGCTGGCAAGCTTGATATCTGACAGTTTTACAAATAAACCAGTCGTGATATGACCTGTCCAATATATTCCTGGTAAAAATTGGAGCAATTTAGTCCGTGTTCGCGATAACGGAGATGCACACAGATTTTGGGGGTGAATGGTGTTTGCCACTCCGTAGAATTTCATCACCAAGTCTTCAAACTTGTATCCCACAGGGTTTCGTCCTGGCGACCTGAGGGCAGGTGTTATGTCTACCGATGCGCGAATAGCAGTTACATCCACTTGCAAATACGGGCGTTCGGGGCGATATTGAACTGTGGCTGTCTACTGCTGGTTCTGTCATCTCGGCCACATCACCTGTTGGTGTTGATTTACCTGCTGTTATCCAATACTAACCTGCAAGACTCCATCCCTCCCTTACACGGAACACGTGTGTATAGTTGCTCTACACCAAAGCAAAGCAGCAGTGAGGGCTACACTCGAACAAAAAAATAATGGGCTGAACAAGCACTCGTAGCTTCAGTAAAAAGTCCGTGGTGTACTTAATTAGGATGCTCAGCCCTTCAGAGCTTTCTCTCTGCCAACTCCGCTAGACGTTCCATGGTGTGGTCAGTGCGATTGGTAATTGCATTCAGCGAGGCCCTCACCTTACGCAGATGTCCCCGTAACTAGTCCTGGCGAGATCAGGCCCGGATATTTCCTCTGATTAGCCCCAATGTAACTCTCCCGAGTGCGGTCTCTCTGCGATTCGCTTTACCTCCCATGTTTTCTGGAGGCTTCATCTGCCATCTGCATATGTGGTCAAACCATCAGTCTCTTCTTCGAGTTGTTTTAATATAATGATCAGCGTTGATGCTTGTAATCCCAGGGACCTTGTCAGCGGACTGACCAGACTGACGGAACCATCTGTGTAGCATCCATCAGGCCACGCCCTCCTCCGTGGTCAAGTTACCGGCGCCATTACCACTTTGCTGATGAAGCTGGTCATCATGCTGGTGGTGACCGCCTCAGTGTAGTGGTCCAACTGTGAGTCTTACCTTTTGGCCGGGCCCAATTGGTAGCATTGTATTAAGGTCAAGGTCAGGCCATTAAGGTCACGTATCATCCTGTGTTTCGGCCTCACGGTTGTGTTTGTTTTAAACGGGCCCAGTATTCCTTCAGCCACATTAGCCGGTCACACTGGCTCAGCTCCACGACCAGCCGTGCCACTCTCCACTTGTCAGAGAGCACACAATTCAAGCTTCCTATTCCTCAGTGCCGAGTACTCGATTTCAAACAGTTGTCCCCCAGAGAAGATTAAGGGCATGTTTTGTCCATTCCCCGGGCCCATATCACCTAATAGAACAAGACGATCTCTGGCTATGCTAGACAAGGCATTCATGGCCGACTTGAGGGACATCATTTTTCCACTTGTCACGGGCACCAGCGCCTCTTGTGCTCTCGCCCTGTCCCATCCCAGCATTGCATTTGTGTCCACCGTCTGCGATTAACGACTATGTCAAATGTATTGCTTGTTACTCGGAATAACGAGCCAATATCTGAGGAAAATATGGAACACATACCGAAATGTCTTGGAGCGCAAGTGAAATTTATATATATATATATATATATATATATATATATATATATATATATATATATATACGTATGTCTGTATGTGTGCATGTGTGTGTGTTTGTGTGTGTGTGTGTGTGTGTGTGTGTGTGTGTGTGTTTCTAGTTTTCAGATTGATCACTTTCGTCTTTCCCCACCCGCCTTCTATCCTACCTTTCTCCGTCCACTCTCCCGATCCTTTCGCTCACGGTGAGTTTGGACGCTCTGAGGTCGAGCCGGCGGTTCTCCTTCTCCTCCTCCACCTGCCAGGCTTCCACCGTGCGGCGGAGATTCTCGTCATTGGGCACCAGCCGCAGTCCCGTGATGTTGGTGCCCGCGTACTGGAAGTCGCGCAGGTCCACTGTGTGCAGGTCCTGCCGAGAAGGTGTGCCGTCACCATACCCGCCACAGTGTCGGTCACACCGTCAGTGTCTGCCACACCGGCACAGTGTCGGCCACACCGGCACAGTGTCGGCCACACCGGCACAGTGTCGGCCACACCGGCACAGTGTCGGTCACACCGTCAGTGTCTGCCACACCGGCACAGTGTCGGCCACACCGGGACAGTGTCGGCTACGCCCGCCACACTGTGTCGGTCACACCATCAGTGTCGGCCACACCGGCACAGTGTCGGTCACACCGTCAGTGTCTGCCACGCCGGCACAGTGTCGGCCACACCGGCACAATGTCGGCTACGCCCGCCACACAGTGTTGGCCGCACCCGCCACAATGTCGGCTACGCCCGCCACACACACAGTATCGGCCACACCGTCAGTGTCTGCCACGCCGGCACAGTGTCGGCCACACCGGCACAATGTCGGCTACGCCCGCCACACACACAGTATCGGCCACACCGTCACAGTATCGGCCACACCGTCAGTGTCTGCCACGCCGGCACAGTGTCGGCTACACCGGCACAATGTCGACGACACCGTCCGCAATGTCGGCCACACTCGCCACAATGTCTGTCACAGGCATTGTGGCCTGTGACAGACATACAAGCACAGCCTCCCTTCGTCGTGTGGTGCAATGGGTGATGCCGGCCAGTGACAAGCAGGGCGCCGACCGAGTCAGTCCTCCGCCACATGAGCCGACTGGTGCCCCTCCCGCACGCGCGACTCGGCCCAGACGCGACTGGACGGTCGAGACGGGAAGATGTAACCGAGCGGGTGAAGGTGAGCAGACGTGCAGACGCTGGACGGTTCTCAGTCACGGTTGCTTGTTGATTTGATAGCACGAGCTTGAAGAGGAACGCGCTGATGTTACCTTTGTTGAAATTGTGACTCAATGTTCGCCATATTGTTTAACTATCAGCCCGATCAATACAAGGGTATTAAGGCTGGTGGGCTTCAGAATTTGGACGTTGAAAAGAGGGCTGAAATTGAGAACCAGTTTTTTTACAATCGAGGAAAACTATCACTGTTGGACGAATTGAAATTGACTGCCTATATCTCAAACACCGGAGGCTGTTGGGCGCCTGGACCGGACCGCCATCCAGAGCAGCCTGCAATGCACAGCAATACATACACACACACACACACACACACACACACACACACACACACACACACACACACACACACACACACACACACACACACACACACACCACACACACACACACACACACACACACACACACACACACACACACACACACACACACACACACACACACACACACACACACACACACACACACACACACACACACACATACATATATATATATATATATATATATATATATATATATATATATATATATATATATGTATATGTATATGTATATGTATATGTATATGTATAGCATATGTATATGTACATATACGTATGACAACATGCGCGTGCACAGTTGCAGCGACGGGAGGTCAAGTCCAGGGCACAGGCATTGATACTGGTACAGTGCGGTAACCAGCAAGTTAGTCCACGCTGAACTGCGGAACATTTACTCAGTTGGCCCTGTGCCCGAGTTGCTGGGTCCTGAAATTCAATTGTCAGAGCGTGGACAGAATAAACGCAAGTTGTCACAAAATGTTATAACGTCAAAAACAGTCCACCATATTACACATAAAAAGTGACAATTATGAAAATATCAACTCTGTTAGCGAGACGTTCCTTTTTGCTAACGATGCGAGAATGAAGTGTTGCGATGTGGAATGAAGTAATTTGGTTTAAAATAGTCATATTCAATGGAAGTCATTCAAGGAGGTCAGAGCTCGTTCGAGGAGATCAACGCGAGCTTCTATTACGTGCTCTCTATACAATTCCAGGGCACTGCCGTGTGCTTGTGATCTCACGATCGACTCCATTGGTCGCTTTCAACCTGTCTCACAGATTAATCAAGGCCAAAAGGATGTCTAGCAAGACAGACAACATTTGCGGAACCTGATATTTCAGGCTGCGATCCTAGACGAGCTCCACTCACCAGATTGGTGAAGAAGTAGTGGTAGTAGCGAGTCACCATGCCGATCTGCTGCGCCTGCTTCAGCACCGTGGCGATGGTCTCGGTGGAGCAGTCGATGACGAGGTGGGTACCGCCAGAGTTCACCACCGACTTCAGCAGTCGCCTGTCGCAGGTGCAACAATGGGCCGGTGCTGATTCGTGTGGTGCACATGCCTTGGACGGCTTCAATCTTGCCTCTCAGGTCCCAGCGTCATATTGCCGGGTCGCGTCACACCCCTCCCAGCGATACACCACGAGCAGGCAGGGAGGCTGCCCATCGGGTTACGTCACACCAGCGATACACCACGAGCGGGAGGCGCCCATCGGGTTACGCACCCCACAACACCACGAGCACCGTACGCACCCCCAGCATACCCACGAGCAGGCAGGAGGCGCCCATCGGGTTACGTCACACCCCTCCCAGCGATACACCACGAGCAGGCAGGAGGCTGCCCATCAGGTTACGTCACACCCCAGCGATCACCACGAGCAGGCAGGAGGCTGCCCATCAGGTTACGTCACACCCCCCCAGCGATACACCACGAGCAGGCAGGAGGCTGCCCATCAGGTTACGTCACACCCCCAGCGATACACCACGAGCAGGCAGGAGGCTGCCCATCAGGTTACGTCACACCCCCCCAGTGATACACCACGAGCAAGCAGGAGGCTGCCCATCGGGTTACGTCACACCCCCAGTGATACACCACGAGCAGGCAGGGAGGCTGCCCATCGGGCTTTGAAAAAATCAGATTAACCCTATGCACTGCAAGCCCGATGCATTCCAAGCTCACCATGAAACACTTTAAAGATGGCTCCTGCCAGAGGAGGCAGAAAATGTGTTTGTGACAAGAGCATGTGAAATGCCTGTATGTCTCAACGTACAGGACATACCTCATGTGATGGATGCAGAAAAGGTATTTGTTCTTTTACCGTAGATGAAGCAAGCCACCGAAAGATTAGTAGCACGAAAGCGTGTTGACTTCTCCCGCATTGAATGTCTGGAGTTTTGTTTATGCACATCGTTCGGGCTCGTCCGAGGCCAACTGAGACGAGCGAGCTAAACTGGTATAAGGCGCGATTTATAGGGCTGGACGAGCGGGGCAGGAAGCGTGCTGCGGAACTACCTTGCTGTAGGAACATGACAGAGCACCAGACCGGGACAGCAGACTTTCGGAACGACCGCAGCTGCACTCTCTTAGCAGCTGGTGAAAGAGTGCGTCCTACTCCGTCCAATTGTCACGAAGTTGCAGCAATTCCAGACATAAATGCAACTTGTTTCGTCGATTCGGCACAATGCATTAACATTTGCGACACCTTTTCGGTATGTCACAAAGGAGCCAGCTTGCGGAATAGTTAGCTTAGGCACATGTATGTGCCTAAACGAATTTAGGCACACATGTATGAAAATAAAATAAATCCGCTTCAGCCGATTGACATCGGCTGTGCTCTTGTTGGGATTGAGCTCATCTGCCGGTATGATACACGAGCTGATACTTGAATGCACTATGCCAAATTGTCGGATTGGTACAGGTAGCACGCTGTATCCCGGCCATTTCTGTCTCACGGGCCTCCTGCCCAGTTTATATCGCACACAACTGCTGGGCGCGGCACCCTCCATATAATTGACACGGCTAGTGCAGTTGGTCGGGCTCGGGGCGCGCAGGTCCCGTGGTATGACGACATAGCCACGTAGCCTGCGGCTAGCTGACTGCCTGCCGGCTGGGCCGGCACAGCTAACTTCCGCTATCAAGCCTTTCTTTTCAACATAAAGTGCGAGTACTCCAAAGAGAACATGATGGTGAAAGCTACTAGAGATCAAACCAGGAGGACCAGGCATAATTCTGAGTGAAGGAATTAGAACTTGAAATAACGGAAGTTGTAACAAAACATCAACTAAAGTTGTAAACTCCTGACTGTTGGGCCGGGCACGTTGGGGTCGAACACTTGCCCTGGGTTTGGGCCCGGCTCAGCTGAGGGTCTGTCCTGCGTCTGGGCCTGGCTCAGCTGAGCGTTTGTCCTTGTTTTTGGTCTGGGCCTGGCTCAGCTGAGCGTTTGTCCTAGGTCTGGGCACAGCTCAGCTGAGCGTTTGTCCTTGTTTTTGGTCTGGGCCCGGCTCAGCTGAGTGTTTGTCCTTGGTCTGGGCCCAGCTCAGCTGAGCGTTTGTCCTTGTTTTTGGTCTGGGCCCGGCTCAGCTGAGCGTCTGTCCTTGGTCTGGGCCCAGCTCAGCTGAGCGTTTGTCCTTGGTCTGGGCCTGGCTCAGCTGAGTGTCTGTCCTTGGTCTGGGTAAACGCTCAGCCAAGCCGTTTGCCCAGCAAACGCTCAGATGGGCGTTTGTCCTGGGTCTGAGCCCGGCTAAGATGGGCGTCTG
This sequence comes from Imbricaverruca yamaguchii, assembly GCA_034440575.1. Lineage (NCBI taxonomy): Eukaryota > Metazoa > Arthropoda > Thecostraca > Neoverrucidae > Imbricaverruca > Imbricaverruca yamaguchii. The sequence continues at coordinate 40,019 of JAOTOL010001636.1, read as the reverse complement.
TCGCTTGTACTCGGAACCTGACCCGCTCGCGCTTCGCCCTCGCTCGTAATTGCATTTTGATGTACACAAGCTTAACATTTATGTGTTTAATGCCAAACCAACTATTTCCGAACCAATTTACTTCCAATGCACACTGTCTTACCTGTAGTTTTTGTCGCTCGGTAGTTGGCGGACCGTCATGGACAACTTGTTATTTGAATCCGGCATCTTGAGGACATGTTGAAGACGTACGAGAGAATCATTGTCTTCATATATGACATACATCTTGGTCCATCGCAGTGTGTTCAGCACGTCGCAGTACGCCTGTGGTGAAATGTGGCCAGCATGAGAAACAGCACAAATATCGGCGCCCGCGGACAATTGATAAGCCAACACCAGACAGGAAAATGGGCACTGGGCAGTTCGGGCGGTGGGACTGTCACCTCTAAGGCAGCCGTCTGGCTCTTCTCAGCTCCGAGAAATATGATCCTGACAAACATCGGCTTTTGCGAGTACGCGCTTTTTGCACATCATTATTGTCACAGCAGCCGGCGTCTGATGAGCAGCAGAACCTTGACAAAACCATACACGAATGGTCACACTAAGGGTGGCCGCAGGTGGATAACCGGGCGCGTGGATAACCGACCTACATCGTCGAGATTGGTGACGCTCAAGGCTTTTATCTTCACGCTCCTCCATTTGTTCATTACCGTGCAGTTCAGACTTCAGCAGTATGCTTCTACAGGGCAGGAACCCGCTCATCCTTCCACCCCTGAAAGCGTTGCAGTAAAGAGACATCTCCCTTTCCTCTTGATAGTTGACAAGACCCGCCCACTTTATCATGTGCATAAAGAAGAAAAAAACGGCGACAATAACAGCTTGCGTACATAGACTGTCCCAGGGAGCTGGGTTGGCATTCTTTTGAGGTTCAATTGGCCACTCCAGACTTTTCCGGAGATGGTCGGCTACATCTCCACCGTCGCCTGCGCCGATCGCAGCCAGCCTCAGGTCATTACACGCGTCACGATGTCATTCGCCTGCGGTTCGTGCTTTGGCACCCTTAGTTTGATTAGTCAGATCTTCGATCCACCACGTGCCGTTGTGCTTCAGCCAGAACGCATATGTGAAGATGTTCAGCTGGAGTGAGCGGATGGGTGATGGTGGCCGGAAGCTAAAGAGCTCGTCAGCTATAGGGGGGGCAGGAGGTGTGAGCAGGCTGTACTGATATTTGTGAGGCTTGTGCCTCACAAATATCAGTCTACGTCAGGCAGCTACAGCAGTCTACCGTGCCTTTCCCTACATGTTACTCTGGTCGCGGGCAGGCTACTGTGTCTCATCAAGCAACCGGTCATGGTGTAAGTACGCACGAAAACAATTGGTATGTTGAGTAATCCAGCCAGCACCTCTTTTAATCTCGGGGCACGTGGGTGACGACTTTATACCAAATATCACTGGATATCAGCTTGAACTTTGACACACTGTAATCCAGAGTGTGGTGAAATTCATTCCCCGCTCTCGCTTTAGAAGCAAATCTGGTAGCAATATCATGGTTGTATATGTATGTTGTGTTGGCTAGTCGGGAGCACCCATGGGCGCTACATGACCAATGTAGTCGATGCGCCCTAAAGCCCTAATAACTAACTAACTTGGGACCACCCATATGTCCATATGTCCGGTGTATGCTGTGTTGTCTTTTCGGGACCATATGTCCATAAATCCGTTGTAAGTCGTGTTGACTTGTGGGGACCGTTTGCTCATATGTCTGGAATTTGCTACGTTGACTTGTCGGGTCCACATGTTCATAAATCCGTTGTAAGTCGTGTTGACTTGTGGGGACCATTTGTTCATATGTCCGATGTATGCTACGTTGACTTGTCCCGTCCATATGCTCATATGTATGCTGTGTTGACTTGTCGGATCCATATGTCCCTATGTCCGGTGTGTATGCTGTGCTGACTTGTCGGGACCATATGTCTCTATGTCCGGTGTATATGGTGTTTCTTGCCGGGACCAAGTGCCCATATGTCCGGTGTCATATGTCTCTGGCCCAGCCTCTTGGCGGGAACCCCCATCGTTCCGGTCAGCGAGACGAGCGGCTCTCAGCACACGGGTCGATTACCCGGCTGCCGCCCGTTAGCAGTTCCCATATTGAAGTCCAGAAATATATCGCAACTGCAACTGCTCTTCCAACTAAGTCAGCATAGGCTCATTCAAGCCAAGTATATGGCAGCTCTGTCAAGCCTGATTATCTGCGGTCCATACACAGTCTCATCTGCCGTCACTCGAGCCACAAGGAGACCGGGGATCCAGCTGGAGCTCAACTTCTCTACAAGGTTCACACCCAACACCCTGCGTTGGTCTCGAAGATACACACCTCACTCAGCGTGCACATGTCTGTTCCCAGGTGTGTGCATTACAATTAAATTCGGTTTTCCGGTGTGCGGATGCACGCAAAAGTCAGCAAGTTCCATACCTACCCGACTGAGGGTGTCGGCGTCCGGATACAGGTTGACAGAGAAGGCCTCCCTGCCCTCTTGGTGGCGCCACGTGGTGGCGATGTGCGGCACCGCTTTCGAGTCGCAGATGCTGCGCACGTGAGAGGCTGCCGGCTCGACACTGGGGCCCACAATGGCCGCCACTCCGATGACCAGCATGTGGCAGACTGAAACACCGGCGGCGACACCATGCACATCAGCGAGTAGCGGCGACGTGTAGTCTAGGGGTAAGCTGCCCGTCTCACAATCTAAAGGTTGTACGTTAGAATCTCACCTGTCGCTACTCTTCGCCCGCGACCAATCGGCGTGAGAGATTGACGACGCTACATGACTCAACGGTCGATGTGTCGTAAAAGCAATAACCAACCAACCATCAGCGAGTAGCACAACTAATCATCAGGAGATAACACACTGAGCAGTCTACTTGTATCACAGAAGTACAGCATGAGCCAGCGTGCCACACTATGAACAGATAATTTCAGTGGGTAATGGAAACACAGTACGAGTGGGGGAAAGAAGTTGCGCAGCGACTGGTGAGTGCCCTGTCATTTTGAAAGGTGAGGGCGCAAGCCGCAGAAGTGCTTCGTTTGAACACTCCTGCTGTGAGTCGGAAAGATAATAAAGGAAAATGGTACATTTTCTACCGCTAAGGGAAGAGCTCTAGCTCGAGCCAGTCCATTGGGTTGTGGAACGAAAATGGCTGCGAAGAAGGGAAGGTAGTTCAGGGTTAAAGAAATACAAAATACATCTCTGCAATTGAATGGTGGAAAAATATTAAAGAAAGTAAAACAGTTCATGTTGGTCAATCTTGCAATCTACTACTGGAGTAGCGGGAGCTTCACCAAAGCTTGCAGATCAATGAAGCCATCGAAGGTGACAATTGCATTTAATTAAGAAGAAGCAGAAACCCAGCCCGATTCAATTTCACAACACACTCACATGTTCGCAAGACCCAGAGCAAATATTCTTTTTAGGACAAATTCAAAGCCTTGAACATTGCCAATTATTTAAAGAAAACGACGGACGAATGGCTGGATCGTATCAGGCGCACCTTAGCTAGACTATCACCAAGCACAAACATATCGGTGGGTAGGATACTGGAATTAACTGAGCTAAATAAAACGAAAGCAAGCAAAGCGCCGCATCAGTCAGCAACCGACACTGCGTGACCTGAGTTCGAGCAAAGCTGACCAAACATCGCACCCCACCTCAGCCTACGAGTAACGCTAGTCGACAACAAAACTGACCTTCCTTCGCGATATCGAAGCTGGAGTTTGGCACCCGCTCGACCTGCACCTTGAGTCTGTTGCTGGAGCTGTGGCGGCCTATTCCGCCGACGCCCGACCGGAAGGGCACCACCAGCGACTGGTTGGCGTCGGTCAGCAGAGCCCCTGCGGCGATGACCGGGCGTCGTCACTGATCAGAGAGGCCATGGCGTGTCGCACGTCCGACTGGCCACCCATCACGCCGTCGCTCGTGCGGACGTAATCTGTCAGCTTCAGGATATCTTCTGGAAGCCCCAGTGACGACATGAACAGCGCGCACGAGGATGCACACACTACCGTGAGCGTTTGACACAGGAACTTGAGAAGGTACTGACGATGGGATGGATTCCAGGTGCGGGGACGAGTCTTCCTCTGGAGCCTCAGCCAGGTCATATGTCAATCAAGGTCAAGCTGTGCAAATCGAAGTGGGTCATCTCTTAAGTACCTTAACTGAGATCCCCCTGTGACATAATCATTTCAATTTTATTCCATTTTATGGCTATCTTTCAAAAGCCTTTCATCACGAGCTTTGCGTAGTATCGATAGCATTGGATTTACCAGCATAGCTTCGGATGACCTTACCGGGATAGCATGGAATGACTTTAAGAACCTGCTATGCCTATTAACCCGTCCCGTCACGGGGGTCTTCAACCGCCTCCCTCAGGTTTTTCGCGGATAGTGGACGAACGGCGCGGCCAGAGCTCCCAAATTTGGCATACCTTTTCCCACATCAATTTGACATGCTGTTTAACAATTTTGAAGTCAGGTCATCTAGGGTCAACAAATTAGTCAAGGTCAAGTGAGGTCACCTCCAAAAACGTTAAACCAGTCGCCACGCTTTAGCGGATACAAATATTTTAATAAAACTTTCAGGGTTTGCTTATCTTTATGGATGCAACAAAACATATGAGTGGAAGTTTTCATTTTTTCCCGTTTTTGACTACATATAAATTTTGCATATTTGCCAATTGCAGTTCAAATAGAAGATTCTGGCTAAAGTACGCATTTTTTATTAGGGAAAGTTGACTTCCCACAACGTGTCTCGGTCTGCTCTACCCAATAGACACGGGAAATTAAAGAAAACTTGAAAACTAAAACTTTGAAATTTCCAAAAAATACAATTTTTATTTTGTTGGGCCAAACATTTTGTATGACGCTAGACGATTTCGCTGTCCTTTTCTCATTCAAAAAAAATCTTCATATATCCCAAAATGAACTCCCCAGAGCCAAAAACATAATGTAAGTCGTGAAAAGTCGTGAAAATCTAGCCCCATGGTGACGTCCTTTTGGGGGAGGTTACATTAGGGGGGTGGATCCGGACCCTACTCGTCGAACGCTTTCCGATGACACCTCCTTCGTTTTCGTGCGACGCTTAGTTTGGATTTTAGAAGGGGTAACTAACCGCCCCGCCCCCCCACCGAGATGGAGTGTGAGGATCTGACCGGAGAGACGGCGCGGGTTAATCCGGCAATAATCAGCAAGAAAGTCCGGGGTGTATCAATTCCTGAACGGGGAAAAACAAGACCAGGAGGCTCGGTTTTGAAAAGATGTCATATATGGGCGCATGGGTATAGATGAGAGAGAGGGAGAGAGGGAGAGAGGGAGAGAGGGAGAGAGAGATAGAGAGAGAGAGAGAGAGCGAGAGAGAAAGAGAAAGAGAGAGAGAGAGAAGGAGAGAAAGACAGAAAGAAAGAGAGAAAGAAAGAGAGAAAGAGGGAAAGAGAGAAAGAGAGAAAGAGAGAAAGAGAGAAAGAGAAAAAGAGAAAAAGAGAGAAAGAGAGAAAGAGAGAAAGAGAGAAAGAGAGAAAGAGAGAAAGAGAGAAAGAGAGAAAGAGAGAAAGAGGGAAAGAGAGAAAGAGAGGAGAGAGAGACCCAAGCAGCCCCGCTGTCTGGAAGTCCTCACGGTGTGCTTTTCTTGTACGAGTACGAACACTTCATGTGAAAGTTTCACTGTGAAAATAGGATCAGACATCCAACATTTCGCGACCTGTTAGCAGATGACTCGGAAATAATTAATTCTGGTTACATATTCATGTACCTGAGAACGAGAGGATTTCGGGCAATATACTCACGTCAGTAACACTCCATAGGAGTCTGACATGCTGGATGAACGTGATGTGTGCTAAATGACCACATATTTTAGTCGAGCAGTCCTAAAATCCAAATAGCTAACTCTTTATTACCTCCAATACAGGTGTCACATCGAAAAAAAAAGATCATTTATATAATATATCCTATCACCAACTTCCTGGGAAAATCCTAGGAGGAGCTGGCGCGGAAAATCCAGAGATTTGCTTTCTCTGCCACATGTACTTGATAATGGGAAATGATGCTACGCACTTGTTAACGCAAATGCCACCAGCATATTGAAAGACAATTCGACATACCATGCTTGATTATGTTTTGTTCTTTATGTGCGTACAGTTCATCAAGTTTATCAAGTTCGACGTTTGCCATTGTGGAAAGTAAGTGTATTCACTTCGTCATCAATCTGCTACCCAGTGTAGTCACTGTGTTGTCAGTCTTCTGCCCACTGTAGTCACTGTGTGATCAGTCTGCTACCCAGTATAGTCACTGTGTTGCCAATCTGCTGCCTAAAAGAGTCACCTCATCAGTCCGCTGCCCGGTACATCCTGAGGGTGACCAGTCTGTGTCCTCTTACTCAAGCCTCTGACATCACCAGCCCGCTAGCTTTTCTATTTGCGACCGTCTGTATCCACTATCCATCCACTATCCACTATTCTAAATCCGTGGTTGGTGTCCCGAGTTCGTGCTCCATCCCGTCCGAGCCTCCCGCTTCCCTCCCCTGCATCCGACACAGCCGCAGATATCTCCAGAGAGACGAAGTCGACGCGCAATAGCGCACCGCGCGCGCCGAGATAAATGAAAAACGATTGGGCCGACGGAGGCGCCAGTCCCGCTGTCTCCAGAGACGCCCCACCCGACCGAAAAGCGGCCATCGATTTTGTCGGAGCTCGCAAAAACGGCCGGACCTGGTGCAGTCATCTGCTCGTTCTCGGACGAGTGGCGAAAGCACACGGCCTGGTGTGGCGTCGTCACCCCTCCGGACCCTTCCCGTCGGGCAGCGCAACGGGCGGTGGCTGAGCCCCCCCCCCCGCTTTTCCTGGAAGAGACAGAGAAGTGAGCGGCGCGACCTCGGCGCTGACGGGCGACGCTCTCCCCTGATCGGAGATCGGAGATATTATGATTGGTGTGGCGATGCGTCGTCGGCACCAGGGACTGACCGTGTGGGCAGCCGTGGTCGGCGCGTGGTGTGGTGCTGCCAGACTGTTGCCGGCCCAACCCGAATTTCCCCTCTTTTCGCGACAATCGGTGGAACGGAGGTCGTCTTCAAACACTAATAACACCGTCAAGCTGAAATGATCGTCATGATGACAATTTGCATGATGCTTTGTAACACGCTTTATATATTTCGCTGACGAGTAGATATGCCACTCGACAGTGGGCACACATTCAGTCCACACGACGTTCTTCTGACTCATGTGCGACAGGACAGCTGGAAACGAATGCGAGTGACGAGACAGCAAGTGAAGACGAGGGTCGGAGCGAAAAAAGTCTTGGCCAGAGTCGTCATCAGGTACCAACTGTTCGGTAAAGGTGCGATGGCTTTGGCGTGACCGATCGGACCTCAGCAAGAGTGGTCAACGCGGTGTTGATACATTACGGTCTTGTTACTGAAGCCAACTAAGCTAAACTAAACTAAAGACTTGGCATGAATTAGTGGTTATGAACAAAATAAGGCAACAAAGGGTCAAGTGGGGAAGGAAAGAAGTGGACCAAAACAAGATGACAGAATTCGCAGTCGGTATGACGACATAACGACATAGAGGAGGATGACAACATAGAGGAGAGAACCCGCCAAAAAATGAAAAATCGTCGAAAGAGATCCACGAAGTCATTGTCGCCGTACCAGGTTGGAAATATATCGATCATGTAACATCAAGAAGTGGAAGAGCAGCGCACGTCGCTGAAGAGATAGTTGACGTCATCCTAGAGAATTACATGAGGAATAGCTTCTCGAAGGAATAATTTCTATGGTGTGATGTCAGCTGGCTTGGCGAACACATGGTATACTTTAATGTCATATTTCATTTTCATGGGGAAAAATCGTGCATCCCTTTTTCAAAAGCACCGATCAGTTTAAGCATCATTCTCGATAGTGGAAGAGATGTCACTGCTGCAGGAATGTCACTTTTCCACTCAGCTGCATTGTAAGGCATTGTCAACAGAACAAGGGCCACGTCAGAGCAGAGTCTAACGAGCTAAAAGCTGAGGTGATGATGACATCGCGCAGGAAAGCTCGACTAATATACGTGTCGAGACGTCCAGGCCTCCGAGCAAGCCGAGATTGAGTTTCAACTCGAGCTGTGTGCTTCATGAGTCGAGGCATTGCATAGCCCGACGACTCATATTTACGAAGAGCCGTGACCTGACGCACAATCGGGGTGCAATGGAGCTCAAATCTCATGATCGAAAGCTTCGGGAGGAGCGCTTTGACCTACGGGGGCTTAAATCGGTCATGTGATCTCTCTTGGAGATTGAGAAGTACTCTTTTGGGACAAATGTGTCGGATGGAATCGTATTAACAGCTTCCTGAAGTGGCAGTTCTGCATTTTCAGAACCCACACAATTGCTCGAGGGTGCATCATGCAACCTAAGCGGGCTGCGAGCTTAAGAGAGGGGCCCTCAATCCCGGGAGATTATCACAATCTTAGCCAAACATGTATTAGGGACGAAATTGGTCAGAAGTCCTACTTCTTCATCGGCGCCTTATGTCATTGGAGGCTATCAGCAAAGGTTAAGCATTTCTAATGCTTATTGCATGCATCTCGTGGTCGTCTTTTAGTTAAAAATAAAAATAATGAAATGAAGGTAATAATTTAAATTACGATGAAGGCTTGCTGTAATGGTAAGAACATAACGGCGACCTAATGATAATGCCACCGAAGTAAAACCATGTTGCTTTCTGCTGAACTGTTTTTGATGACAAATACATTTTCAACACCATGATCGAATTTTTCGGTCCCATAAGTAGATGATGTTGTGAGAAACGTCTGTGAGTAATGCTACGAATCATGGAGCAGGATGCTTCCCATGTATGTGTCAATTTTCATTTTGCTAATGTTTGAACTGTCAATGTTTGATGTTAATATTTGATGTCACTGATGTCCTTGTGCTGAATGTGATGCTGTGTGTGCGTGTGCATGTGCATGTGCGTGTGCGTGTGCGTGTGCGTGTGCGTGTGCGTGTGCGTGTGCGTGTGCGTGTGCGTGTGCGTGTGCGTGTGCGTGTGCGTGTGCGTGTGCGTGTGCGTGTGCGTGTGCGTGTGCGTGTGCGTGTGCGTGTGCGTGTGCGTGTGCGTGTGCGTGTGCGTGTGCGTGTGCGTGTGCGTGTGCGTGTGCGTGTGCGTGTGCGTGTGCGTGTGCGTGTGCGTGTGCGTGTGCGTGTGCGTGTGCGTGTGCGTGTGCGTGTGCGTGTGCGTGCGTGCGTGCGTGCGTGCGTGCGTGCGTGCGTGCGTGCGTGCGTGCGTGTGTGCGTGTGTGTGTGTGTGTGTGTGTGTGTGTGTGTGTGTGTGTGTGTGTGTGTGTGTGTGTGTGTGTGTGTGTGTGTGTGTGTGTGTGTGTGTGTGTGTGTGTGTGTGTGTGTGCGTGTGTATGAGGGAGGGTGTGTGCATGTGTGTGTGTCACGACCATACTGGGGACGAATATATTCGTGACTATCTCTCAACGATATTTTGCATTTCTCCAGTCCATTCATTTGTAGTTGCTAATATCCGTAAACAAAATTCCTCCGGGTCGCTTTAGACCCAAGGAGGAAAACTAGGACATTAATTTTCACGAATCACTTCAATCTCATCTGATCATTGAGATCAACCAGGGCCATCGCGAACAATATACAAGTGCTGATAGCACGAGGTTGTGGCGGCAGCTTCAGCATAGGCGCGCACCCAGCCAATTGAAGGCACGACCGCAATATAACAAGCAATGCTTAACTAGGATTCGCACAAAGTTATTGCCAGTTCATCTGGCCCAATGTTGAGATACGTGTTCGGGACGATTAAGAGCATGTTGAAAAGAGGGATGGTACTAGCTTTATACTAGTTTGCAGTAGGTGGCTTCTCCTATAACAATTGAAGAAAAAAATTCCACTGCTCCCTGACTCTACTGGTGTCGCCTCTACAAACGTCACGATAGGTGAGAGCCTATCGTGACGATGTTTGCAGAGGCGACACAAGTAGAGTGAGGGACGCCCCTAGGTCTGCTGTGACGGTCACGGCTAGCTCTCACCTAACCTATCGTGACGATGTCTGTGGAGGTGACACCAGCAGAGTGAGGGACGCCCCTGGATCTGCCCCGGACGTGACGGCCACCGCTAACTCTCACCTATCGTGACGCCCCTGGATCTGCCCCGGACGTGACGGCCACCGCTAACTCTCACCTATCGTGACGATGTCTGTGGAGGTGACACCAGCAGAGTGAGGCCCCCAGGTCGCACGGTACGGCTAGCTCTCACCTAACCTATCGTGACGCTGTCTGCGGAGGTGACACCAGCAGAGTGACCCGTGACGCCCCTGGATCTGCCCCGGGCGTGACGGTCACCGCTAACTCTCACCTATCGTGACGCCCCTGGATCTGCCCCGGACGTGACGGTCACCGCTAACTCTCACCTATCGTGACGCCCCTGGATCTGCCCCGGACGTGACGGCCACCGCTAACTCTCACCTATCGTGACGCCCCTGGATCTGCCCCGGACGTGACGGCCACCGCTAACTCTCACCTATCGTGACGCCGTCTACACTGTCGACACCAGCCGGAGCGAACGCGGAGTTCGACGTCATCATGGTGGTTACCAGCAGCAGCGTCAGCCTCATCTCCACCGCGCCCGACACTGTGTCCTCGCTGTGTCCTCGCTGTGTCCTCGCTTTGTCCTCGCCGTGTCCTCGTCGTGTTCTCGCTGTGTCCTCGCCGGGTCCTCGCTATGTCCTTGCCGTGTCCTCGCTGTGTCCTCGCCGGGTCCTCGCTGTGTCCTCGCTATGTCCTCGCCGGGTCCTCGCTGTGTCCTCTCCGGGTCCTCGCTATGTCCTTGCCGTGTCCTCGCCGGGTCCTCGCTGTGTCCTCGCTATGTCCTCGCTGTGTCCTCGCCGGGTCCTCGCCGCGTCTTCGCCGGGTTCTCGCTGTGTCCTCGCCGGGTCCTCGCTATGTCCTCGCCGGGTCCTCGCTTTGTCCTCGCCAGGTCCTCGCGGTGTCCTTGCCGTGTCCTCGCCGGGTCCTCGCTGTGTCCTCGCCAGGTCCTCGCGGTGTCCTTGCCGTGTCCTCGCCGGGTCCTCGCCGTGTCCTCGCCGGGTTCTCGCCGTGTCCTCGCCGGGTCCTCGCCGCGTCTTCGCCGGGTCCTCGCTGTGTCCTCGCCGGGTCCTCGTTGTGTCCTCGCCGTGTCCTCGCCGGGTCCTCGATGTGTCGGCGTCCTGATCACACTGCCGGAAGAGTGTGCAAATCGCCAATTATTGTCATACGACGGGTAGTTTGCATACATTGAGCGTCACAGCGGATCGCGTCACCCGACGGTGGTTGGCTGGAACGCGCCACGAAATGCTGAAATGCAACATGCTCGATATTATAATAGTCCTCGCAAGCTCACGCTATGTCCGTATAGGCTTACTCGGTCAGAGATTGGCGGGGGCTTGTCGGTACGGTGATGCTAAGCTATATCCACGCGTGATATTCGTGATGTCTTCTGCTACCCGCTTATCACTACCTGTTTTCATATCTGCTTGGATTCTATCGTATCGTCTGTACGACACAAACCAAGCATAGGCACACATGCGGCGGGACGGGGAATGCCGGGGCGCGATGCCAACTTACCTCCAGGCACCCAACAGTGACGACGGCGTTTAACGGAAAAAAATCGACCTGGAAACTGCCCGGTGCTCCCACTCCTAAATGAAGACGTTCCGTCACCTATGCGCAGACGTACTCAAGAACATAACGAGCCAGCCACCAGCCACGAAAAGAGTAAAAACCGATCATTTACTTCGCGAACATTCACAAACATGGGTGATTAAGTCCAAGTGCTTTTCTGTTAAAATCTTGCACAATACGCGTATCCCTACTATCAGGGCACAGGCATGGAATTCCATAGAACAATTCCGGGGGAATGTGCAAATTAGACGGTCGAGTAGCAGTCTCCAGGCATGTGACTGGCGGCTGAGGCAACATGGTAACGGTGCCATCGGCCAGGGTGTATTCAGCACGGGTCTCCTGCTGACTGGCAGTCTGCTCTGCTAGACTCGGCCAGGGTGTGTTCAGCACGGGTCCTAGCAGGGCGCTCCGTTAGACCAAACCAGGGTGTATTCAACACGGGTCTGCTGTTAACTAGCAGGGCGCTCTGCAAGACCTGGGCAGGACGTGGTTATAAATGGTTTACTTTTGACCAGCAGAACGTCATGTTAGACGCGACAGGGTCCTAGCAGGGTGCTCTGTTAGACCAAACCAGAGTTTGTTCAGCACGGGTCTACTGCTAACTAGCAGGGCGCTCTGTAAGACCTGGGCAGGATGTGGTTGTAAATGGTTTACTTTTGACCAGCAGAACGCTATGTTAGACGCAACAGAATGAGGTTTACTGCAGTGGTTGCTATCATTGGTTGCTACGAGCGAGGCAAAGGCCCGAACAAGTTTACTCTCATGTGCATACGATCCGACCTGACCCGACCGGACTCGGTCCAGCGCAGCTGGACCTGACCTGAACATTTCGGTCTTGAACTCCAAACAACGTCCTTTTATGTTTCACGTCCCATTTTTATGCACCCAGAATTAAATCTACTCTCTGTTTTAGGACTTCAATTTCTATTTTAGGAGCTCAGCAATGTTTCTTTGAAGTACTCGCCTTTAGAGGCGCAGCCAGGGGCGGGGGGCGAGAGCTCGCCCCCTAGCAATCAAAGATATATTAGACCAAACAAGAAGTTTTGCCATCCTTCTCACGTAAAGCCAAACATCTTCGACGCGCTTAGCGCGCTGAAAGCGTTCCATTTTTCATGGCATGTTTTTGGTTGGGCGCTCGTAAGAAAAATATGATTGCGCCACTACTCGCATTCTTTGTGAAAAGAAAATTAGGCCCAGGGTCGGAAAATTAGGTAGTTTCTGGACTTTCGGCATTTATACCATTATCATATTATCAGACAGGTAGCAGATCCGGCAACAGGTTATCCTCCCATTTTTCATTTTCTCGATTTTCTCATACCCGAAGAAAATTACATCCGTCTGTGGGCCTCAGGCGCCTGGCTTATTCCTCAGTTGTTTGAGGGTCAGTCCAGCTGAGACGGCTCTTTCCAACTGGCATGATGGGCGTTCCAGTTCTCGGGTGGGCCCTTTTTTGTCTTCACGACCTTTGGCAGCCCTGAGAGTGAACGGCTTCAGGTCTCAAGGGCCCTTTTCACACAAGCTGTTAGGGGCGTTTATGTTTTCCTCAGTTATATATCTGCCCCTCAGGGCAGTCGTCTGAAAGGCTCTATCGGACTCGCCAGGGGGCGGGTCACCCCTTGAAAACGTAAAATGCCTCTATCACAGCCCGAGCCCCTCTATAGGCTTAAATGCCCTTTGCGCAGCATCGGAACCCTCCGCTTCGGCCCTGGCCGTCTCCGTAGCTCGGGGGCCTCCTTATCGGCCTGAGGCCCGCTGTCAGCTTTGAGTTCCACTCCATCAGCGTGAGCCAAAGCCGACCCAGTGGCTTTGCACGACCGGCCTGGGGTCCCCATCCGTTGTCTCAGGGAGCCTCTTTTACGACTCAGAACACTCTCCGTCCAGTCGGAGTCCCCTCTTCAAGAGCTTAGGCCTCTTCTATCACGCAAGGGGCACCCTATGTGGTTTCGTCCCCCATCGGCACAGGTCCCTTCATGTTGGCTCATGGTTCTCTCCGTCAGCCCGAGGACCCTTCCAACTACACATAGCTTTCTCCGTCGATCTAGAAGCCCTTCACGTTAGTCCAGTCAAGGGCCACCAACGTCTTCCTGAGGACACTCTCTTTTGACTCGGGCCCCTCTTCATCGGTCCAGGACCCTTTCGGTCAGGCCAGGCCCCGTTCACCGGTCCAGGTGCCCTACACGTCGACCCAGGGACCCCGACCGGCCCCTTGCATCGAAGTCCTTGAGGACGCCCTCCGACCCTCCAGGGGCGGGTGGGACTGTCCCCTTCGTCCCCGTTTGCTACGCCACCGCATGACTGTCCTTCAGCATTTACAAATATAACATATTAGATGCATCCCCGATTGCGCCACACTCGGTCTTGGCGTTTCATCATTCATCATACTCGAATTCGGTGCTTCATTACAATGCGCAATGCGCGGTCCCGGGTAATTACCCGTCTGTTTGGTCTATGTGGCATAAGCAGTGTTTGGTGTGACTACACATATGACCTTGCAAGTCACGTATCGTCAGCTAATGGTTCAGTAGGGTAAGGAACTGTGAGCAACTGGGTCAGATGATGTCTGCCATCATTGAAAGCAATATGATTCCCGACTAATGGTCTCAGCTATTTTTGATAGTAGTGCGACCTGTGGGCCGTTTCCTCACCCTGTCGTGGTGGCCACTGTGACCAAGTGATGCAGGGGTGGTCTGGTTAGTGGACTTCAAAAGGTACCCAAAATTCCGATTCAGTGTTTTGTGCTACCAGTCACAGCATTTTCATCTCGATTCACCAAGATAGATGTCAACAATTCCGTGGACTCACATTGCACACAACGGTGTAACATCTCACATTGCACACTACGGTGTAGCATCTCACATTGCACACTACGGTGTAGCATCTCACATTGCACACTACGGTGTAGCATCTCACATTGCACACTACGGTGTAGCATCTCACATTGTACACTACGGTGTAGCATCTCACACTGCTCACTACGGCGTAACATCTCACATTGCACACTACGGTGTAGCATCTCACATTGCACACTACGGTGTAGCATCTCACATTGCACACTACGGTGTAGCATCTCACATTGCACACTACGGTGTAGCATCTCACATTGCACACTACGGTGTAGCATCTCACATTGCACACTACGGTGTAGCATCTCACATTGCACACTACGGTGTAGCATCTCACACTGCTCATTACGGCGTAACATCTCACATTGCACACTACAGTATAATATGCATGCTGATTGGAGGATTTCTAGAGCCTCGTTCTTTTCCAGGTCGATTGCTTGACAACTTTTTCCATTCGCCGAAGATAACCTGCAGCAACTCCAAGAAGTATGCATGGCTATTAATTGGCATTGTTTACCAGGGATTGATCCACCGAGTCAACTGCCACTTTACTGTTGAAGTTAATCAGCGATATCATCCCCTCAAAGCATCTCATTGAGATCGGTCTAAGATAGCTTGGCATAGAGTAAGGGGTACCACCCCCGGCAGATTCCATACTTATCGGAGTCCTACAAGTGTGCGGGCTGTTACTAAATATTTTAAATATATTTCGAATATACGCTTGAGTTACCTAGGGACAGATGTTCCCTTCTGTTGGTTGACCTGTTTTGCATCCACTGCAGCACCAGCCGGTCGAGCCACTCCACTGCATTTACTCCACATTTATCAGGTTGTCCTACAACTGACCTGAGCACCTAGGAACTATGCATGTTACTAGGTACCGACTCAAACAATGTTGGAGGGAATGTTGATGGCTGGTCCTTGTGTCCAAGACCGGCCTTTGGTCTCCCAAGGCATAAGCAAACGCACCTACCAGCTTAGCTACCGAGCTAGTGGATCACAACGCAACGCGAAATGTAGCGAACTATATGCAAAGTATGTTAAAGCATACAGCGAACGTTCCTGTACAACTAATATGGACATTTTTTCTCTTGGCAAAGAGGGAGTAAGTACATATCCGCTCGAACCTTAACAAAAAAATTAAATGGGAAGTTGCGAGTATCGCTCTGTAAGCTTTACTCAGCTTAGCTTAGCATGTGATAAATTGCTAATGTGGCCCGGTAGCAGATGATATCAGGCTAAGCTGGACATATTGAATATCATTAACAAATTTTGACGAACACAAGCGTGACACATCTGTATGTCTGTTAGATCCGTGCCGAGCGTGATTTCTTTCTTTTCTGGAACGCAGCCGGCACAAAGCTCGACGTCTTTCACGACAAAGCTATTGCCGATCGCGGTTAGAGCATCTTCAACGATGCCGCCAATCAGCAGACAGCCCCGGCGATCCAAGACAAACTCACAGTGACTCGAAGGGTGTGACGCGCGGACCGCGAGAGACCGCAGACCGCCTCCGGACCGCGACACGCCCACTCGTCGCCGACGCTGTGGCGCAGCTCGCCCCGTCCGGCGACCACGTCCGCAGCTGTTGACGACAGCGCTGGACACTGGTGCCTGGTCCAGACAGTCGGTCGGCGCTCTCCCCCTCCCCCCCCGTCACCCCCCCCACCATCTCGCGCGCCGCCGGCCGGCCGACACCAGCGCGGCACTCCGCGCCGACCGGCCGCGTCATTGGCCGTCGCCGTGCCGGCCGTCGCTGTCGGCACCGCCGGCCGACTTACACCACCGGCACACTGGCGTGTTACTGCCCCACCGGTCAGCGGCTCTGCGTGTCCCCTGGACTGTATTGTGAGCAGGTCGCGGCTGAGGCCGCCCGACCGGCTCCTTTGTGAGCGCACCGCCGCCGGCCACCTTTCCGCCGCCTGCGCTAATTCTTCGATCGCGTCTCGTGTCACGTAGGACGGAGTCGGCTCTGTGCCGGCGACACGTAGGGCGAAGTCGGCTCTGTCCAACGATATGTCAGACGAAGTCGGCTCTGTCCGGCGTCACGTAGGGCGGAGTCCGCTCTGTCCGGCGACACGTCAGGCGGAGTCCGCTCTGTTCCGACGACACGTCAGGCGGAGTCCGCTCTGTCCGACGATACGTATGAGGGTGCAAACTTTCATCAGAGATGTACTCTGCCAAGCGGGAAGCTGGCCAGTAACAACATCTTCTGTCGAGTGTGAGAAGAGAGAGAGAGAGAGAGAGAGAGAGAGAGAGAGAGAGAGAGAGAGAGAGAGAGAGAGAGAGAGAGAGAGAGAGAGAGAGAGAGAGAGGAGGGAGGGAGGGAGGGAGGGAGGGAGGGAGGGAGGGAGGGAGGGACGGAGGGAGTGAGGGAGGGAGGGGGAGACAGAGAGAGACCATTGCCGGCCGACACTTTAACAACCAACTAGCTGTCAGGCAGCCAAGTCGACTCCTAACTTCTTAGCACCTCGTTTCTTTACGTTATCAGTTTCCAAGTCGACTCGTTCCGTACATCAGCCACATTGCTTAGTTGTTTGACTTTGTGATACAAATAGGGCTGATGGATGATGTTCCCCAAAAAACTAATCGTGAACCTCTGCGCTATATTTTCTTCGCGTTATTGATTAATGGTGTCAAGACACCGTGTATTTTTAATGACGATGCCAATATAGCACTGACATACACTAGACGCCCTTCAATCAAATTTCACTCAAGTGCATCACCCATCGAATGATCCGGAAGTGAAAAGAGTCGCATCGGTGCCTTAGTTTCCGCATTAGCTAGGTGTTTGAAGAGTGACTTTCGATCCGAAAGCAAACCTGCTCTCTGGTTTCACCTACGTGGCAGACGCATTTACATACGTAACACCAAAATTGAACTGGAAGTTGCGCGTTCGGATCCATACGTCTCTGGGACTGTTCTCGGTGGACGCACACTACCAGGAGGTCCGGGACTGTTCTCGGTAGACACACACCACCAGGAGGTCCGGGACTGTTCTCGGTGGACACACCACCAGGAGGTCCGAGACTGTACTCGGTGGACACACCACCAGGAGGTCCGGGACTGTTCTCGGTGGACACATACCACCAGGAGGTCCGGGACTGTTCTCGGTGGACACACCACCAGGTCCGGGGCTGTTCTCGGTGGACGCACACCACCAGGAGGTCCGGGACTGTTCTCGGTGGACGCACACCACCAGGAGGTCCGGGACTGTTCTCGGTGGACACACCACCAGGGGTCCGGGCTGTTCCAGTGTACACACCACCCGGAGGTCCGGGACTGTTCTCGGTGGACACACCACCAGGAGGTCCGGGACTGTTCTCGGTGGACACACACCACCAGGAGGTCCGGGACTGTTCTCGGTGGACACACCACCAGGGGTCCGGGACTGTTCTCAGTGGACACACCCACCAGGAGGTCCGGGACTGTTCTCGGTGGACACACACCACCCGGAGGTCCGGGACGTTCTCGGTGGACACACCACCAGGAGGTCGGGTGTTCCTGTTCTCGGTGGACCACACCACCAGGGGTCCGGGACTGTTCTCGGTGGACACACCACCAGGAGGTCCGGGACTGTTCCCGGTGGACACACACCACCAGGAGGTCCGGGACTGTTCTCGGTGGACACACACCACCAGGAGGTCCGGGACTGTTCTCGGTGGACACACACCACCAGGAGGTCCGGGACTGTTCTCGGTTGACACACACTACCAGGGGTCCGGGACTGTTCTCGGTGGACACATACCACCAGGAGGTCCGGGACTGTTCTCGGTGGACACACACTACCAGGAGGTCCGGGACTGTTCTCGGTGGACACACACCACCAGGGGTCCGGGACTGTTCTCGGTGGACACACCACCAGGAGGTCCGGGACTGTTCCCGGTGGACACACCACCAGGGGTCCGGGACTGTTCTCGGTGGACACACACCACCAGGAGGTCGGGACTGTTCTCGGTGGACACACCTACCAGGAGGTCCGGGACTGTTCTCGGTGGACACACACACAGGGTCGGACTGTTCTCGGTGGACACACCACCAGGAGGTCCGGGATTGTTCCCGGTGGACACACACCACCAGGGGTCCGGGACTGTTCTCGGTGGATACATACCACCAGGAGGTCTAGGGCTGTTCCCGGTGGACACACACCACCAGGGGTCCGGGACTGTTCTCGGTGGACACACCACCAGGAGGTCCGGGACTGTTCTCGGTGGACACACACCACCAGGAGGTCCGGGACTGTTCTCGGTGGACACACACCACCAGGAGGTCCGGGACTGTTCTCGGTGGACACACACCACCAGGAGGTCCGGGACTGTTCCCGGTGGACACACACCACCAGGGGTCCGGGACTGTTCTCGGTGGACACACACCACCAGGAGGTCCGGGACTGTTCCCGGTGGACACACACCACCAGGAGGTCCGGGACTGTTCTCGGTGGACACACACCACCAGGGGTCCGGGACTGTTCTCGGTGGACACATACCACCAGGGGTCCGGGACTGTTCTCGGTGGACACACACCAGGTCCGGGCTGTTCCCGGTGGACACACACCACCAGGGGTCCGGGACTGTTCTCGGTGGACCACACCACCAGGTCCGGACTGTTCTCGGTGGACACACCACCAGGAGGTCCGGGCTGTTCCCGGTGGACTTACACACCACCAGGGGTCCGGGACTGTTCTCGGTGGACACACACCACCAGGAGGTCCGGGACTGTTCTCGGTGGACACACACCACCAGGGGTCCGGGACTGTTCTCGGTGGACACACACCACCAGGAGGTCCGGACTGTTCTCGGTGGACACACACCACCAGGGGTCCGGGACTGTTCCGGTGGACACACACCACCAGGGGTCCGGGATTGTTCCCGGTGGACACACACCACCAGGGGTCCGGGACTGTTCTCGGTGGACACACCACCAGGAGGTCCGGGATTGTTCCCGGTGGACACATACCACCAGGAGGTCCGGGACTGTTCTCGGTGGATACATACCACCAGGAGGAGGGAGCACCCCGACAAGCATTGCTATGGTGGTGGCATGCCTAATAAGCAATCATCCTGAACTTGCGACTGAGTGTGGTGCAAATGATAACACGTAGCCCATCAATCAGACCACATGATTTACAGAGAGTTGTTTTGTCATATGCAGAGCCCAATTTATTTGGTACTGTAGTTCTGCCATCCACATCCGTGAGCCCCACCAACAGGGCATTTGGGAACAGGCAACGTGTCCCCAAATTTTGTGGAATTTAGTGTGCTCTCGTAGCCTATGGTCTGTTAATGTATAACCTTATATGTTCAACTGTCGTCGTATGAAGAAAGCTAACCGAAACCATCTTCTATAATTTTTTTTCAAGTCATTTTACTTCCTTTTTGTGTTATTTAACTGTTTTATTATTTCAATTATTTATGTTTTGAGCACATTTATGATGTTTCAATATTGATGTCATTTCAATGGTTATTCACTTAATTTTGTGCATGGTTTTATCGTAATGCTTTTCGTGTTTTATCTTTACTTTTGAAATCATGTTATTGCCATGCACATTGCCATTTAACATCATTCAAAAGATGTGGCGATACCATCATATATCCATGGATATATCCCTTCCGAACCATTCGTTAAGCGATGTATGCATGTGTAGTAGAAATGCAGAGTTTGGCAAAACCCACTGATATGCAGGGGATCACTTCGCAAACCAAGGATGACAGCCATTGTTGGAATAATAAAAAGGGAATATTCAATAGGGGACAGGGAAAGACAATGAATGACAGCAATGGAAAGGTTCATGACGCTGCAGTGGACATTTTTTGTCAGCCAATCAAATCTGATGCAATGTATGGAATGTGTGCGAACCGTTGATTCAAAATTGTACTTTCTCTTTCCATAACGCACTTTATCATGTATTAGATAAATGGGCGACACGGCACCATTTTTCACACGTGGTTGGGTTAAATGAAAGCAGACTGGCGAAAAAAAGATGGTTTTCATCTCAGACCACTATTCAACGGGCCGGGACCAAAACGGTCCTGGTCTTGGTCTTGGTCATAAAGTAATAGTCATAAAGTATTCAGACTTAGTAAGAGCCGCAGGAGCCTGTGTTAAGTGTGTAAAAGGAGAATAATTAATTATACTAATTGATTATTGAAGCCAGGGGTACCTAAGGTAAATCAGATCAACTCAAATTATGCAACCTTACCTCCCTAACTTAACCTGGGACCTACAATAGAACACATTCTCCATCCACTACCCACCTGTGTCCAACGTTTTCCTCGCCGGTCTGTCCTCGTCACGTCACGGAGCGAGCACGTCCGATCGTCACGAGAGGAGAACAGCGAGCAAGTGGTCCCACGATCCTGGGTCATCCTCTCCTGGGGCACTCACACTGACGATCGAGGCCGATGTCGTGATGCGCGATCATACAGTCATGAAGTCATAAAGTGTGTAGACTTAATAAGAGCCACGATTGCCCATCCAGTTAAGTCCGTAAACGGAAAATACCATAAGCCCGGTACCAAGATACCAAAAACGAAAAAGATGCCAAAAAGACCTATCCCAACCATCACCACATCCTAAAGAAGCCATCCACCAACATCCCACACACCCATCAATGCCTATCTACCCTAGCTATCCAGCCCTATTCCCTTGATCACTCTTAACACATGTGGATTGAATGCCTTAACAATAATTTTCAAACTGCATCCATGCCTCCTTAAAAAGGCCTGTACCGTGTACACTTACTTAGCATGAATCTCACCCCATCCAGCACAAATTAGAACTCAAAAGCAAGATTTTCCTGTCTAAAAAAATTGTCCACCATAATTTTAAATACCTTAAATTACGAACTCCCCCCCCCCCCCACATCAGGACCGCCCAGCTTCTCACCTCTCTGGCCTGCACCAACCCCTGGACCCGCCTCTTCACACGTCTCAGCATGTATCTCTGCAGTGCTGCTCTGCGGGCCGAGTTTCGCCGCTGTCGCGCGGCGCGTGACGTGGCCGTTGGGCAATTCTCGGGAGGACGGGCCGGCGCGTCAGCCAGCTAACACTGTCCAGACGGCGGCCCAGTGGTGAGCCTGCCGGCAGCCGGACACGAAACACGTGCCGCACGGTGGTCAGCTGAAGCGACGTCCTCTGTATCCATCAATCGCACACCTGCATATGACACTGTACCGAACATGGTAGTCGGCTGAAGCGACGTCCTCTGTATCCATCAATCGCACACCTGCATATGACACTGTACCGAACATGGTAGTCGGCTGAAGCGACGTCCTCTGTATCCATCAATCGCACACCTGCATATGACACTGTACCGAACATGGTAGTCGGCTGAAGCGACGTCCTCTGTATCCATCAATCACACACCTGCATATGACACTGTACCGAACATGGTAGTCGGCTGAAGCGACGTCCTCTGTATCCATCAATCGCACACCTGCATATGACACTGTACCGAACATGGTAGTCGGCTGAAGCGACGTCCTCTGTATCCATCAATCACACACCTGCATATGACACTGTACCGAACATGGTAGTCGGCTGAAGCGACGTCCTCTGTATCCATCAATCGCACACCTGCATATGACACTGTACCGAACATGGTAGTCGGCTGAAGCGACGTCCTCTGTATCCATCAATCGCACACCTGCATATGACACTGTACCGAACATGGCAGTCGGCTGAAGCGACGTCCTCTGTATCCATCAATCGCACACTTGCATATGACACTGTACCGAACATGGTAGTCGGCTGAAGCGACGTCCTCTGTATTCGTCAATCACACACCTGCATATGATACTATACCTAGTCTGATACTATACTATATGATATATACTGTATAGTATACTGTATAGTATATGCAGTATAGTATATGATACTATACTATACTGCATATGATACTGTACTGTGGACAGCTGGAGCGATATCTGTATTGATCCATTAGGCACCTACATATGACACGGTACCGGACTTGGTAGTCAGCTAAAGCGACATCCTCTGTATTCGTCAGTTATACACCTGCATGTGACCCCGTGCCGTTACGGTGGTCAGCTGGTGTCACTCATTGCGACCGGAGGCCCCAACTTCAAAAGTTCGGGCCTCTTATATCACGCAAGGGGCTCCCTGTACGGCTTCGGCCCGATCGGCCCGAGGGCTGATGGGGCCGAAGCCGCACATTCAGCCGCACTTCTTACCGGCTCTAGGCACTTTCAAACGACCCATGATCCTCCTGCGGCTAGGGGTCCTCTCCGTCGGCACAGGGGTTCTCCTTATCGACCCAGGGTCTCCTCTGTCAGACCGGAGGCCCCATTTCAACAGCTTGAACCCCTCCATGAGATCAGAGGCCCTTGTACGGCTCGGACCCCATCCTTCGCCTAAGAGCCCTTTCTGACGGCCCGAGGTCCTCTCCGGAAACTAGGACCTCCCTCCATCGTCTTAGGGGCCATCTTTGATGAACCGGGGCCTTTTCCGGCAAGTCGGAAACCTTCCTTCCGAACGCTTTGGCCCTGTTCATCAGGTTGGGTGCCCTTTATTTGGCCCTTTCGTCGGGTCAGGAGCCCTACTCGTCGGCCCAGGGGACCTCACCGACGCCTGGATGACGCCTCCGACCCTCTAGGAGGAGACCGTCCCTTCCCTTTGGCGACGCCACTGAGTTTGAGTGACATCCGCTGTAGTTATCAATTACACACCTACATATGACACCGTACCGGACATGGTGGTCAGCTGAAGCGATATCCGCTTTATTCATCAATTACACACTCACACATGTGCAGTGGCGCAACCAGGACTTTCCTATGGGTGCTCTGTTCCCTCAAAATAGCATGCAATTGATATTGCTTTCAGTGCGCAAAGCACCCAAATTACTTTTGGTTTCGCATGGTGAAAATCCCGCGGTATCTTACTTCATCGAGTGCAATTTTGTTGCTAAGGAGGGGGGCTCCGGTCCCCCTTGGCTGCACATATGTTTATATAACATCATGTCGTACGTTAGTCAGCTGAAGTGACATCACCTCCATTCATAAATTATTCATAATTGTATTTGGAATGTGATTGTAATTGACGTTTACACATTTCATGAATGGCATAAACAGTGATTTATGGTCAGTATTATGCGTCGATAATTTTCAAAGTGGTGTTATTAAAAACGGCTACTGTTTTTATTTTGGCTTGATATGTGCCTAACAATTTGGCATAAAAATTAGATCGCTGGACAATCGGCATTTTCTCAAAATACATTTGAAAAAGACTCTGTTTTCGGCATTGTTTGTTTATTGGTTGGTTCACGACACACTTTATGCACATTCACGGCTAATGGCGCCGCCCACACTGTTTCGCCGGTGGGCCGCGGGATTGGGAAATGTCCTGAGTGGCGCTAGAGTCGAACCCGGGACCTTTGGTACCCAAAGCCCGACACCTTAACCACTCGGCCATCCCCCCCACTGTTTTCGGCATTCGGCGCCACATTGACTGTGGGAACCAATCCAGATAAGTGGATCAAATAGTACCTCTTTTTGATCATCTCAACGAGCTGAGGAGATTAATACAACGCAATGTTGCCGAAAAATCGATAGTTAAGAAAATATCGGCTATCTAATGTCTTCTAATACACCAACAGATGTGCATTTCGGGTTATACAAAGGAACTCTGAGGTTTAAACAAGTAAAAATCATGATACAGCCACGGTTTCTGCACTTACTCATTTGAAGACTTCAGCATCACTCACTGGGCATGGAGATATAGACAAAGCTTAATATTTATTCGCCGTTTGAACCACATAGCAGCATGATTGGGGGAAGCTGCCTTGTACGCACGTGCATCATATATCAAATACCTACCTATTCGTTGCATGTTGAGACATTCAGATAGCCTTTCCGTATCATGCTGAGACGAAAATCAGATACGTTGTTGAGATAACAAATGATTGCAATTCGCCGTGATCACCATGGGACCATCGATGCCTATTTTCTTCCTAAAGGGACACATGTCAGACATCAATCAATGAACACTGGTATAGCCAAGGCAAACATCACGCGTGAGCATTGCTCACAGCGATATGGTGCTCCAGACACTTATCTGCAGCGATGACAGAGCAGAGTGCCAGTTGGCTGTTGAACGTATCAGGTGCATCCGCGGAAAAAAATGAGCGTGGAGACCCCAACGTCCGTCCCAGGAGAACTGCGAGACTGAATGAGACCACGGAGAGTCTGCAGGAGTTGATATCCTGGGACGGTGCCTTCGAACTGGCCCGTGCCACACGCCAAGCTCCGAATTTGATGGCGATGTGGACATGCCAATGTTAGTTCCAGTTTCCCGTGCATGGTCAGTCAGTTGAACGATGAGTGAAATAGGTGTCGCTAGCTGCAAAAACCGTGTGCGGGAAGGAGAGGAGGGACGGGTACATCCGGGCTGGCTACATGCACCGGCAGCTTTTGCCCGTGCTAGCAACCAAGATTGACGTGGATAATATAATAAAACGACTGTGAGTTCCGTGAAAGATAGAACTTGGGTGCTCTATGTCGTCCAGTCAGTTGTGCTCCACACCTCCGAGAGATGCTTGCCTTGGATATACCTGTGTTCATTGATTGATGTCTGATATGTGCCCCTTTGGGAAAAATAGGCATCGATGGTCCCATGGTGATCACGGCGAATTTTAATCATTTTTATCACCAACGTATCTGATTTTCGTCTGAACGTGATTTTGAAAGGCTATCTAAAGGTCTAAACATGCAAAGAATAGGTAGGTATTTGGTATGTGATGCACATGCGTACAAAGCAGCCTCCCTCAATGATGCTGCTATTTAGTTCAAACAGAGAATAAATAGGAAGCTTTGTCTATCTTTCTATGCCCAGTGAGTGATGCTGAAGTCTTCAAATGAGTAAGTGCAGAAATCGCGGCTGTGTCATGATTTTTCCTTGTTTAAACCTCAGAGTTCCTTGTATGCCCCGAAATGAACATTTGCTGGTGTATAAGAAGACATGAGATAAGCGATATTTTCTTAACTATCAGTTGATGCGCCCTAAAGCCCTAATAACTAACTAACTTTTCTTAACTATCGATTTTTCTACAATAGTGCGTTGTTTCAATCGACTCAACTCGTCGAGACAATCAAAAAGAGGTACTATGTGACCGACTTATCTGGATTGGTTCTCAGAGTCAATATGGCGCCGAATGTCGAAAACAGTGCCTTTTTCAAACGCATTTTGAGAAAAAATGCCGATTGCCCAGTGATATAATTTTGATGCCAAATTGTTAGGTACACATCAAGTAAAAACAGTAGCCGTTTTTGATAACACCACTTCGAAAATTATCGACACTGACCATTCGTCAGTGAGGAATCAAACCAGTATTAGTGCTGTAAGTGTGAAACATGGACCTTTGCGATGGCATACTCAAAAGCCACCAATAGATCATATATTTTATTCAACCTACATCCTATCAACTTATCCCGTTGTCAAAAACAACTTAACCCTACAGCGGGGCAAGATGATGAACCAGCAGTTACTCGATGCTTTGCTCTCTGGTGAAAAGCCCAGAGGATGACACGAAAACATAGTTTTCGGGACGATACTAGAAGCTTTAGGCTTGGCATAGGTGTAGCTATCTCCCCGCCACCCTTCTAAAATGATGCGTTGTTTTGAGTTTCGCCAAAGTTGTATCAACTAGACCCGGTCTCCCCTACGTTCGTCACATGAGCAAAGATACCCCTCTGGACACCAAGTTGGTGCGCATCCGCTCAGTTCCATTAAAGTTTGGATTTTGAAACTAGAACTGCCTCACCACGAGGAGGTTAAAATGGCCATAATGTTGATGCTTTAAACATGAGTAAGGGCCGAGTGCATTGGACGGGAAGGGGAATGGGAAGGCTGGGATTGTTGCACGCACAGTTCTCAACACGCGTGCTCTCGGATCGAATGATTGCCGTCTTGCAACGGTCACATGGACCCGTGGGGGCGGGGATGGCCGAATGGTTAAGGTGTTGAGCTCTGGGCACCAAAGATGCCCAGAGCTCAACCCAGGTCCAACACTCGCACCACTCGGGGCATTTCCCAGTCCCGCGGCCCACCGGTGTGGGCGGCGGGATTGGCTGTGATCGCGCATAAAGTGCATCGAGAACCGCCCAAAAAACAAACAAACATCGAACCGGTGGATCTGCGCGACGGACTTTGCACACATAGTTATCAACACACTTTATCGAGTGATTGCCGTCTTGCAAAGGTCACATCGACCTGAGGGACCTGCCTGACTGACTATAGTAACCGATTTTTGTTGATTATTTCCACCGTTAGCCCAAGCGGCACTCAATATTTACTCGTATCCAATGCTTCTCCACTGTTCCTCCTGTCCTCCACTGTCGAACAGCTGCCACCTGTCTCTGCTAATTAATTGGCGAAGAGGTAATTAACGGAATGTCTATCCTTAGATTAATATATTTACATGCATCTACACAGCATGGCATTTCAATCCACAAAAACTCATAATCCACACACCACCTCACATATCTCCATTTCAGTACATTCCTGCACGACACACTACCCCATCCCCCGAATTTAGCCCATTCGATTCCCGCTAGCAGACGCGTTTCAACCGAGTGAAATTATATTGGGATGGTGGCAGGGGCTTGCAACAGAAATTAGTTCGGTCCTGAGCGGTTCGAAAGGAGGAAAACTTGACAGAACCGAATCTCGAAAAATCGAGATGGGATGCAAATACATGGCACCAGGGTCTCGAAATGTCGAGCCGGAATTCAAACATTTGAGAAGAAAAAAAATCAGAAAAGATCCACAAAAATCGCATTGAGCCCAGAAAACTGGCGTTGGGTATAACCACGCGCCTGGGAGCGATAAGTCAGGCTGGGACACATACAAAATTTCACCGAAGCCCCAAAGCTGAACTAGGGCCCACAAATGTGCGGTTAGAAGCCCCAAATAAACACAGCGGAACCCCAAGAGCACAATGGGGGCCGAAAATACAATTGTCGCTCTAAAGCACACAATCTTCCGAAAAGCGACAGGGCCTTAAAACATGCGTTGCAGTCCTAAATAAACACATATGGAGATCTAAAAAATACACTGGAAGCACATGGATCATGGTAACGCACAGGTGTCTGAAAAAGTGGTTGGCACAACAAAAAACAAATTGGTTCCAAATGAAGCAAAAGGACCAAGAGCACATCGGGATCTTCGAAAATGACCTGACACGTAAAATTATCCTCTGTACATAAAGAGCAACAAAACCTAAAACGAGCAGGAGTTTGGAAAATGTATTAAACCCTAACTTGAATTTAAAATATATTATCCATCACTATGAAATATAACATTTTCCAATTTCAGGCATTCCAGTTTATATCACCCGGTCGCCACGACGTCAACGTCCGTGCACGTGCACACTCATCTTGCGCATTCGGCGCATTCGCCACACTTCGTGCGATGCTAGGTTTCTGCTAGGCCTTCTGCCTTTTGCTAATTATTGCCACATGATAGACTTGCGCCATATTTGACATGCTGGAATGCTTAGCATGGACGTTCGCCGCGAAAAGTCGAGTAATTAAATCCGATCATTAATTCCCTACCTCCCACATTTTCTGGTAGTTATGAAATGCAGATTCCGTTCAGCTTTGTTGCACCTGATATCTTTGCTGGTATCCTCCCAGAATGACTATCGAACCGAGGCCCCTCCTCAGTGTTCTTTGTTGGACCCTCTGCGTCTTTCTGCGCTGCGGCCTAATGCATTTTCGAAACCCCTCCTCGTTTTAGTGCGTTGTTGCTTTTTTGGGCACCGATTATTTTTTTACATGCCAGGGCGTTTGCGAAGATCCTGATGGTCTTCGATGGTCCCCGGTATATGTATTTATGGCTACAACGCATGTTTTAAGGCCCTGTCGCTTTTTGGGAGACTATGTGCGTTTTGGAGGGCCAGTTGTATTGTCGGCCCCCGTTGTGCTCTCAGGTTCCCGTTGTGTTTATTTGGGGCTCCTGACGCACATTTATGGTGCTCCAGCACCAGTTTGTGGCTTCGGTGCGGTGCTTCTTAGTCCCAGCGCGATTTATCGCGCCCAGGCGCGTGATTCCAGGGACCCAATGCCAGTTTTCTGGGTTCAACACGATTTTTGTGGATTTTTTTTTTCTGATTTACTTTGTAAAGTCCGAATCCCGGCCTGATTTTTCGAGTCCCTGGCGCCACGTTTTTGCATCTCACCTCGATTTTTTTTTATACGTTATGTTTTCCGGTGACATACGCAATTTGTGAAGGCATCTGGTATAATTTTCGGTGCTCCAGAGCCATTTTCTTGAACCGGACATTTATTTTGTTGAATCCATTCTTATGTTGGAATGCTCCAACTTGATTTTTTTCGGATACGGATTCGGTTTTTATGGTCACGCTGTTTTTACGTGTGGGCCTAGACGCCAATTTTGTTGAGCTTCGACTGGACTACCGATGGGAATTGTGGGTCCCGAGCGCGATATTTTGGGGGACAGATTCGAGTTTGTAGGAAGCGTTGTGCTCAGCTGTTGCCCCAACGCGATTTTGGCGGTTCCTATTGCAAGTGTTCGAGCCTCGAAACGAGTTTTCGGGGGCCCGAAATACTTATTTGGAGACCCCTATGGGAATTCTGGTGGACAGACGCGATTTTTGGAGCCATGGCACGATTCTTGTGAGCTTATGCCTCTCAGGATAGAGGGGACATTTTCCCCTTTGATATGCCACTGCGGCCATTAAAGGAGTATGTTTTTGTCCCAAAGTGACATTCCGGTTGAGAATTGATTTTTGGAGCAGCTGCAACTTTTGGGGCCCGGTGCGCCATTCTGGGTCTCCAGCGTGATTTTCAAGGGTTGCGACGCGATTTTATATATATATAGTCCACTGTTATTTTTTGAGCCCCGACGTCATTTGTTTGGATCTCTAACGCGAGCTTTAGCTGCCTCGACACTTTTTTGGGGGTCTAAAACCTTTTAGGTTTTTTGGTGTCATTGTTGGGCCCCAGAGTTGGAGTGTTTTTGTGTTTTGATGTGTTTTTGTGAGTGTTTTTCAGAGTTGGACCCATGTCCAGAGTGTTTATCGTTGCTCCAGCTTCATTTGTTTGGTCCCAGTGAGACTGTTGTGGAATGGTACGACCCGCCGTGCCACTAGATTGATTGTCATTGTCCATTCGTAATTTTTTATACACCCAGGCTCAGCGTGAGTTTCATGGGCCCGGCTGGATTTTTGGGTAAATATCATAATTTTGAAATAATCCGGCACGACTTCTACCACTTCTTAGGGGTTTCTTCCAAATTGTAGGCCTCATCTCGCGTCATAAGTAGCTCGTTCCATTTCCTGGAGCCTCTTTACCGGTTTTCAATAGCTTATGTCATATCCTCCTCCATATTCAATGGTCATTCTCTCCCGCCTTGAAGGGCCCTCTCTTACAGTGTCCCTGAAATGGGGTTTCCTCTCACGTCCCAGGGGCATTATCTGCCAAATCTAGGGGACTCTTGCCACGCCTCGTGGGCCTTCTTTATCCTGGCAAAGCCTTACCAGTCTTGAGAGAATCTTCGATTTTGGAAACCTCACACCCCTTCATACCTGTTACCACTCCCATCTTGATGCCCTTCTCTCATTTTCTTGGAAATCTTTCCGGTCTTCGGGTTTTCTGGACTCCTCGAGTCCGGCAGGGCCCTCATTTCTCTTCTAGTCCTTTTTCAAATTAGGGGCCTCCTCTCACGTCTTGGGGACCTCTTGTTCTGCGTTTTGATTCGAACTTCGCCCATCTCAAGGGTGGTATCTTATCTCCTGGTGGACTCCTCTTCTCTCCCATGTTCCTCCTCTTCCAAATTATACATAATCTTTCCTATCCCAGTGGCCTTGTTATTTCCCGGGGACCTTTTTGGCCATCTGCGAGCCTTCTTTTCCGCCTAGGAGCTATCTCTCTTATCCAATGGCCCTTCTCTCTAATTTTAGGGCCTCCTCGTTCATCATGGGTCTTATTTACAATCTTGTGTCGTTCTCTTCCGAATTAGGCGCCTCCTGCCATGTCTCTGGATCATCCTTTTCTATCTTGGTGGAACCTTACTCGCTTTGGTGCCTATTTTTGCGTCTCCGAAACCTCATCTCATATCCACTGGCTTCCTTTTCCGTTTTAGGGCCTCCTCTCATTTTCTTAGGCCTCCCGTATTGAGACTCCTTTGCAAAGTTGAGGGGCATCCGTGCTAATTTTTGGCACTCTGCTGATTTCTTGGGCCTCCTACCCTCCATTAGGTGACTTCTTTTTCAAATTATGGGCTTCCTCCTGGAGGCCCCTAATTTGTAGAATTCCCTTTTCTTCCTGGGGGCTTCCTTTTCGTCCTAGGGGCCTCATCTTCGTCCTGGGGGCCTTCTTTTCGTCCTGGGGGCCTCCTTTTCGTCCTGGGGGCCTCCGCAAATTTCAGGGGGGCGGCGCCGAAAGTCTTACGGCAGGGGGCAATTTCCCCCGCTGCCCCCTCCCGGTGGCGACGCCCCTGCCTGCGCATTGCACTATTTTTGTCGCTGGATATTTTCAATAACAGAATGTCTTGTCAGAATGTCAGAATGCGAGAAATTTATACATTGCGGCAATGTTGGCCTTAAGTTTAATATGTAGGTAAACATAAACATATCTACAATGGTTCGTGAGATCCGGCTAAAACTTAGCTTATCTCAACAGCCTGCAACGCAAAACTTTGCTGGACTTGACCTGTATGACGTCATAACGGTGAAACCTTACAGAATTGTTTATTTTACCTATTGGTGAATTCAACGCTTCTCCGTTCACGCCGGGCGGCGCTGAGGGTTTGGTGTGGGTGGAGTTAAAGTAATAAAAGGTGTCAGTACAACTTAATTGGAGTAGGGCAAGTTTGTTACATTCGACTGTACAATTAAAAGGTGCCTGCCTATCACACCATGGCTGATGTTCTTGACTTGGAAGCTGCCGAAGAATTCGAAGTCGATGACGATGGAGACCGTGAGTCAAAATGTTTAAGTCATTGTTGCCTGGCGTCTAAGGATGCAGTTGGAAGAACAAGCTGGTCTTGGATCTTCGACATCCAGCAGATGATCGTCACCATGAAATCATCCCTCTATGATTTCAATGGTGCTGTTTGGCAATCAACTGCTTGTGATGAAGTGCACAAGATGCACTGGAAAGAGCAAACTCAGCCGGGATTTTTATCTCCCAGGTTTGGATGAAAATATTATATATTTTCACTAAATGGTTTTCCTCTCCACATTCAGGATTACATTCAAAGTGCACATTCAATCTTGTTCAGGAGTTAATATGAAGTCTCTTGTGCTTTCAGTATTGCCAATGCAACATCCTTACAAATAGGGGATGATCTATAATTCCAACTCTTGCCTGATGGACGACCTTCATAATTATGAAGTAGATGTTGCAATTATGAATTGTGATGATGAAGTGGATCATACATAATTATGATCACATAATTATGAAGTGGATCATGAGCAGGGTGGGAAACTTGCTTTCCGGGTTTGGAGTCGGAGTGCAAACAGATTTCTTCTGCAGTACATTTTCATGCACATATTATTTTTCATGCATGGAATATATTTGCCGGTAACTGCTGAGAAAATCATATGTACCTAGTCAGTGTCTACATAATATGCATAGATAATACACATCATTTTTGGTGGCTCACATCACCAATAAGCATACCTTTAGGAAATCAAAGCAAGTACAAAAATATCACCCCTTTAACGCATCAGACTACCGGCACACCCACAAGACAGGGAGTTGTGACTCAGCTCAGCTTTACACCCCCTAACAATGCTCAATCATGTCTCCCTAATCTCCCATAACTCACAGGAGCATAATGCATTAAGCCTTTCTCATGGGGCCCACATAACTTTTCATGCTTCCCTGCTCTAATTCACACTCTATAATCCTAGCATCTGAGTCCCTATTCTAGCAAACATTTTTTCTGCTTAGGTCTTAGACCAACACACCTAATCCCTTCCTCTCAATAACATCCAGTTCCCTCCTCCCATTTAAACTGGTGTCCGCCTGCGACCCTAACGCAAACCTTACACTTACAGTTGAAGTCACGCCTGATCAGCCCACTCTTAGGCAAAATTGAATAACTAATTATCTCGCTTAGCCACCCTACCAGCTAGTCACAGCAATTACACCCACCTAGCCCTACTCATGTTTCACAAGGGGCCCCACCCCACTCCACTCAGACCAACCAGACACCACAACACTCCTTCCCCACTGTCAACCAAAACTCCACACCCAGTTGAATACCCCCCCCCCCCCCACCACCAAAACCAACACCCACCCCCCCCAACAACACGCACCCCCCCCCGCCACCCCACCACCCACCCCCCAACCCACAACACCACACAACACACCAACCCCCACACCCAAACCGACAGGCAAAGGATCAGTCAAGGTCTTGTGCCCCAAACAAAAACACAAAAAAAACAAAAAAAAAAAAAAAAAAACACCAAAAAAAAAAAAAAAAAAAAAAAAAAAAAAAAAAAAAAAAAAAAAAAAAAAAAAAAAAAAATTTGTAGCATGGCACTGTTAAGTGTTCAAAACATGTGTTCAAAGTTGCTAATGGTTATGATATCATTTATAAAATACCTTGTATTGATTGGTTGAAAAACAGTTTTCATAACAGAAAATGCTAACTCAGCAAATTCCAATAGGTGGCCTCTGCTGCACTCCAAAAGCGACCCTTAAAACAATCAGTTTTTCCCACTATAGGGTGGCTTGAAAGCAGGTGCAGGTTTCTGGAGATGCACTGGCAGAATTAGTAGCAACCTGAGGCCACTATATTCAGTGTGCAGGTGCGAAGTTTGGCGCGTTGTCAGGATTTCCGCTGGTTGTGGTTTCATGTAGTGTGTGTGTTCGATTGCTGTCTGTTTGCTTGATGGTATGAAAGGTGTATAGTTATTTGGTAACAGTAAGTAGAATAACATGTTTGGTGGATATTTTCTTCAATCTTGTATTACATTTTTAGTGGTATTTTTGTTCCTTCTGCATGTTTGTGTCAGAGTACATGTGGAGCCCATTCTATCCAGTATGAATCCGGAGTGCAAAAATGTTGTAAGTGCCTTAATTCCCACCCTGATCATGAGCTCATACACTAATGGAATGGTCCTGGTTGTTGCTTGTTTGTCTCTTCCTCAGTGAGTCACTTATATTTCAATTTATAAAGCTTTGATGCTTTGATAGGGAAGTTATGAACTTTTTGGCCATGCAATTCCTTAACATACTTTCCTAGACATTGCCACAAATACTTGCTGTTCATGCCTGGTTGCTGCACCCACTCTTTTACATAGTGCCAGGGCCACTCAGTGTTTTTGATGTGGACAGTGCTGTCTGACACAGATCCATGAAATTGTTTTGTAATTCAATTTGATTTAAATAACCTAATATAACCTAACCAAGGCTAAGATAGCATAGCCTAATATATAAAATATATTATTGCATAATGTAATCTAATGTAACCTAAACAGAAAACCAAAATAAACTGAAACATTTTTTGTCTTTGGTAAGGTAAAGTATGTGACATTGACAGAGCTGTCTATCAATAACTCTGTTCTGTTGTGAAGTGTGCTTGATCAAGCAAGGCTGTGAGTATTCCTTTTCAAGAATATATATCCGATTAAAGCAGAAACATAAGGTTTTTGGTGTCAAAGAGTATTAAATCTGGTGCATGAAGTTTTGAATGTCTTCTTTATCACATATGTGACACTAGGTACAGATAATTTTACACAGTGGGCTATATTTGTTGAGTGAAGATTATGCTAGTAAATTCCCTTGCCAACTGAAAAGTAATCATTTGCTGAGAAAATAATAGGTGGCATCATCTTACTCATGTCAAAAGGCATGCTATTAAAATATAACAGAAGTCTACATTTACCTTGATTTCCATATTTACTGATCTTTTCCTTCAAATGTCTTGAACACACTGATCAATGTCTTTTCACCATATTAGATCAGTTGAAGCAGTTGTGAATGCTAGCAAGCTGGTATTCTTGAAATCTAGCTGGCATGTTATTTTTGGCTCCACTCATGCCTCCTCCTGGAATGTTACTGCAGATGACTTGAAATAACAAATGTGCATTGTCCTCAATTGTGTTGCAAAGTTTATGTGGCAATGGATTCAGTATGACTGAACAGGGTGATGATTACCTAGGCTGAAAGTGGTTCTTATCAGCCATAGATCACCAAATGTGATAGGCCCAATGGCACATTGCTTTCCCGCCATCCAACTTATCACTATTGGATAATGACATCTCGCTGTCCATTACTAGTTAAGCATGTCTTCATCATGCAATACAAGGAGTGGATTTTTTAGGAGTGTGTAATTCTTTGGATGGTAAAAGTTCCAAAATAGGTCATTTTTTAAATGCTGCACTGGGGTCATGTGTTGATGGACTCCCATGGACCAGACTGCAAACAATGGCAAATGTCACAACTGGACCCACCAGCAGCAGAAAGAAATATGCTCATCTGAAGGGCAAAAATCCATACCAGGCAGATCAATTGCACCACCAAATAAAAAAGATGACAAGAAAATAAAGAAGCCTAGGCCAGTGCAGATGCATTTTTCTACATAAATGCATCTTTTCTACATAAATGCATCTTTCACCTTGAATCAGTGAAAATGCACATATGGTGTGATTAATGCACAAACAACCTACACTTTCCACTGAGCTATTTTGAACCTCATTCAGAAAATTCAGCAGCTGCTGCACCAATCACCAGCCTGACTGGGGGAGTGGGACCCATGTTGGACACTGAGAAAATTTGTTAGATTATTTTGTACAGTAAAAAAATTTGGCAGCTATCAACTGGGAAGCACATGGCACATGGTTTATTTTTGCAGCTTTCTCAAATTGTGATCTTTGTTGTGAATTTTTTTTAGGTAGTGTGTGAACTGTCAGTTAATTATTGACCCACCAGCAAAGTCCCTGCATCAGTTTCTGCACCAGCCACACCTCTGGTTACCTGCCCCACACTGACAAGATCTCATCAAAAGTGCTTTGCAGTCTGACCCATGGTAGGTGTTACCCTCCTGGGAAGGCATGGGTGCACAACCATCAAATTTGTCAGTCAGAGGCTCCCTCTGAGGGGAAAAAGTGGCCACTTAGCTAGGCTGCAAAGTATGGCACTTTCCATGAGATTTCATCAGTGAGGGGTGGGCAGTCAGCTCTTTCTAGTGCAGTGCTTGGTGCAGAGACTGGCACCTGGCATGGGCAGGCTGATAATCTACTGACAGTTTCAACCTCAGTGTGCCACATTTGTCTCAGTTGGCAGCTGCAAAGTAGATTACCACACACAAATACCTGCTACCAAATTTGGTTGTGTCCCATGCAGTTTAAAATAGTGGTGTGGGAATTTCTGGAGGTTGTTTATGCCTTAATCATGCTGTATGTGCATTTTATGTGAAAAGTGCAAAATGCATGCCCTTTTATGTGAAGGGCATCCATTATGGGCTTTTGTGACCTTGTGTCAGGTCACAATTCACCAAAACATCAGATTTTTGGTTGTTTATCTAGTCAAAAACAATATTTTTGGCTCACAAATTTATGTCTATGAAATGCAGTGTAGGGCCACTGTAGGCAAACTGTGAAATAGTAGTTAATGAGTGAGATATTGTTGAGTCACTAAGTAAACCAATTCTCACCAGTCTTTATTAAAGAGAGATCTGGCACATTCAAAACCACTGAAGGTCATGCAATGACAGGTGATAGGCTGGAAGATATTCCAACTACAGAAGATGTAGAAAAATGGTTGAAGAATATGCATCCTAATAAAGCTGCTGCACCAGATCACTTATGCTATGATCTTAGTTGGGTGTACTCTGGTTTCAGTGATTCCTCTTGGTATCATTTTCAAGTAGTCTATGGTGTATTATAATGTACCTGAAGATAGGCAGATGCAAAACTATTTAGTATGGATTTTCCAAAAGGGAAGTATGAAGTTTGTGGGAAACTACGGCCAGCCAGTCCGACCTCAACAGTTTGAAAGGTACTATAAAATACTGATCAAAGAGAATGTTGACTCATCTAGATTTGCACAATCTTTCAAGGGATACTCAACATGAATTTTGGTCTGTGAGATCTTGTTTAGCTTACATAGGTCATGGAGTATGTAACAAGAGAAGTAGGCAAAGCAGGATGGATGTTGTGTATTTAGACTTTGGAAAATCTTTGATCAAGTTCCACACAGCCATCTAATTCATCAACTAGGGTAGCATGGGATTGATTGAAATGTGCTAGGCTAGATTGAAGCATAGTTAAGGGGAACATGAACAAGGGGTAGCATTAATTGGATGTAAATCAGAAGGATATTCTGATTGGAGTCCCATAGAGCTCTTTTCTAGATCTCCATCTCTATCATCCTGGATAGCATTGAGGTAGAGCTGAGGAATATGGTGTTCAAATTTGCTGATGACATCAAGCTGGCAGAAGTACCTAACAGTAGTGATCAATATAGTAATATTCAATGAGACTTGGACGGCCTAAAAGGTGGGCTGATCAATGACGGATGTCTCATCTATGAAAAGTGTAAGGTTGTGCATCTTGGGTCTGGAGGTGAGACTTTCAGACATACAATGGGAGGTAGAGAATTGGATATTATTGAAGAGGAAAGAAACTGGTGTGCAATCCCACCTGGAATATTTTGTATGGGCATGGAGGCTTTACTTAGAAAAAGATATAGATGCAACCATGTGGCTTTGGATTGCCAAAAAGAGTGCAGTCCAAAGCCACATGGTTGTACTAGGTAACTTAGAATATGGAGAAAGGCTTATGACATTGGAAATGTACTTGCTGAAGTATATGAGATTAAGAGGTGATATGATTTAAATGCCTAATCATTAAAAGGTTAGATCAGGTAAATCTGAATGATTCCATTTTCTTCAGAGTGTGTGAGTGGTTATTAGAGAGTGGTTGTTCAATGGTATATGCTGCCTACTAATATGGGGAGTCCCTCATTGTATGTATTTGCAAATAAAGTTGATAAATTTCTAGGTTGGAGAATCTTCTTTTTGAATTCTAATTAATTATGGGTGATCTTTAAGCTGGTAGGCGTACACAGTGCAGGCCTCTAAGCAGGCATGGATGGAGTTGAAAACAGATGGGGCACTCGACCCACTAGTGTATTATAAGGGATAGAAGGAATGGGGCTGTAGTGGTAGGTAGATTGGTATTGGTATGTGTGTAAGATGTTGGTGGATAGTTTCTTTGGAGTTCAGGATGTGGTATTGGCTAGGATGCTGTATATATTTTTGTCCAGGCTTACAGTATCTTCTCTTTACAGGCTAAATCCAAATTGCCCCTGAGTCTGAATGTTCTTTGACTATGACTCTACAAGTTAAGTTCCATTGCCTAAATTTATAGGTCAGCCTTGAATCCTGTAGTGAATGGACTAGAGCAAAAAAATGCAAATGTGCAGGCTATGACACTAGGTTTGGAAGATTTAACTGCATGACTATGGCAGTTGATGCTCCCCTAAACGAAATAAACACCAGGCTTGGAAGACCAACCTTGAACTGACGGTTTACCAAGCAGAATTTCCCTCCTCACTGGAAGGTTCCATGCTGTTATTTCACACTAGGATGGCAAAAGCCTGTTCTTCTTGGACGAAACGTCTAAGCCTGCATATTCTTAAAACTGTACAACCTGAGTACCAAAAGTGGCATGGTGTCGAAGGCAATCTAAAACAATCTTCTCCAAACTCAATGCTCCAATATCCTCTCCAGATTCAGAATTCGAAAATAGAAATCCGAACATGGATTGCCGATCTTCTGTAAGTGATATATTCGTACATTTTGTATGCCTCTGGCTCCATGGCAACACTCCCATGGAGCATGGCGTCTTGGGCCTTATGTAGCACTGCAGCTTGGTTTCTTGAGTATGGAATGGCTCCATGACCTGAGATCGAAGGATTGCGAGCTCGAGGCCTGCACATTCCTGAATCTCCACGACCATTGGACCTGTCTGAGTGTGTCGCAGAACCGACATGACTGAGTGTGTCGCAGAGCAGACATGACCGAGTGTGTCGCAGAGCAGACATGACTGAGTGTGTCGCAGAGCGACCTGACTGAGTGTGTCGCAGAGCGACCTGACCGAGTGTGTCGCAGAGCAGACATGACCGAGTGTGTCGCAGAGCGACCTGACTGAGTGTGTCGCAGAGCCGACATGACCGAGTGTGTCGCAGAGCGACCTGACCGAGTGTATCGCAGAGCCGACATGACCGAGTGTGTCGCAGAGCGACCTGATTGAGTGTGTCGCAGAGCCGGCCAGCTGTGTGTGGTACAGTAGCTCAATGCTCTTCCTCATCCCGAGCGTGGCAGTGGTGAGCATCAGCCGCCATCTGGATCTGGCAGTGTGCGTGTGCTAGTCACATCGACAAAGAGGGCAGCACTGATGTCGGCCGGATTCTGCCCCCGGGCTGAAGTTGCATCAGTCGCATGATGATTCCTAGGACATTCAGGTGCTGCAGAACAAGCCCTTTGTGATTTGTGCTGCAACCACTGTGACAATAACAAATATGTGGCTCAGCATTTTCTAGGTACTCATTTCTTATCTCGGTATGAAATATTTGGTTTATTTTTGTGTTGCCTGTCGAAGTGTTCTGAGCATGGTCCCCAGACTTACAGTATAGCTGATCTCACAGTTGTTTTGAAACTCGATAACGAACTGCAGTAACTTTTTTGGGCATGCTACCTTGCATACTACCTTGACGTGGCAGGGTGGACAAGGTGATTATTCGAAATATAAAGTTGATCGTGTTGGGACGACCCGTAATATATTCACCTTAGTAATTTCCATCTAATGTGTTGAGTTCAACACCAGTACATGCCTCACATGCCTATTGACCTCTATAATAACTAGACGGCCAACTCGTCGTCCCGCCGCACGTTCCGCACCCTAGTCCCGCCGTTCCCGCCTGGAGGTGGCCGAGCGGCGGGTATGGGCAAAAGATCCGGCGCGCCACCCGCGTCCATGCATTTTGGCTCCGGAATGAAATGCTGTAAAATGAAAAGTTGGTGGTATATTTTGATAAAAAGTAGAACAAAATTGTGCAGGGTTCATGATCAGCAGATTGAAAGGGTGAAACAACTTGTAAAATATTGTAATTGTTCTTTAGAGGTGTAACTTGTATCATCATTTTACCAACTTTGTGCGGTATTCGGCATGTGTACCCCATGAAATTAAGACTGGATACCCGATAAACGCCAGCGAAGTAATGCTAGAAATGTTTTTAGTTGGCAGCATGTGTGCACTGTGTGTGCATCCTATTTTCTTATCAGGGTCGGATCCAGGATTTGTCATAGGGGAGTGGTATTTGTCCGGGGTCGCAATTTGTTAGGTGTACCCTGCAAAAATACCTGAATGCGTGCGTGCCTTCGGCCGAAAATCCGTTTAGCGCGGTGGGGGCGTGCACTTGAGCACACTTAAGGGGTGCTTCTCGCTGAAAGATATGAGGGGAGAACTCGAGGCTTCCCGGAGGAGCGCGGGTGACAAATTTCATGG